>OY720441.1:247702861-248065861 GCA_963082915.1 Dolichopus griseipennis | reverse complement strand
CCCAAGGTAATCCAAGGGTCCCTGGGGGGGTCCAGGGGGATCCAAGTCAAGGATCCAGAGACCGGCCAAGTGATCGTGCAAGTGTCAGTAGTGGATTTAAAAACGTGATTATATTATAATAAAAAAAAAAACTTTGAACTAATAAGAATAAAAATTAAAAAATAAATTAAAATTTAGAATTAAAATTTTTAAAATTTTTAAAATTTAAAAAAAAAAACTAAAGAATTATTAATTAAATAAAAAAATAAGTTAAAAAACTATTAACTATAAAATAAAAATAACATTAGTTAATTGGAGAGAAAAAAACTAAATAAAAAAAATTTCTTTTTAAAAAAAAAAAAATAAATATAAAAAGAAAGTGAAAAAGTTTTGCCACTACGTGTGTCTAGAGCCAGCAGCAAGTAGGGAGAGGAAACGAGGCCCCGAAGTAGCGAGAGCAAAACGGAGTTACGCGTCACAAAGATTAAGGCACGTCAACAGCCGCCTATTCCCGCTGAAGGTAGAAAGGTACAACACATGCAGACCCAGAGTCCGGTCCTTTTAATAACCCTGTAAGTTGAAAAAAAATTATAAAAATAAAAATAATAAATTTAGTAAAAACAAAAAAACAATAAAATTAAAATAAAAAATATATTACATAAATTAAAATAATAATTTTTAAAATAAAATATTAAAATTATTAATTTTTAAAAAATATATTGGATCTTCGTAAATAAGTATCCATATCTGTATGAAGAAAAGAAGAATCCAACATAAATAAAAAGAAAAAATATTACAAGAAATATTAAAATTATTAAATTTTTAAAAATATATTGGATCTTCGTAAACAAGTATCCACATCTGTATGGAGAAAAGAAGAATCCAATATAAATAAAAAGAAAAAATATTACAAGAAATATTAAAATTATTAAATTTTTAAAACTATATTGGATCTTCGTAAACAAGTATCCACATCTGTATGGAGAAAAGAAGAATCCAATATAATTAAAAGACGTCAAGAAAAAATATTACATTAAATATTAAAAAATTTTTAAGGAAAAAAAGAATAAAATAAAATATTGTACAGTAAACAGAGCTCTAGTAATAGTTATATTTTTTAAATTTTTTGTCTCTATTTTTATTTTACGTAGTAGTTAGAATTTAAAATTTGTAATTTACTAATAGCATCTTTACAATTATAGATTAATTAATTAATACTAATTATAATTTTTTTTTATTTTATTAATTACTATCTACTAAAATTTTTTTTTCCTAATAATTAAAACTAATTAATCAAAAATAATAATCAAGAAAAAAATAATTTTTTTCTAAATGTCTAAGGTAGAATTAGAGAATTCAGATACCGAAGAATTTACAGAACACTCTAAAAATTTGATTCATAGTATTAAAACTAAAAGTAATAAATTTGAGAGGAAAAATCTAGTTGTAAAAATAAAGAAAATAAAAATAAGTATTAAAAGTAATAATTAAAGATTTTTCATGTTATAAAGTTGTTCTGTAGTAAACTTAAAATTATTCTATAAATTATCTTAATTTTTATATTATAAATAAAAATAATTTTTTATATAAAGTTAATAAATTTTTTTTTTGAAAAATTACTTTAATTTGAGTAAAATTAAAATTTTGTATTGAAATTTTATACTTAATAATAAACCAAATAAATTGTTATTAAAATTTTATATAGGTTTTTAATAGGTACTATTTTGTGAAGAATATGCAAGGCACTTATTTTTTTTTTATCCTTAAAAAAAGAAAATATAAAAAACCAGTGTTACAATTATTTTGTAAAAAAGTATTCTCACAGTATTTAAATGTTTGAATGATTTTTTCTAAATTATAATTTATTTATAATTTCATTGATAAATGTCATTTCAAATTGTCAAAATAATTAACAATAATATTATTTAAAAATAAATCTATTCACAATATTCTATTAATTTTAATTAACAAGATATTTTTTTTTTTTTTTGACATTTAAAAATTAATTCCATAAAAAAAAATAAAAACAAAACAAAAATTGCAATTATCACTTGAATTATTTGGTTATTCAAAATTTTTTATTTTTGAAACTTGTCAAGTGTTTTAGAATATTTTGCAAAAAATTTTAATTATTAAAAAAAAAAAATTTTTTTTATATTATCGAAATACCTATGACAATTTGTGATGAAATATTAATTAAATCTGTAAAAAGGAAAAATATTGTAACTCAAATTAATTTTAATAGAATTTTAATTAATAAAGAAAATATATTTGGAATTTTAGAAAAATGTAATGATATCAATTCTATAACTATATGTAATAAAGAAAATTTAGAAAATTTAATTTGTATACCGAATTTAATAAAGGGTGAAAATTCAATGTGTAACATTACGAACAACCAACATTTTTTAACAATGAAGGAAATAAATATCAATAACACCAAAGCAATAAATTTAATTGATAATGATAGACAAAGAGACAGATATGTTAATTTCAGTATTACTACTTTTATAGTAATAATAGTATTAGGATTTTATTAATTTCAAATAAAAGAAGAAACAAGTTAATTATCAACAATGAAGGAAGTCAAACATCAAAAAATGAAAATTCTACAGTTAAACATATCAATCAAAACCAGGCTCCAGTAATATTTCATCTTAAACCAATGGAATTGTTGAATGAGGACATTCAAACTTAAGGGGGGAGGAGTTAACGACACTTTCCAACATCATACAACGACACTTTCCAACATCATACAATGTTGCTTTGTAATGTTACCCATTGAGTAATAAATTATTTATAATAATTGCTAATGAAAAAACCCTAATAAATTACTCATAATAAATTGTAATAAATTATTTTTTATTAAAAATTGTAATATGATAATTTAAGGTCAATGTTTTGAATTTGTATTTTGTTTATATTGTTAATGAATGAAAATACTACTAATTGAGTAGTATTTATAAAACTAAAATATTATAAGTCAGCATTTTTTTATAATTTTGTTTTGTATTACTTTTTGACCATTTGGGGTCAATGTTAAATTCTTATAATACTTTTAGACCATTTGGGTTAAATTTTTGATTAAATAAACATTTCTTTAATTTATGATTTTTTAAATAAAGAATTAAACTTTTGTTAATATTATGTAATTTCTTTTGGATTTCTTTCTTTTCTTTTTTGTTCTCAAAACTTCAGAATGAGGAAATGCATTTCTGAACTAATTAATTAAATAAATAATTAAACTTGAGTTTACCATTTTGAGGTTTTGAGAATAGGGAAGTTAAAGATAAGCAAAGTAAAAGTCTATAAATGATTGTAAATTGTAACAAATTGAATCACTATTGTATTTACTGTCGAATAATAAAGTTGAATTTATTTTGAACTAAAAGCAGAAAATTGTTTTTTAATTGAATTTTTAAATCAAATTGAAATTTTTATATTAAATAATTTAATACAATAAAAATTGTATTGAATTAACTTATATAAAAATTAAAAACTAGTTCTTTTATTTCATTTAGTTTATAAATCACAAAATAATTATATTTTAATAATGTTTAAAAAAAAAATAAAGTTAATCTCACTAAATAAGTTTTTCAATATAAATTTCAATATTAACAATAACGTCAAAAATATAAATTAAAACTTTCTTTACAAATTATTTTTATTATCTTCTTTAAAAATTTAACTCCTTTATCTTTTAAAAATTTAACTCTTTCCCGCTTGTATTATTATCCACGTCCACGTATATACTCTGCTTTCTTCTACTTTCTTTTCCTCCTTTTATATTTTTGGAAGTAACAGCTTTTAAATATAAAAAAAAAGAAAAAGTAAATAACCGTTTAATAAAATATATGAAAAAAAAGAAAAGGTGAATAAACTTTTGATCTTGAAAATTCTTTTTATCATTAGCTAGCTCCCCTAGTGTCATTTGTCAACATCTTGCCTTTTGTTTCGTTCCATGTTTCATTCTATCGACGTTTCATTCTATCCGTCAGCAATGACAACTGTCTAAAATAATTATTTACTATTTGTAAACAAACATGTTTTACAAATAGTAAACAATTCTTTTGCAAGAATATTAAATAAAATAAATAGGATGCTATCTACAAAGATATTTAAAAAAAGTAACTTATCAATTAAAAAATTGATAAATTTTTCCTCCCCTTATTCCATTTTTAAATTTAGTAGCTCCATAGGCAAATAAGCACTACATTTCAATAATAAAATCTGAAATTTTTACTACAAATGTATGTACATATACAAAAAATGGTTCCGAATTCTTTACTTTACTTTATGTTATACTTATTTGTCTAGGAGTAAACTACTCTTTATAGAGCTACACTGCCTCTTGAAAAAGAGTAGATGAAAGGAGTAGATAATTAAATATTTATTTTATCTAAATTAAAGCATACGACGTACAATTTTTATACGGCAGTACGTCAATATGTCTATCTATATATCAGTAAATTGATACGCGCGTACAGACAAAAATATTTATTTGAATGTTTTAATTTAGTACAAAAAATTTTATTAATTTCATATAATAGGTTCATTTTGAATTTTTTTCAATATAAGATATTTTTTAAAACATAATCTTAGAAATAAAAGAAAAACCAAAAACCATTTGTCAATTTGTAAATTTTGGTTGCTCTCATGTAAATTCATGTACCTATTTATTTGTAAATTTTTTGACAGAAATTATACGTCAACTTTTATTTAAGTTGAATATTATTTTTTAATTTTTTTTTGCGAACATTTATAGGTATTTTCAATTATTTTGAATGTATGTTTTTTTAAAAAAAAAAGTATTATTTAAAATATTTTATTTTGAAAACTTAATCGTAGCAACATCAGAAAAAACAATTACAATATTTTTATACGCTTTGTCAAATTTTAAAATTTTAAATTCCGAAGTACAGTACATAACATACCTACTTATTTCAAAATTTTTTGACAGAAACTGCACGCCCTACACATTTATTCTGGTTGATCCCTAAAGAACACATAATTTTTCTTAAGAAATGTAATTTTTTTGTTTCTACAAACATATTATAGGTATTTCAATTACTTTGAATATATGTAATGTATTTTTAAAAAAAATATATAGGTATTTTTAAAAACAAAATTATTCTAAAATATTTTATTTTTGGAACAATAACAACATAAAAAAAAATAATAACATTTTTATATGCTTTGTCAATGTTTAAAATTAAAAAATTCTAGGTTCAGTAAGTTATTCTCATGTAATATCATGTATTTAACTACTAATTTACAACTTTTTGTTAGCAATTATACACCATAAGCGTTGATTTTGGTTAGGCCCTATGGAACAAATCTTTTAAATTAGAAATTATTTTTTTAAGAAAAATTTTTAATTTTTTACAAACATATTTTATAACAACTTTTGTTATACATCTCTCAAACGTAACGGCAACTACATAATATATTTCAAAAGTCGGTTATTTTATTATTATAAAAAACTTAACAAAAAGCAACAACAATATAAGAAGTAGCAAAATAATTTCTTTAGAAAAAAAAAAACATACAGTACTTTTCGCTTATAACGACCATGAAGAAACAGAAAATATTCATCGTAATAAACGAATGTCGTTTTAAAAGAATGCTGTGAAATTTGAAAAATTAGTATAAGACTCGAACATTGTAGTATATGCTAATTCTAGAATGGGCACTTTGAACTCATTTGCTAGATTTTTATTTGATGTGTCAGCCTCACCCCTATGTATACTGCTTTTTCTTCTAATGAATTTTTTTTTGTATTTTTGATGCGTTATTATGATTTTTTTTTATATTCAAAAATATATATAAAAATACTAAAATAATCACCAAGCAACATTATTAGATATAATAAGTTTAAATAAAAGAAATATGAATGTAATAAACAACTTACATTTTTAGGTAAAATTGAACAGAGTTCGTTATAAATGAAAACTACTGTATAAACCAAATGTATTGCTTTCATTTCGAACAGAACTCATTTTTTTTTAAGAAATTAAGATAAAGAAAAAAAACAAAAACAATACAAAAATTTTAAATAAATTTCAATCTACTTGTTCATTGAATATTTGAACTAAACAAAAAAAAAGAAAGACATAAGTCGGCGCATATAATAGTTTGATTGAGCTGCGAGTTACAACCGAAAATGAATTACTTTTACCCGGAAAGTCGGTGCATAATATTAGAGTCATAAGCCTTAACTTTTAACAGCGTGACCGTTAAATTCAAATTTACGTTAAATTAAAGACGGGTTTTCACCTGAAAAAAATTCTAAAAAAATATCATTGTCCTATGAAAACAAAAAAAAAATTTCTTTTGGTTGTTGTTTCATTAAAATTAGTCAAATAGTTTGTCCTATGTAATGTTTTCAAAAATTCATTTATAAAATAAAAACTCCTTAGTTCTTTTTTTGTTAATTTATTAATATATTTTATTAAAAACTTTTAATTTTATCTGAGGGTTTTTTACAATTTGACTCAACCATCTGAGTCTTAAAATAATAATGCTGCTGTCTTTTACCAAAGAAAGACTTTTATAAATTTTCTTACTTACAATAATACAAATACAATAATACAAATACAATTTAGTTTGTTACAAAGCAATATTACAAATTAGTTACAATACAATATTGTTCTATCCAAAAATAGACCAATATGTCAAGAATCATGCTGGCAATGCAAACCAGCATGTATTTACAAAATATTTTAGTTCAATATTGAAATATGAGAAATTAGTTCTACTTTCTTTGTTTAAATTTATTCATCTTTATTTTAATTCTTATTAATATTTTAAGTATATCCATATGTAAACCATATGTTACATTATACTTTAACCTACTTTATTTATAGCTAAAAAGAAATTGAAAATAATATAGTTCTAATTTTAATTATTATACAATATTTTAGTTTATTTAGTATTTACTTATGCATGTTTTGGAGTGGCATATTACACCTTCCCCCATGGAAAAAAAAATTATCAGAAATTGTGATAATTTTTAGTTCAATGTTACTAGTAATTATTTTTTTTTTTTTTTTTTTTTTTTTGTTTTGTAATTTGAGACATTTTGTATTTTGCTTTACATTAAAGTGATTTATTATTTAATATATAAAAATTATTTTTGTAATTTGAACATAGTTGTCTTAATTTTTTTTTTTTTAAAGTAATTATTATCTAATATAAAAAAAAAATTATTATTATGTGTTTATATTTTTTTTTTTTTTTTTTTTAACTTAAAGTATCGTTATCCAATATAATTATATATGCCATAGAAAAAAAAATTATTATATTATATGTAAACAAACTTATTGTTATGTATATGATTGTAAAAAAATTATGATTAAGTTTAATTTGTTAAAAAAAGAATATTTTATTTATATATATTTATTCAATAAACATTTTTAACAGATTATTATGAACTAGTTTTGTCTTCCTACCTATTTTAATAGTAGTATTTTCTGGGGAATTTATTTCTACAACTTCGTAAGGCCCTAGATAACATGAGGTTAATTTTTTATTTTTCCGTACTTTATCGAGTAGCCAAACTTCATCTCCCACAATAATATCTAGTAATCTAGTATTCTTATCGTAGATTCGTTTGTTTATTTCTTTGGATTTAATTAAATTATTTCTAGCTTCATTATAACTATTTTGAAGGCGTGATTTTAAGTTGAGAACGTAATCGTCAATATTATACAAAGGTTCAATAGTTTTAGAGATAGTTGATGGTAATTCAGGTTTTATACCAAATAATATTTCATACGGTGTAAATTTTGTTGAAGTACTAGGAGTTGTATTATGTGCAAAAATAGCAAAGTCTAACCACGTATCCCAATTATCAGGATCTTTATTTGAATAACAACGCAAATAATTTCCCAAAGAACGATGTGCTCTTTCTAGGGAACCATTGGATTCTGGATGATAACTGGTTGTGTTTATCTTTTTGATTTTTAATAATGAACAAGTCCTCTTAAACACTTCACTCATAAAATTAGTACCTTGATCAGTTAGAACTATTTTTGGAGTACCAAAAATGCAAATGATCTTCCGTACAAAAACATCGGCTACCGTGACAGCTTCTTGATTAGGAATAGGAATAGCTAACATAAATTTAGTGAGTAAATCTTGAAACGTTAGTATATACATATTACCCGATTCAGAAGTAGATAATGGTCCTACTATATCCAAAGCAATTTTTTCGAAAGGTTTATTAGGAGTATCAGTTATTTTCATAGGCATTTTAGTTTTAAAGCTTAATTTATTTTTTTGACATATTTCGCAAGAAGATACATATTTAATTATAGTTTGCTTCATATTTTTAAAGTAAAACTTTTGTTTAAGTCTTTGCAGTGTACCATTTACACCTTGATGTCCTCCAACTGGACTATTATGATATTCTTCTAGAATTGTTTTGATTTCTGTAGGATCGGTAAGAGTAGTAATTTTGTTTTCTAGTATATTATCGTCTGATTGCATATTTTGATTTGTAATATGTTTATTATCTTGGTCAGAATAGTTGTTTTCAGAATTATTATGGGTTTTGTCTTGTAATTCGTTCTTTTGACTGTGATTAATTTTATTAGATTGTGCTCTTGTAATAACGTTAATATTGGATATTTTTAATCTAGATAAAGCGTCTGCATTCGTATTCAAGTGACCCGATTTGTGGATAACACAATAATCGTATTCTTCTAATTTAATACGCCAGCGCATAATTCTAGAAGTTGGATTATTAATGTTAAAAATCCAAACAAGGGGTTTGTGATCGGTAACAACCGTAAATTTTCTACCATAAAGGTATGGTCGAAAATAAGATGTTGCCCAAACGACTGCTAACGCTTCTTTTTCAATAGTGGAGTAATTACGTTCGGCTTTGTTTAGTGTTCTACTAACATAAGCGATTGGTAGATCCATTACTTTACCTTGTTCTAAGGTTTGTTGCGATAAAACAGCACCTAAAGCTGTGTCGCTCGCATCAGTTGTGAGATAAAATTCTTTCGTGAAATCAGGATATTGTAATACTGGGTATTCAGTTATAGCTTTTTTTAAGATTTTAAAAGATTCATCGCAAAATTCATCCCAAACAAATTTAGCATCTTTTTTTAATAATTTATTCATTGGTTGCGCTATAGTTGAGAACTTTGGTATGAATTTACGATAATATCCTATCAATCCTAGAAAAGATTTAATAGCTTTTTGGTTTTGTGGTGAATCTATATTTAAAATTGTATTTATTTTGTTTTTATCGGGTTTAATGCCCTTTTCTGT
Organism: Dolichopus griseipennis; assembly: GCA_963082915.1. Lineage (NCBI taxonomy): Eukaryota > Metazoa > Arthropoda > Insecta > Diptera > Dolichopodidae > Dolichopus > Dolichopus griseipennis. The sequence continues at coordinate 248,056,600 of OY720441.1, read as the reverse complement.
TATAACATGACCAAGATATAACACTTCTTTATGTAGAAATTTGCATTTATTAGGTTGTAATTTTAAATTATATTCTTTTAATGCTTCAAAAACTTGAATTAATTTTTGATTATGGTCAACGAGATTTTTACCATAGATAACTATATCATCTAGGTACACGAAACAACGGATGCCTTGGAGGCCGGTGAGAACTATATTCATAAGCCTTTGAAAAGTGGGAGGTGCATTTCGCAACCCAAAAGGCATACGTGTAAATTCAAAATGACCATACGGTGTACTAAAAGCTGTTTTTTCACGATCTTTTTCTGCAACACCGATTTGATGGAACCCGTTTGCTAAATCTAAAGTGGAAAAATATTTGGATTCTCCCAACTGTCCAAGAATATCTTCAATATTTGGCAGGGGATATGAATCACTTATGGTGATTTCATTTAATTCCGATAATCAACCACGACACGCCATTTTTTATTTCCGTTAGCATCTGGTTTTTTAGGAACGACTAATAATGGACTGTTCCAAGAGCTTTTACTATGTTGGACTATCCCTTGCGTTAACATTTCGTCAACTTGTCTTTTTGTTTCGGATTTATGAATTTCTGGCAGTCTATAAGGTCTAACATTAACGGGTGGTTTATCAGATTGTATGTTTATTTCGTGTTTAATTGTATCTGTACAGGTCAACTTATCACCTTCTAAGTAAAACAATTGATTATAATCTCTACATATGTTTATGATGGAAGTTTTTTCTTCCGAATTAAGATGAGACAGATCTAATTGTTCATTTAAGTTTTTTAAACGATTTTCTATTAAATTAGTAATTTCAGCTTGTGCTAAAGTATAAATATTAAAATTTTCGATAGGAGAAAAATTTATTTTTAATTCTTCATTGCGTAATTCATATGGCTTTGCATTTACGTTTATTATACTAAGATATATGTAACCCTTTTCTGGTTTTACGATAGTATTGGTTATAAATATCCCTTTTTCATTTAATTTATTAGGATTTAACATTGTAATTGATTCTTCCTGAATTGTTACAGGACCGTATTTAATTAATTTTTCTGTGCGTGGTGGTATAACCACAACTTTATTTTCTGTTTGAAATTTGATTGGAACCTTTAAATCATTAAAATTAAAAATTACTTGATCATTACCATAGTCGATAACTGCTTTAGTTTTATTCAAAAAGACTTCGCCAATTATACCATCTTGTGCGATTGGAAAATTAGCGGAAACTACATGAAAAAGTATAGCATATCTTTTCAGTTTATGACCAGGAACCTCAATAAATAATGTAGTAGTTCCAATTGTATTAATAGGTCCGGGTGAAATACCTTTCAATTCAATGGACATGAGATCAACATATGTGTTGTCATGCAAAGTATTTACTTTAATAATGCTTATATTTGCACCAGAATCTATCAACAAATTAGTAAATTGATTTTCCGCACCCTGCATTTCTAGCGACAGGATACTGGAAAAAGTACGATTTTTTAATTGATTTAACATTATTGTTTCTGTTAAATTTTGATTAAATTTTTGATTTGAAATTTCTCTTGATATAGGATTTAGTTTTGAATTTAGATTTAGATTTTGATTTTGAATTTGATTTCGAATTCGATTAAGATTTGGATTTTGAATTTGATTTTGATTTTGAATTCGATTTTGATTTTGAATTCGATTTTGATTTTGATTTTGAATTCTATTTTGAATTTGATTTTGATTTTGATTTTGAATTTGATTTTGATTTTGAATTCGATTTTGATTTTGATTTTGAATTCGATTTTGATTTTGATTTTGAATTCGATTTTGATTTTGATTTTGATTTTGAATTCGATTTTGATTTTGATTTCGATTTTGAATTTGATTTTGATTTTGATTTTTATTAAATTTGGGATTTGGCATTATGTTTGATTTAGAATTGGAGCTCTCTATTTTAATTGGCTCGCCTGTGTCCTGAGGCCCGAGGGACCAGGCTGCTGGTAGTTTTCCTCATTTGTATGAGTTTGGGAATGATTAATATTATTCTTTTTATTTTTATTAAATGCTAGTTTCCTGCATTCTTCTAAAGTATGTCCAGGATTTTTACAATAACGACAAATTTTCTCTTGTGTTATTGTATTTACTTGTGGACTGGAATTGGAGTTTGTAAACCGCGGGTTATTAAATTTTGCGGAATTATTTAAGTTAGTTCCGAAATTTTGATTAAAATTTTGACGTACAACCGACCGTCGGCAATCTCTAGTGTAATGTGTATTTGTTTTACACAAATTACAATAGGGCATTTTGTTGTGATTATAATTATTATTATTATAATAATTTTTATTTTGGTTGCTACCTTTATAATTGGTAGCTAAATTTAATTTCTCTTCATTGATAGCTAAATTTATAGATTCGCTCAATGAGGGCAATCTGGCTGTGCGAACAATTATTCTTAGTGGATCTGATAATCCATTTATAAAATTGTTCATTACTAGAGATTCATTTAATTCGTGTATCGCTAGCACACCGTCTTGGGTCATGGAATCTTTAACACTTGCAATATTCAATTCGTCAAGAAGCCTTTCAGTTCTTTCCGAATAGTGTGTTATCGATTCCCTAGGACCTAGACTCAAAGAAATATTTCTACTTGAATTATCTGGGTGGATCTCGTTTTGGAGAATTTCTCTGTAAGAGAAGTTTTGAGATCTTCCCAGTTATCACTTTTTTGATATCGTAATGTGGCGTTATATGCCCGCCCGGAAATTTTAGCAGTAATGACTTCTAAAAAGTCTGTTAAGTTGTCGTCCTTTATTGCTTTGTCGTGTTGTATTTCAGCGAGTTGCAGAAACCTATGTAATTCGTTAGAATCTCCGTTATCATTTTGTTTGCGGGAACGGGAATCATTTTGTTTGGTCTGTCAATGTCGAAATGAGTCATTTTGTTTAAATTATTGTCTTCTGATTTCTTAGTCAATACTTCAGATTCTATCCCTACAAGATCTGTAGTCACTTTAATTAAGGAAGATGGCTTTGGTGGAGAGCGAGAAATAGGCATAGGGACTGGTTTTGGAATTTTCCTCGTTCTTAAACTGAGGTTCATACAAAACCAAAAAATATAATTTTAGCAAATATAATTTCTCTAATATGTTAATATGTTAATTTGGTAATATGATAGAAGAATAAATATTTTCTTCTTTTTTTTTTTTATTTTTTTTTTTTTTTAATTTTGATTTAGAATTTTAATCTTAACTTCTTTTTTTTTTTTTTTTTAGAAAAAATGTAAAAATATTCTCTTTTTTTTTATGTTAATAATTTATTTTTATAAATAAATTTTAATAGCTAAAGTAAAAAAAAATTTTTTTTTTTTTTTTATATGAATAGAGAAAAATTTATTAATGTTTAATTAGTAGCAAAATGTTGTAGGTATATAAAACGTTTTTTTTTTTTTTTTTTTTTATAGCAAAAATTTTATATTTGGCGGCATATCATATTTTATATTTAATTTAATTTAATTTTAGTATATAATAAATATTTTTTTTTTTTTTAGTAATTTGATGTAACATAATTTATTCTTATATATAAATTTTTTTTTTTTTTTTTTATCTAGAAAATTTTTTTTTTTATACAAATATTACATTTTGTAACATACTTATTAGCAAAAATCTTTTTTTTTTTTTTTATTTATATAATTTACCACTTACTTTTAAGCTGGATCTTGGAATTTTCTGGATGCCTTCTTGATGAGACAATGCTTTAATGTGTCATATACAATGACAACAGATATTTTTATATTTTGTTTTTTTTTTTTTTTTTTTAACGGCTCTTTTGGCCCCGCATGTCTTTAAAATTCACTTTTTTTATAAATATTTTTATATATTTTTTTTTTTTTTTAACGGCTCTTTTGGCCCCGCATGTCTTTAAAATTCACGTTTTTTTTTTTTATAAACTTTAATAAAAAAAATTAATTGAAGTCTAGAATAATTAACACATTCCAGACCCCACACCTGACACCAATGTAATGTTTTCAAAAATTCATTTATAAAATAAAAACTCCTTAGTTCTTTTTTTGTTAATTTATTAATATATTTTATTAAAAACTTTTAATTTTATCTGAGGGTTTTTTACAATTTGACTCAACCATCTGAGTCTTAAAATAATAATGCTGCTGTCTTTTACCAAAGAAAGACTTTTATAAATTTTCTTACTTACAATAATACAAATACAATAATACAAATACAATTTAGTTTGTTACAAAGCAATATTACAAATTAGTTACAATACAATATTGTTCTATCCAAAAATAGACCAATATGTCAAGAATCATGCTGGCAATGCAAACCAGCATGTATTTACAAAATATTTTAGTTCAATATTGAAATATGAGAAATTAGTTCTACTTTCTTTGTTTAAATTTATTCTTTATCTTTATTTTAATTCTTATTAATATTTTAAGTATATCCATATGTAAACCATATGTTACATTATACTTTAACCTACTTTATTTATAGCTAAAAAGAAATTGAAAATAATATAGTTCTAATTTTAATTATTATACAATATTTTAGTTTATTTAGTATTTACTTATGCATGTTTTGGAGTGGCATATTACACCTAAAAAGGGATGTTTATATTTGTATGGGAAAAAATTAGCCGATTAAATATTATGATATGTATTTGAAATTGAAAATAGAGCCAAATATAAAACAAAATATTAATTTGAATTGAATTTATTTTTATTTTTGTTAAAGTTGTAATAGGAAAGCAGGGATGATATTCAGAAAAATATTAAAGTAATAAAAATAAAAATTTTTAGTATCTCACTAATCAAGTTGGTAACGCGTTTAAAAATACAAGAGTTATACAAGAGTTATACAAGACGTAATTTAAATACATATTTGTCGAAGTATCAAAAAATTTCCTAAAGTAACTCGGTATTACAAAGTACTTCAAAATCAGAGTATTAGGTATCTAATGCTTAAAGATTTAAAATACTTTCATATCAAAAAAAACACAGGGGTCCTACTAGTTTTAAATTATTATATTTATATAATATAAGTTTAATTATAATATGAATTATAATTAAATTATAATATACTAGCTAATACCCGGTGCGCGTTGCTGCGCCTCTCAATGGAGGTTTAATTGAAGTTGATGTTACTGCAAAAAGTTAACACAAAAATTACACACGGTTATCACATGTAAATTTTAAAATGTATCAAAGCAATCTTTTTAAAACGATTTTCTAGGATTATTCTAGTAATTTTTGAAACTTTCTGTAATTCAAAGCAGTACAAACAACTTTCCAAAATTTGACGTAATTTACTTCCAAAAAAATTTTTTTGACCAAACGTAGGACCGACTATTAACAGACTCAATTCCATTTTCAAGTTGCTTCACACATAAAAAAATTGAGGTCAACCGGTCAAATCGTTTCTAATTTAGAGTAAAGTATTGAAAAAACCTATAAAAAGCTGTGGGGCCGCAATGGGTTAATGCAACTCAACAAAAAATTTTTAGGGCTTTCTTTTAAGCCAAAGCAGAATTTCGTAAAATCGGACAAAATTTGGAACCAAAATTTTTTTTGACCATCCGTCGGCCCGAAATGGGTTAACAAATTCCAAAACTGTTAATTGTGTCAACTTAATTCTCAAGGAGCATCACGTATATAAAATTTGAAGTTAATTGGTCAAACCGTTTCGAATTTAGAGTAAAGTATTGAAAAAACCTATAAAAAGCTGTCGGGCCGCAATGGGTTAATGGAACTCAACAAAATTTTTTTTAGGGCTTTCTCTTAAGCCAAAGCTGAGTTTCGGAAAATCGGACAAAATTTGGACCCAAAATTTTTTTTGACCACCCGTCGGCCCGACATGGGTTAACAAATTCCAAAACTGTTAATAATGTCAACTCAATTCTCAAAGAGCATGACGTATACAAAATTTGAAGTCAATCGGTCAAACCGGTTTCATTTTAGAACAAAGAAGTTTAAATACTTGCACCACAGCCCCAACTTGGCGGTTTGTCAGAGCAAAATTTTTGGGCCACGATTTCATTCCGTACCCAAAAACCTCTATATACAAATTTTCATGAAAATCGGCTGGGCAGTTTAGGAGCCAACTCGTTACATACAAACAAACAAACAAATAAACAAACTTTCGCTTTTATATATATAGATTATAAGTTATATTTTAAATATTTTATATATTCAAAAAATAATTTCCAAATCTTACAGAGCTTTTAGAAAAACTAATTCTTTATAGTTGTACTATGTAAGTTTTTAAAATCTTATGTGTGAAAAATCAGGGTAAATTACATTAGTCTTTCAATATGGTAACCAGAAACTATATAAGCTTTTAATATACAATATGATCAAGCATAACCTACACTAATTCAAAGGGCCTGGGCATCTAAAGAAAAAAAGCTCAAAATGGGACTCCCGCAAATGAAATTTACACGTAGTCTTATGGAAAAACGCGGGAGTCCTCCTAAAAATGTTAAAATAACTCAAAAATTGCCGATTTTTTTTAATTATGTTATAATAGTAAATTGAAATATCATCTTTTTTACATCATTTAGTAACAAAAAAAAAATGTTAACCTTAATTTTTTCATTCATAAGTATGAATTTCAAAAAATTGCTTCAGGTGTAGTGTAAAGCTCATATAAAAGAAGGATTTGTATGGCAGCTACTCGAACCCTCTGCAGTAGACCAACCAAATTTTGCAGTAACTTTGTCCATTATACTAAACTATTTTTGGCAAAATTTCAGACACGCAGCTTCCATAGGTATAGAGTAATGCTCACATAAAATTTCAAGTTGTATGACAGGTACTCGAACCCGGGGACCAAAATGGCTGGATTTAAATAGCAATTCCGGTTTTTGCAAAAAAACGAAGTGAAAATTTCATAATCCTAGCTGCTTTACTTTTTGAGTTATCGTGATGACGGACGGACGAACATACATAGGTAAATCGATTTATTTTTCGATTCTGATCCGATCCATACACTTGAGTCTATATCTACCACCCTCCTTCTCTGCGTCACAAACGTAATGGCAAATTAATTATACCCTTGGATTATATAGTCATTTGGGTATAAAAAATAATATATATATTATCGATATTTTATATAATTCTCGTTTCCACACCAACGTACAGGTAGAGAATATGGCTCGTTTTTTTTAAAGTGGTATCCCCAGAAGTCCTAATCCACTTAAACTAAAACATAAATAAAAAAAAAAAAACATATTTATTTATTTATTTATTTATTCCGAGCTTAATTCAAGCAAGTTACAAAATTTACATTAAATTAATAAACTAAAATTAAACATTAAAAAAAACAAAAAAGAAAGTAAAAATTATAGGAATTAATAATTTAATAATTAATTTTACATAAAAAAAATTTTTAAGAAAAAAAAAAGTGTGTAAAAAAGTTAAAAATTATACTAATTATATTTAAAAAAAAAAACAAAAAAGCTTCAATTAAGAAGACAAAGGTCAAAGAATGTAAGTCCAAAAATTTCAAGAACACAAATACAAGTTATTTTTTAATGATTGTTTAGTTTGGGAAAAGTTAATATGGGATTTATATATATTACAGAGAGACATCATTCTATTAATTGGTTCATATTTACCATAGTTAGTTCGGTGAAACTGTAAATTAAACAAATTAGCAGATCTTAATCTAGAATGCGAAGAAAAATTGAGTTTAGCGAGTAGTTGAGAAGAAGAAATGTTGCCTTTAATTAATTCAATTAGAAATACAATATCTGCAACTTTACGGCGCATTTCAAGTGTATTGAGATGTATTAAATTTATTCTATGTTCGTAAGGAGGTAATCTAAAAGGGTCCTCCCAAGGAAGAAAACGTAAAGCATACCTGAGAAATTTTTTCTGAACCGATTCAATTCTATTTATATGGACACCATAAAATGGACACCAAACTTGACTGGCATATTCTAAATTAGGTCTAACCAGGCAGGTATAAAGAGATTTCAATACATAAGGGTCTTCAAATTCTCTTGCCCAACGTTTAATAAAACCGAGCTTAGAATTGGCTTTATTTAATATATCAGAATAATGAAGTTGAAATGAAAGTTTATTATCAAAGAGTACCCCTAAATCTTTAATTGAAGTGACTTTTGAAATGATTTGATTATTAAAAGAATATACATAAGAAATTGGACTTAAGCGGCGTGTAAAACTGATTGAAGCACATTTGGTAACATTGAGTTGGAGATTATTGTTGGAACACCAATTGTAAAAACGATTAAGATCAGCTTGTAGGGCTAATGCATCCTCCAAATTTACAATTTTTTTGAAAAGTTTCATATCATCGGCATAAATTTTAATGTGACTATTAATTATTAAAGAAGAAACATCATTAATAGAAATAATGAAAAGTAAAGGTCCAAGATGGCTACCTTGAGGCACCCCTGTGGGAGCTGCAAACTCAGAAGATATCGAGGATCTAAAAGAAACACTATATCTACGATCAGAGAGGTAGGAATTAATCCAATCTATAAAATAAGTCGGAAATCCTATTTTATTTAGCTTAAAAATAATAACATTATGTGGAAGAAGATCAAAGGCTTTGCTAAAATCTGTATATATTACATCTGTTTGGAAGCCATCTTCCATATTATTAATAAATGTAGATGTAGATTCAACAAGATTAGTAACGGTTGATTTAAGCTTTACAAAGCCATGTTGGAAAGGCGATAAAAAACAAGTACAATGATCATAAATAGAATCAAATACAATTAGTTCAAAAAGCTTAGGTATAGAAGAAAGTTTAGCTATTGGACGATAGTTAGTAACATCGTTTTTAAGATTTTTTTTATGAACTGGCTTAATTATGGCAGTTTTCCAAATAGAAGGGAAGATACCAGAAGCTAAAGAAGAATTAAATAAAGAAGAAAGAGGACCAGATAATGAAGATGAGCATTTATTTAAAAATATGTTAGGGATGCCGTCAATCCCAGGACTAGTGTTAAAATCAAGTTTTGTCAAATAGTTAAATACCAAATTAGAGTCAATATGAATATTACCCAGAGTAGTATTAGGAAAGTTAGATAAATGCAAAAAATTATCTTCATTTAACGAGAAAGCGGGCAAAGAATAACTACTTGAGAAGAAATCACGGAAATATTCTGAAATAACATTAGATACTACTAGAATTTTTATAATTCATACACATTGGATATTGATCACTTTTTCTTTTGGAATTAACAAATTTCCAAAAGAGTTTTGGATTATTTTTAATATTTATAGACATGTTTTGCACATAATTAGAATATAAATTATCAGACATTGTTTTAAATTCATTAAATAAATTTATGAAAACATTAAAGTCATAATTATTATTGCTTTTAATAAATTTACGCCAGGCTTTATTTTTTCTATTTTTTAATTTTTTAAGACTTTTAGTAAACCATGGCGGACTGGATTTATAACTATTGTCTACAACTAACGGAACATATTGTGAAATAATAGAATGAACAATTTTATAGAAATGATTAACTGCATCATTTAAATTAAAAGAGGTTAAAAATGAGAAATCATAACAACTTAAATAGTTATTAATAGCAACAAAATTGGCTTTATGAAAGTTAAAACGATAAGAAAGTTCAGAATCAATAATTGGAGGTATGAGAAAACAGAGAGACGAACAAATTGGAGGATGATGCTCATCAATTTCAACTAGTTCAAATGGACAGTTAATAATAGCAAAATTTATCCAATTTGTCGTAAATAAAAGATCTAACTGTCTACCACGATTATTACATATTGAAGATACTTGTTGAAAATTAAAAGAATTAAAAGAGTCAATTACAAAGCACTCCGTATTACTAACTAATTCGTATGGAATGAAGTAGGAATCCTCATCGTGTGGAACCCATTTAATGTTAGGAAGATTAAAGTCACCACAGAGAATTACATCATCATTAACATTAAGTTTACTGACTAGTGAATCAATTTCTAAAATATATTTAGTGTACACTTCGATACTAGATCCTGGAGGAGTATAACAATTTATAATAATAACATTTTTTAGTTGTAGTTCAATTTTAACAGCAATTACTTCGATAAAATCGGTAGGATCACATTGAGAAAGTAACAATTGCGATGAACAAAAAGTATTTTTAACAGCTATCAATACACCACCACCTTTAGGAACATTATAAGATAAAAGACAATCATATCTATCTTTCCTATAAACAGTGTAAGAAGAAGAGAAAATTTCAAGATTATTTATTGAAGAAGTTAGCCAGGTTTCTGTTAAAACGAATAGATCAAAATCTAAAGCAGTAGAATTTAAGAAAACTTTTTTAGTTTTTGTGCGTAGACCTCTTACATTTTGATAATAAATAGTTAATTAAAAAGATTTATTATTAGGATTAGTGGGTTCCGCAAGACTAATATTAACTAGACTTTTTCTCGCTTGGAAGGGGACGAAATTACTTATCATGATTTTCTCTCACACGTTGCAGATAGTTAATTCTATTAGATGAGATATGTGAGGCAAAAGATTTCAAGTCAGAGCATTTTCAGCTGAAATATTATATGTTTCATGATATTTTACAAAAATATTACGTAAGTCCTTAATATCAGTAGGAAGTCCTTCCTGTTGAATAGCTATTTTAAGCGATGTGTTTGTTTTACCACCAATACAAACATCATTTGATTTATCGTGAAGATATGCAAGGTAAAGTCTAACATTATCATAAATTTTACTGTCCCTTAGTCTAGCTAAAACGTACCTACTGTTATTTTTACTTTCATGAAGAGCTATTTGAGTAAGTTTTACAACAGGCGGTAAAAGAGGATCTAAAATTGGTGGAGTTGTATTTAAGTTAGATAATAATATATCCTCAGAATTAGCTAATAAGGGATTTGCTTGTGATTCAGGATGTAAAGATAAAGAAGTTGATCTATTAATTTTATTAGAAGAAGATTTTGCTACAGTTAAGCTAGAAGGTTTACTTTGGGGCATGATAGTTTCACCTTGAACAAAATTTTGGTATTTATTAAATTTATTTGATACAGACTTTTTGAATTTTGTAAATTTATTTTTTAGATAAGAATCGCTAATTTGTTTGTTATTACCTGATTTGGTAAGATCATTTGAATTACTAGAAATGATGTTTTTAGAATTATTTTTTATATTAATACCTGATTTGGTAAGATCATTTGAATTACTAGAAATGATGTTTTTAGAATTATATTTTATATTAATATTCGAAATAGGAATAGTATTAGTATCAGTTTGTGCAATAATATCAGATTTGTTAGGATTAATTAGTGTTTTAGGTTTTGAAATATCAATTGATTTAGAAAAATTAGTAGGAGGTATAGGAAAAGATAAATCAAGTAAATTTGTTAAATTAGATTTAGTGTTTAAAGAGGATTTGTAATTTAATTTAGAATTTCTTATTGTATAACCTGTATTAGTGTCTTGTAAAACTGTTTCCATATTTTTGTTTAGGTTACCTTTGACCTGAGGCTTACTTAATTCAATAGCTGCACCAATTTTATTCCATATATTGACGTTGCTTGGATGTTGTAAAATTCTCATAGAATAAACAGAACCAGAGATAAGAAAGCATAAATATTTCTTTTTGTTCTTCTTTATACGGTTAGGTGTTAAATTAGTACACACTACCGAACCAATGTTAAATTCTTCTTTTATAAATTGAGTTAACTTAATTTCATCAAACGAGCAAGGAACGCCCTTTACAAAAGTAGACGAATAGTTACTATCTTTGACGATTGATGATTTATTACAATCCATTAGCTTGGTGATTCTTCCACTCCATTCATCATTAGTCCATTGGGTCCCAAATTTATGTAAAATTGCAAAATCTGTTTGCACGCTTTTAACGCAATTTGTAGGAGAATCAAGTAGTGTATCAACTTGAATTGCCTTATCAAAAGTTTGTATTTTACTGCTATATTCGGAATTTTGAGCTAGTGATCTAGATTTATGCAGTTCGGTACAAAAATTATGTAACATATCAACATTAGTGCTGGCATAGTCCTGGTGAACCGTATTAATATGCTTAATAACAGCTGCTTCCATACGTTCAAAATTTTTAGGAACTGCAAAAATTGATGAAGCACTGCTAGAACCAGCTTCTAACTACTTGGAAATATTCTCAAAATTTTTAGTAAATTGAGCAGAAATTTCAGTTAATAACTCAGTTTTTAAGTCGTTAAACTCGTTATTTGATGTATGATTAGAACCGGTAGATTTCTCCGCCATTGTGTTACATAATAAATCAAATGATTTAGCCATATCGTTGAATGAATTGCGATTTGAATCAATTACCAAAATAGCTTTATTTAATAAGCCGGTATTCCTATCGTTCATATCAGCTATGGACTTACTAAGGTTGTCGAACATATGTCTTAAAACTGATTCATGATGCTGACAGTCATCACATATAAACCAATTTTGTAAAGAAGGGTGGTACCAATCCCTACTGGCTCCAATACAAACACCATGTAACTTCCGTTTGCAGAACGCTTTACAAACCACAAAATTAGATTTGTTATCAGAAATTGTACAATTAGCAAGATTACATTTGAATTCCATAATAAAGTTTATTTTTAAATTTAACTTAACAAAAAACCAAAAAGTTATGAATTCAGCAGAAATAAACGAAAAAAATGTTCAAAAAAGTTTTTAAAATGTTTAAAAATTAAATTAAATGCCTTTAAAATTAAGTATCACTTAATAAAAAAAATAATTTCAATGATGTAATATGATACAGTTGGCACAAAAAAAAAGTTTGGAAATTTATCAATATAAAAAAAAAAAAAAAAACTACAAGGCAAATTAAATTAAATGCTTTTAAATTTAAGTATCACTTTTAATAAAAAAATTCAATAATGTAATGACACAGTTTAAAAGAAAGAATTAGTTAACTTAATTTTTATTTATATTTTTTTTTTTTTTTTTAGTGATTTTATTTATTATATTAACGAAAATATAATTGCACTGCGGAAATTAATAATTAATAAGTAATAAACTATTAAAATAAAATTAATTAAAGCGCGTGCAGTGTATAGGTCAACAAATAAGTTAAGACTATTAATATATATACAAAAATATAAATAAAAAAATTAACGAAAATTTAATGAAAAAAAACAATTCATTTATGTAAAAAAAACATTCATAAAATAACAAAAACAAAAATCTTGAAAAATAGCAATCATATGGAAAAGAAGATAAAGCTCATGATCAGCTGGTAAAAAAATACCCTATCTGTCTAGTTCGTCAAAATAATCTGAGCCCGATTCAGTTCCCCTTTCTTTCAAAAATATTGATTTGCAATTGACGCATTTAATACATTTTTTAATGATTTTGAAGTATATCCTCCCACATACAAATTAGATTCGGGATCGAAATCTACCTTTTTTTTTTTTTTTTTTTTTTTTTACACGCTAATTAAACACTAGGAATGGATTCCTGTATACATAATATGTAGGTTTAGTTGGAAAGGGAAGGAACGTAGGATATTAGAGGGGAATTAGGAGGTAGGTTGGAAATGAATCTAAAAAGAATAATGAATTTATGCAAGTTGTAGTATGGGACATTATTAGAAGAGGGGAACACATTAGATGGAAGCATGTTCCACATCTTACAAATTCTCACGACAAATGAGTTTCTATAACCAATTTTAAACCATCTTGGAATTTCCACGGTGTAGAAATGAGCACTTCCTGCTCCTCTGATGTTACGTTGGGATTGTTTAAGAGGAGGCAGAATTGACTTTAGTTCAATAGAGCAAGTGTCATTACCCACAAGATATCTAGAAAACAGAGAAATCGCTCCAATATTTCGACGAGAGCTAAGAGGAGTAAGTGTTACTTGTTCGACAGGGTCGCCTATTAGGCGTAAGGCACGATTTTGAATTTTGTCGAGGTAAGTCAAAGAAGTTTGGGATGCGCCAGCCCAAATGTGGGAGTTATACTCCATATTAGGTCGAATATAGGCTTTATAGATATTAGACAGATCCTTAGGAGAGAAATATGTTTTACAACGTGACAGGAAACTCAAACATTTGGCAGCATTCTTAGCAATATCAAAAATATGCTCATTCCACAGCATTTTTTTATTTAGCTGCAAACCTAAAATGCTTAGATTGTCTGATCGTTTAATATTTTCACCTTGGAATCGTAGAATCGGGTTAAACTGATTTCTCATGCAGGAAATCAGACAGCTTTGAGTTTTTGAGGTATTAAACTCAACTCTATTACTTTTACCCCAATCAGCTATTTTGGCTAAGTCATGGTTGACTAAACTAACCATTATATTTCTTTTTGAACTGATTGCGGAAGGTGTGACGTTAGATTTCTTAAGCAAATCGTAGGATGTCACTAGAGTGCTGTCGTCGGCGAAACTGTGGATTGGATTGAGGGTAGAGATGAGTAAGTCGTTGATAAAAATAAAAAAAAGAGTTGGTGATAAGGCGGAGCCTTGTGGGACGCCAGCGTTAATTTCAAAAGTGTCAGACATAAAACTGTCGACATCGTCACGAATTCGACCGTTCGAAAGAAAATCCTCAATCCATTTACAAAAAGGAATACCAAGACCAATAGCTCGGCATTTATTCAAAAGAGCAGAATGCCATACTCGATCAAAGGCCTTTGAGATATACAGAGCAACAACCACAGATTCACCGGAACAGTGAATACTCGTGTTGAGCTTTTCGCTGAGGTATGTCAAAAGATCACCTGCAGATCTTTGGCTTCTGCAGCCATATTGCCTGTCATGTAAAATACCTCTGCAGTCAAGGTATCCCATCAACCGTTTATTAAAAAGAATTTCCATAACTTTGGAAATGACCGATATAATAGCTATTGGCCGGTAATTGGAGGGGTCGCTTTTGTCACCTTTTTTTGGGATAGGAGAAACATGAGCAATTTTCCATTGACTGGGATATCGACCAGTCGAAAATGATAATGAAAAAAGATTGCGCAGAGGTTTCGAAATGGGAGATGCAATATGTTTAAGAACCATTGCAGGAATTCCATCAGGACCAGTGGACTTTTTAATATTCAGATTTTCGAGCACTTTTACTACAGAACGTGTTCTAAAGTACACCCTATGAAGAATTTTAACCCTAGTGGGATCAACAGAGGGTAGTACTGGTGGAGTTTGTACTGTAGGAGGGAGCGTAGAATTTGCCGCAAAGGATTTTGCAAACAAATTGGCTTTAGCAACTGAATCTGATATGATAGAATTGTTTTTATCAATCAGCGGCGGAAATGATGATTCGCAAAAGTTATTCTTTACACTTTTCGCAAAAGTCCAAAAAGAACGATTGCAGTGAGGTAGATTGATTATTTTGCATTTCAATCTTTGGTTATAAAGAAACTTTTGCTGATTGATAATTCTCTTGCAATTGTTCCTGACAACTTTATAGTTCGCAAATGAGGACTCAGACGCATTTTCTTTGTACATTTTGAAATGCTCTTCCTTGGATTGAATTGCTTCCCTGCAGATGTCATTAAACCAGGATTTGGAATGGGTTTTTACTGATTTGAATGAGCTAGGAATAAAAAGTTCCATTCTTAGCATAATTGTTTTACTAATGGCATCAGCAGCAAAGTCAACGTTCCTATGATGGAACACATTGACCAATCGAAACCTCCCAAAAAGCTATTCAGACCTACCCAGTCAGCCCCGTTATAGTGCCAGACTAACCTTTTAGGAATAGAGTTTCGATTGGGCGATGAACCCATTGAAAAGCTGGATTTGACAAGGCAATGGTCGGAGCCGCCAATTGGGGAACTAATAGAAATATTGTATTTTTCTGGGTTTGAAGTCAAGAACAAGTCCAAAAGGTGTTCATTTTGATCGTCTCGGTTTGGAATTCGAGTTGGGCTCTTTACAAGTTGAGAAAGTTGAAATAGGTTTGAAAATAGTTCAACCTGTTTGCCTTCCGGGCTATTGTGACTTGAGAAATGGAGCCAGTTTTTGTTGTGGACATTAAAATCACCTGCGATAGCTATCTCACATTCGGGATTCTTTTCGAGAATTATATCGATAGTGTCGGATAGTTCTTCAATGGCCACAGCAGTTTCCAGCTCACTGGCTTGGGGGGATCTGTATAAAAAACAGAAAAATATTGAGGCATTTTCAACTAGGAGTTTGACCCATAGATAATGAAAAATCGGGTTGGAGCTCTTAAGATCATGAAGGGTGTTGAAAGCAGCATTACATCGTATACATAAAGTGACTCCTCGATGAGGGATGAAAAGCGGAACAAGTGTATAGCCGTTGATATTATAATTAGTATCATCACCTACAACTTGTGTCTCGCTTAGCGCAAGTATAGCTGGTCTTTCTGAGTTAAGATGGGCTGCAACTGATTGGAAATTACATGCTAAGCCTCTTATATTACTAAATTGTAATGGAAAATTATTCTTCATTAACTACAACTTGCGAGCGGAATTGGAGGGAATTTTGAAAATATTTATATTAAAATTTCAGAAAACATGCATCACACATTAAACATACACAGTAATTAAAGTTAAAAAAAAAAAAATAGGAAAAATTAAGTTCAAGTAAACCATAATATAATGGTAGTTATAATAATAATAATAGTGCCAACACCAAAATAGTGGAGAACACAAACGAAAAACCAAGTACAACAGTTTTTAATACCTTATTGTACCCAGAGATTGTTTGCAAAATTCACCACTAAATTAGTGCGGACACGAACCTTTTCAAAACATTATGTTTCTTACATAAATAGTCGGACGAATCAAAAATTTTTTGAAATATATCTAAATCTACTACATGTTCCAGAGTATTTTCACCAATATCTTATTTTAAATTATTTAGTTCAGCTAAATATTTTTTATAAACTCGATGAATTCTAATTTTTTTTTTTCTTGTTCTATAACTTTCGTATACGAAATATGATAACTTGACCCAGCTAAAGACCGATGAAGACTATAAAGACTCTCAGTTATCAGGTTGGAATTTCCCTAACAAAACAAAGTTCCGTTAAGGAAAAATTTACTAAATCTGTTATCGTTTAAGTAGTAAATACTAATGCGTTTAACGTATCCTTTTTAAGACCATTTTTATTATTTGTATTCCAATGTAATATGCCACTCCAAAACATGCATAAGTAAATACTAAATAAACTAAAATATTGTATAATAATTAAAATTAGAACTATATTATTTTCAATTTCTTTTTATTAGGTTAAAGTATAATGTAACATATGGTTTACATATACTTAAAATATTAATAAGAATTAAAATAAAGATAAAGAATAAATTTAAACAAAGAAAGTAGAACTAATTTCTCATATTTCAATATTGAACTAAAATATTTTGTAAATACATGCTGGTTTGCATTGCCAGCATGATTCTTGACATATTGGTCTATTTTTGGATAGAACAATATTGTATTGTAACTAATTTGTAATATTGCTTTGTAACAAACTAAATTGTATTTGTATTATTGTATTTGTATTATTGTAAGTAAGAAAATTTATAAAAGTCTTTCTTTGGTAAAAGACAGCAGCATTATTATTTTAAGACTCGGATGGTTGAGTCAAATTGTAAAAAACCATCAGATAAAATTAAAAGTTTTTAATAAAATATATTTATAAATTAACAAAAAAAAGAACTAAGGAGTTTTTATTTTATAAATGAATTTTTGAAAACATTACATTGGTGTCAGATGTGGGGTCTGGAATGTGTTAATTATTCTAGACTTCAATTAATTTTTTTTATTAAAGTTTATAAAAAAAAAGTGGATTTTAAAGACATGCGGGGCCAAAAGAGCCGTTAAAAAAAAAAATATATAAAAATATTTATAAAAAAAAAGTGAATTTTAAAGACATGCGGGGCCAAAAGAGCCGTTAAAAAAAAAAAAATATATAAAAATATTTATATGCATATATATATATAATATATATATCTTGTGAAAATTTGAAACGGGGGCCAAGAGCGCCGTTTCAATTAAGCAAACTAATTGTGAAAAAAAAAAAAATTATTTGAAACGGGGGCCAAGAGCGCCGTTTCCATCCGATTCCATGGGTGCAGCGCAGAGCGTTTACTTGAACAACAGTCATACCTTTATGGTAGAAAATTTACGGTTGTTACCGATCACAAACCCCTTGTTTGGATTTTTAACATTAATAATCCAACTTCTAGAATTATGCGCTGGCGTATTAAATTAGAAGAATACGATTATTGTGTTATCCACAAATCGGGTCACTTGAATACGAATGCAGACGCTTTATCTAGATTAAAAATATCCAATATTAACGTTATTACAAGAGCACAATCTAATAAAATTAATCACAGTCAAAAGAACGAATTACAAGACAAAATCCATAATAATTCTGAAAACAACTATTCTGACCAAGATAATAAACATATTACAAATCAAAATATGCAATCAGACGATAATATACTAGAAAACAAAATTACTACTCTTACCGATCCTACAGAAATCAAAACAATTCTAGAAGAATATCATAATAGTCCAGTTGGAGGACATCAAGGTGTAAATCGTACACTGCAAAGACTTAAACAAAAGTTTTACTTTAAAAATATGAAGCAAACTATAATTAAATATGTATCTTCTTGCGAAATATGTCAAAAAAATAAATTAAGCTTTAAAACTAAAATGCCTATGAAAATAACTGATACTCCTAATAAACCTTTCGAAAAAATTGCTTTGGATATAGTAGGACCATTATCTACTTCTGAATCGGGTAATATGTATATACTAACGTTTCAAGATTTACTCACTAAATTTATGTTAGCTATTCCTATTCCTAATCAAGAAGCTGTCACGGTAGCCGATGTTTTTGTACGGAAGATTATTTGCATTTTTGGTACTCCAAAAATAGTTCTAACTGATCAAGGTACTAATTTAATGAGTGAAGTGTTTAAGAGGACTTGTTCATTATTAAAAATCAAAAAGATAAACACAACCAGTTATCATCCAGAATCCAATGGTTCCCTAGAAAGAGCACATCGTTCTTTGGGAAATTATTTGCGTTGTTATTCAAATAAAGATCCTGATAATTGGGATACGTGGTTAGACTTTGCTATTTTTGCACATAATACAACTCCTAGTACTTCAACAAAATTTACACCATATGAAATATTATTTGGTATAAAACCTGAATTACCATCAACTATCTCTAAAACTATTGAACCTTTGTATAATATTGACGATTACGTTCTCAACTTAAAATCACGCCTTCAAAATAGTTATAATGAAGCTAGAAATAATTTAATTAAATCCAAAGAAATAAACAAAAGAATCTACGATAAGAATATTAGATTACTAGATATTATTGTGGGAGATAAAGTTTGGCTACTCGATAAAGTACGGAAAAATAAAAAATTAACCTCATGTTATCTAGGGCCTTACGAAGTTGTAGAAATAAATTCCTCAGAAAATACTACTATTAAAATAGGTAGGAAGACAAAACTAGTTCATAATAATCTGTTAAAAATGTTTATTGAATAAATATATATAAATAAAATATTCTTTTTTTTTAACAAATTAAACTTAATCATAATTTTTTTACAATCATATACATAACAATAAGTTTGTTTACATATAATATAATAATTTTTTTTTCTATGGCATATATAATTATATTGGATAACGATACTTTAAGTTAAAAAAAAAAAAAAATAAACACATAATAATAATTTTTTTTTTATATTAGATAATAATTACTAAAAAAAAAAAAAAAAAAAATAAGACAACTATGTTCAAATTACAAAAATAATTTTTATATATTAAATAATAAATCACTTTAATGTAAAGCAAAATACAAAATGTCTCAAATTACAAAACAAAAAAAAAAAAAAAAAAAAAAAAAATAATTACTAGTAACATTGAACTAAAAATTATTACAATTTCTGATAATTTTTTTTTCCATGGGGGAAGGTGTAATATGCCACTCCAAAACATGCATAAGTAAATACTAAATAAACTAAAATATTGTATAATAATTAAAATTAGAACTATATTATTTTCAATTTCTTTTTATTAGGTTAAAGTATAATGTAACATATGGTTTACATATGGATATACTTAAAATATTAATAAGAATTAAAATAAAGATAAAGAATAAATTTAAACAAAGAAAGTAGAACTAATTTCTCATATTTCAATATTGAACTAAAATATTTTGTAAATACATGCTGGTTTGCATTGCCAGCATGATTCTTGACATATTGGTCTATTTTTGGATAGAACAATATTGTATTGTAACTAATTTGTAATATTGCTTTGTAACAAACTAAATTGTATTTGTATTATTGTATTTGTATTATTGTAAGTAAGAAAATTTATAAAAGTCTTTCTTTGGTAAAAGACAGCAGCATTATTATTTTAAGACTCGGATGGTTGAGTCAAATTGTAAAAAACCATCAGATAAAATTAAAAGTTTTTAATAAAATATATTTATAAATTAACAAAAAAAAGAACTAAGGAGTTTTTATTTTATAAATGAATTTTTGAAAACATTACACCAAACTGATAAACAATCACAGAATTCTTGTAATAAATTAAGACGAAGATCGGTTGTCTTAAATATTGGTTTACCCCATTCATTCCTAGTTTTGATTCCTTGAAATTTACCCCGGGTATTATATATATCCCACCATTTTCTGGTAATTTCACAGAAGTCACCAGTTGGCCGCATTTTTTCAGATTCTTTTAAACAAGCTATTGTTGAGTGGTGGAATATAAGCGAACATTTTGCCTTTGAATTAAAGTAGAATATAAGGATTTTCTATTTAATTTGTATGCTTTTCTTCTTGTAAGATTTCCTTCTTTTTCAAATATTTCCGAAAAATGCGCAAAACGGGCATATTTGATTTCTTTTGAATGGAAATCAGAAAACATTACCACTTTGTTTGGTGCACAAAGCCAATTGTTTCTAATATTTTTAAAAATATGAATAGTGTCATATTGTAAGTATATTTTACCCTGACCGTTAGGATTTGGAAAATAATTTTGTTTTCAGTATTAAAAATACTGAACATATTTTGATTAATTTTATTGTTATCAGTTATGATAACCAAAACCTTAAATCTCTTTCTTTGAACAACAAAATAAATAACAATAACCACTCTTGTAGTATCTGCCAAATAATGGCCAGTCGGACGGAAAACAGGAAATAATCGAACAATTTCTTTAAAATTCCCAAAAACAGACTTTATCATAAAAGCCATAACGGTCTTCCCAACTTTTTTGGTGTTGTTATTAGCCAGTCCTACAATATTATTCGATTTATATTGTAGACCTTGACTTATGTCAATTTCATCTGTTAAGATGGCTATATATTGTTCACGCTCCGTTAAGGATTCGGAAGCTGCTTTTAAATAGCTGTCATCATTTATGTCATATTTATAATTTGGTGTTACGTGGAATTTTGAAGATAATCTTCAAAGATGTCTGCTGGATGGAAGAGTAAGAAAACTTGAAATAATAGAATAAGCAGATCTAGAGTGGGCAAAAATTGAAAATAACATTAGATGGTATAATAACTGTATTTAGGTAATTTTAAACCTAAAGGTGAATTTGGTCAATAAAAACATTTAATTTTTCGCATTTTTCAGTATCTTTTTCTGAAATTTGGTATAGTTTAAGAAGAAACGATGCTTCTTCTAAAAGAAGTGAAGAATTATTTTCAGAGTCTAATAGCACGTTACTAAAATACAATACCATTTGTTTTACCTGAAACCAAAATACAAGTTTCGTATATTCCGGAAAAACATTTTTATTTAGTTTTGTTTGAGTATTACCCGGAAAGCAGGCAACTAATAAATCTGTATTAACTAAAATTCCAAATCTAAAAGAACAACCAAAGTTTTTGTTATCATTTAAAATATACAAAACTAAATTATTTTGACCAGTGTATTTTTTTTTTTTTTTTCCTTATTCTACTCCCCTTGGGAGCATAGGGCTTTCACAAAGCTTCTGAATCTGACTCTATTTTGGGCCAGTTGTTTAATCTCTGACCATGTTTTTCCACTGCTTTCTAGCTCTTTCTGGACTGATCTACGCCATGTTTCACGCGGTCTACCTACTTTTCTTTTACCCTGCGGGTTCCACTCCAGAGCTTGCCGTGCTATGTTGTTTATAGGCCTTCTAAGAGTGTGCCCTACCCATTTCCACTTTCTTTCCTTTATTTGCTTATTTATGGGTTCTTGTTTCGTTATTTCCCAGAGTTCTGTGTTTCTAATTCTTCTGGGCCAGAATATCCTGCATATTATTCGTAGGCAGTTATTTATGAAGACCTGGATTTTGTTTATGTATGATTTCTTAACCAGCCATGTTTCACTGCCATATAAGAGTACCGATTTTACGCAGGCATCAAATACTCTTAGTTTTGTACCCCTGGCTATATGTGGTTGTTTCCATATGCCCCATAATCTTCCGAATGCCATTCTCGCTAGCTTTAGACGGTTTTCTATGTCTTTTTCAGTACCTCCATCTATAGTAACTATACTACCAAGGTAATTGAATTCTGTTATCTCGTCTATATTTTTGTTGTTGATGCTGAGCGGTGTGTTATTTCTTGTGTTTATTCTTAGGCTTTTCGTTTTGTTTGCGTTTATTCGGAGACCAGCTTCTAAGGCATTTTCCTCGAGACTTCTTATTTTCGCTTGCATTTCACTGTGGGTATGTGCGAGTAGGGCGATATCGTCCGCGTATTCCAGGTCTTCTAGTCTGCGTGTTAGATTCCATTTTATTCCTCTTGCTGTGGTTGTTGCTCTTTTTATTACTACATCAAGTACCGAATTGAACAGGAGGGGGGATAGTGGGCAGCCTTGTTTGACTCCTGTTCTTAATTTTATTGCGCTGCTCATGTAGCCTTTGTGTAGTACTGATAATTCTGCATCTTCATATAGAGCTTTGATAATTTGGACTAGCTTGTGGGGTATTCCTTTGTACTGTAGAGACTGCCATATTGCTTCCCGGTTTATTGTATCGAAGGCTCTTTCAACGTCAATGAAGGTGATGTATAACGGCGAGTTCCATTCGACTGACTGTTCTATAATTATCCTTAGGGTGTTGGAATGGTCGATGCATCCTCGTCCTCTTCTGAACCCAGCCTGTTCTTCTCTCAGTTGCTCATCGATTATATTTTCAATTCTGGAGTGAATAATGAGTGCCAGTATTTTTGTGACTGAGTTTAGTATCGTGATGCCTCTCCAGTTCTTACATTCGGTAAGATCACCTTTCTTTGGTAGTTTTACTATGATCCCTTTCTTCCAGCTTGTTGGGATATTTTCTGTATTCCAGATTTCAGTCAGAATTGGGTATATTATGTTTGCTGTGATACTGGGATTTGCTTTCAGTAGTTCAGCTGGGATACCGTCAGAACCTTCAGCCTTATTGGTTTTTAGTTTGTTTATGGCATCTATTATTTCTCTTTTGCTAGGTGGGTCCTGACTAATTCTAAGGTTCCTATTGCTGTAGATTTCTTGCCGGGATTGATACTGTTGGATGTTGTTATTGTTATTGACTTCCGCAAAGTACTCCTGCCACCTACATAGTTGTTCTTGCGTGGATGTCAGTGTTTTGCCTTCTTTGTCTTTAATTGTAAGGTTTTGCCCTCCTTTTGCTTTATTTGACAGTACTCTGATTTTGTTGTAAAGTGTGCGCATGTTGTTTTGTTCTGCTGCCCTTTGTGCTTCTGTGGCTATATTGTTGTAATATTGTCGCTTGTCTCTTCTCGCAGATTTTTTCACATCTTTTGCTTTATGTTTATACTGCAACTTCAGCTCATTGTTGTTTGAATTTAACAATAGACTTGTTCTTAGTTGTCTTCTTTGTTCAATTTTTCTCCAGGTCTCATCAGGTCTCTTGACAGATTTCAATTAGTCTTTCACCATTGTTGTTTCTTGTTCCCAATCCATGTCTGCCTATCACGTTGATGTCATCTGAGCTGTCCAAGCCCACTTTGGCGTTCAGGTCCCCCATCAATATTACAATATCCGTTCTGGGTATGTTACTTAGAGTTGTTGTTAATTGTAGGTAGAATTCATTTTTAGTTTCTTCGCTTGCTAGTTCTGTAGGGGCATAACATTGCAGTATTGTTAGTTTTCTGATTGGTGTATATAGTCTAGCAGTTATAATTCTATCAGAGACGTCCTGCCAACTCATAAGACTTTTGCTAAGATGTTTTGCTATTATTATTCCTACTCCGCTTTCACTATTGTTATTACCACAGTATATTAATGTATTGCCATTTGCTGTTGTGATTTGACCCTTGTTCGGCCATCTCATTTCACTTAAACCCATAATTTCAACCTTATAGTTCCCCATTTCTTTTTCTACTTGTGCTAGTCTTGACGTTTCTCTGAGTGTCCGAACATTCCAGTTTCCTATTCTAGTCCTTTTTCGTGTGCCAATAGTTGTTACCGTATTTCCATTTGATATCCGAGGCTCTGTTTCCGTTTCGCTAATCGTTTTTGTTCACTAAGCTAGATGATTAGTCTGCTGTAGCTATTCCACATGATTTCAATCTCACGCCTTGTGGACAAGGCGACGCCAAATTTTTCCGCAAGATGTCACTGCGTTTTTTTTTTTTTTTTTTTTCTAGATTCTTCCGCAAGATGTCACTGCGATTTTTTTGCATACCCCTATCTCTTGACGTACAGATGTTGGTGGCGTATATGACCCATATGTCATCTCTATTGACATATGGACATGTTTTTTTTTGTTATTATTAGTATTTATTTAGTATTGTATATATAGGTGTTATAGGTTATTTCGGGAACATGATTATAGGATTATTGGTAATTTATTTTATATTATTTTGTTATTAATTATTTATTTTTTAGGTATTAAATTATTCGAGTATAGGATATAAGATAATTTGTTATATGGCATATTATGATTATATTGGTATTTACCCAGCCAGGATTCGAACCCGAGACCTTTCGAATGAAAGGCCGGTGCTTAACACCTGCACCATCGGCTGGACCAGTGTATAAGGCCCAGTTATTTAAATTTATTTTTTATTAATATTTGCAACTAAATTAGGAAAATCTAAAATGAGATCTACATCTATATTTGATTCGAAGAAATTAATTGTACCGAGTTCTTGGGAAAAATACTTGAAACTGCATCTGGCAATAATCGCGTCCTTTGAAATTTATCTACAGTTAAGCACAAATCTTATGCTTATAGTACCGTTTGTAAAATGTAATTTACAAACGGTACTATAGGCTGTCGGTTGCCAGTTCGTTCTTCCAATAGCGTTTACCCATAATTTTTTTAAATTCTCTTTAACCGGAAATTTATATGTTGAAACGTATATCGTGCTGTTGTTATAATTGGATTTACATCCAACAACCGAGCATTTACGACCCATTTTGTTTAAATAAATTATTAAAAAAGGCAATATAAGGCACTAAATAATTGAATTAACTTTGTTAAATTTCAAATATAATGTTTCTAAATCAATTAAAAAACTTAACTTAGAAATTTGATAACTAAGTACCTTTGTATTGTATATAAAATAAAATATTATTCAAGTGTATTTAAAAAAAAAAAAAAATTCGTTTATTCATAAAAATTATTTAAATCTTTCTTATTTGCTGTAAATATATTAAAAATTTCGAGTTGTAAGCTGTAATTTTGAAATGTAAGCTGTAATTTTGAAAAATTTTGTATATAATATACATATATAAAATATATAAATATATATAATTATATATATATATATATACTTACTTAGTCGACAAAAACTTGTTACAAAAAATCTTAAAAATAAAACTCAGAAATTTGTTTAAGAGTTCTTTCTTTATTTTACACCAAATTAATAATAATAATTTAATTTTCTTACAGTCGTATTTAACTTCAAATTATTCTAAAACTTATTCCTAAAATTTCTTATCAGCAATTCGATAAATTACAATTAGTAAATGTTATTACTTTATCGAATTGTTGTTATATCAAAATATTCAGTATTTGAATGAAATTCTTACAAGCTAACTTAAACGCAATGTACAAACAAGTGATGAAAAAAACCAAGGGTTTTTAAAAAAGCACATTTTCAAAATAATAGAGTGTTTCATACTGAGTATTTTATCGGAATATAATGTTGAAGCTTCAATGTTAACATTTAACTTAAGAAATATATGCGTTGGTGACTAAGTTACTACTTACTTATAGAAACAGTAAATTTTTTAATTTTTAAGTACTAATAGTCCCTCTATGGGGAAGGTTGCCCAATTTCTCAAGGATCTAATCCTCAATAAGTTCAAGGAATTAAATTGTGAATTATACTAAAATTTGGAATTTTACTTAGAATTTTACTATTTAAGCAAAAATGGTTAAAACTGAGAGACAATTTCTTCAATTAAAGAACCGCTTTTAAATATAAGAAAATCTTTTAACATATGTTAAAATATAATGTTGGACCTTCAAATTTTCTATATTAACGAAAAAAAATTTGAACAGGTATTCAAGTTACAGGTGTTTAAAAATAGCAAAATTTCAATTTTCGAGCCCTTGTAGCTGCTAAACAGGGGACGGGACAAAAAAATTCAAGACCCTAATTCAAGATCCTAGCTTAAACCGTTTAGAAGATATATGGGGCCAAACATTTTGCAAAAATTGAGTTTCAATCCTAAACATTTTTCTTTTAAAAATTTATAAAGTTTATAAAGCCATCTATCTTTTGCCGTTTTTAAATTGAAAATACATCTAATAGAACTCTTGTTATAACAATTTGAATATAGGGCTTTTTCCAACTTTCGGGGGCTGCAGCTCCGTAACGGGTGGGGCTACAGAAAAAAATTCTTCTACGAAATTATTTTTTTTGTAATACCTACTCGTGGTTAAAATTTCTTTTCTTTATTTCAAACGATGTAAAAGTTTTTGTAAACATACGGACAGACGGACAGAGTGAAACTATATAGGCACATTTTAACAAAATTTTTTGAAATGTGCTAAAAACCATATCATATTTCGGGTCATTGCTTTGTATCTTCTTTATTAATTAAAATGTTCAAAGAATAAGTGCATTGAACATTTTATATTACGTAAACAAAAATGTGTCATATTTCAGTTCATGAATTTGTTGTTGTTAATTAAATTGTTGAATGCATAAATGCATTGAACAAATTATTATTTTTTTTCTCAAAATTGGGTTATTTAGAATTAGGTAATAAAATTGATTGTGACATACTAAGTATTGCAAGATAAGCTAATTATGATTTTAAAGTGAATTTGAATTTAAAAAGAAAAGTAAAAAAAGATTTTATTTTAGAGTTTAATGAAAAAGCAATTTAGTTATTTGCGGGCAATATTGTTGTATGATTTGTGGTAAGGAAGAGTGCGATGACGTAACTCCTGTCCCTTTAAGATTCGATTCCGTGCGAATTTCTTTTAATTCGATATTTATTTTCGAACTTTTTGCTTTAAATTGTTTTAGGCAATAAAAGCCAATAAATGAGTTTGCTAAAATGCTTTCATGCCACTTCCAAGAACTGTTATATTAATTTCCGCTATTATTTTTGTATTGTTAATATTGGAGGCATGTTATTCTGTCAATTGTATAGCATTGACAACTTGCTCAATGCTTATATTACGTTCGAAATATGGCAAGATATTATTTTGATATTCCTTCTCATAATTTTCTTGTGAAATGAATCAAGTGAAATTTTACAGTTTGTAAATTTTACAACATTACTGCCTTTTATGTGGATCAAATCCGGTTGACCACAATTATTATAAATGATTGTTTTGTTTAAGTTAATTGTAACAACTACAGTGTCCGATATTTTTATTATATTAGCAAAAAGATTAATTCGAAAATTTCATTTCATGTGATTGTTATTTAATAAATTTTTTATACAATTATCATTAAAAGGTATTAGATCTTTTTATTTATTTATTTATTTCATTAACCAAAACAAGGTTTTTACAAACAAAAAAAAAAAAAAAAAAATATCTTATACTATTATTCATAATTTAAAATTTTAAACAGAATTTAAAAAAAAAAAGAGAACAACTAACAAAAATTAGAATACTTAGGTCAAATTACAGTACATAGTTTTTTTTACTGTACAAAATATTAAATATTTAGACAAAAAAAAAAAAAAAAAAATGCTTACCAAACAAAAACAAAAAAGCAAAAGCACTGTATGAGCGTCATTACTTATGATATAATATCATATAATATGTTAATATGTACCTACTTGAACTTGAAATTATTAATAAGTTTACAAAATAGGTTCATTTAAAAATTTTTCTTAAGTTTATATATCAAAGTGTTTCTAGATATATCTGTTGAAAAAAGATAACTATGTTTATTAAATGTAGTGCAACATCTGTTTATAGGTTCATTATTTGCTTATTGAGTTCTGTGAGTATTTTCAATAAAAAATTTAGTGTTTCTTATTTGTCTAACTCGTTATTTATTCTGACGTTATTTATTCATACGTTAGAAACTGAATATCAATATTTTTATTTAAGATTTTATTTTCCATACCATTTTTATTTCCGTATTTTCCATAAGATTAAGATTTTATTTTCCATAACATTTTTCTTATCAATAAATTTAAAAATACTTTGTTTACATGTAATAATTTTTTTTGTATTAGTATCTAGTTCTAAGTTTACATTTTTATTTGGAATTTTTTCTAAAATAGTTACAAAACATTTTTTATTTTAGAAAATTGGTATAGATAAAACAAATATTATAGAATTGTTGCGGAACAGAACGCAATTTTTAATGAAAGGTAGTATTTCTACAGTGATATTATAATCTTTAATTTCTGTTTGTGTTAAAATATCCTTTGACAGTATTTCTAACTTACTAGCTAAGATTATTTCCTTAATATTTAAAATTTGTCTTGTTAATAAATCAATGTTTTCAATTATTTCTGTTTTAATCATAAAGTACTCTAATTTTTTATTTATTTTATCAATATTATTTCAGAAATTATTAATTACATTTTTTATTTCATTTTGAGCTAGGTTAATATTATCGGTAATGTTTTTTATTTCATTAGATATTTTCTGGTTTATTAAGACTTGATCGTTAACATTATTAATTAATTTACCGTTATTTTGTTCTATTACCTTTAAGTGTTCCTCTATTTCTTTTCTATCGTCGTCGTGCATTACACCAACAGCAAAGCGAAGAATATTTCCACCAAGATTAAACAATGATCTTTTACTTACGTGGTGCGGAATAATGCTATTGTAATCTTCCTTTAGGTGTTTTAATTTATGTAACAAAACCGAAGGAATATCAGTTTCGTTTTGAAGTTGTTTACGTTTGATTCTATTTTGTTAATAATTGTTTTGTATTGAGTTAGTTCGACAACATGCAATATTCTTCTGTAACTTTGTATTATTTTAAGCTCAGATTCCTCGAAGAGAATGTAACCATTTCCAGGTGGTATTTGGTTAACATCTATGGATGAGCAAGAAAGGACTCATTTGGAAGAGATAGTACCGTTTAGAAAATCAATTGGCTTTTTGCCAGTTGAAGTGTGAATAGTTTCGTTGTAAACTTTTAAGCTTTAGATAATGGGATCTTCGTCCGTAATTTGACCTTCTTCCTTTTCGATCGTTTTCAAAATTCGGAGGTGTTCATTTAATGTATCATGGAATCTTTCGATATCCGCATTACTACTATGGTTATTTGGAGTAGTAAAATGAACATCAATTCCTTCTGTTTCCAAATAATTTTTGAAATTGAGGCTGTTAAAGCCCTTCTCTTGATCAGTTACAACTTTAACATGTTTACCGAAAGATGCTATATATTGCATAAATCCATTTTTCAAATCCACCTAATTCCTAGATTTTAAGGGGTTAATTTGGGCGTGCTTTGAAAACTTGTCAATAAATGTAAAGTACGGATTTCCTTTTGTGTGAAACCATATATCCATATGGACTATTTGTAATGGTTTTTCGGGAGTTTCCGTAATTTTTAAGGGTAGATTTAAAGGACGCCTTTCATACTTCGAAATGTTGCAAATGTGATAATTATTTATAACATTTTGAATTTCATTTTTCAATTTAGGAAAATAGTAGCTTTTCTTTAAATTTAAGTGGACATCATTGATACCTCTATGATTTGTTTTTATATGTTGGTCAAGAATAACTTCCTTTATTTCGAGACGATATAAAATTTCAGTAAGTAAAAGTGAGCATTTGTTTAATTTTATTAGTTTATTCTTTTAAAAATATAACCACATCGGCAGAATTATGTTGAACATTGGACCCACTGAAATATATAAGTGATCTTCCAGAATTTAGTGGAAAGGGTGAGGAATTATATAAATTTCTAGAATTAGTAGAATGTATCATACCTCTAGTTTTAAAATATAATTCAACTAGTCAAACCATATTATTAATTAAAATTAAATCTAAGTTAATCGGTAAGGCTAGGGAAATAACAGAAATTAATAATCACATTAATACTTGGTCGGAAATTAAAAATCTATTAATACCTAATTCCAAGTTGCAAAGATGGAAAATCAAGTTAGAAGAATTTAATTTCGACATAGAATGTTTAAGTGGACGAGAAAACAAAGTTGCCGACGCTCTCTCACGTGTTCAGATTCATTTAAATGAATCAAATCTAAATAGATTAAACTCAAACGAGAATAATTCAAATTACATGGAAATTGACGAATTAAAATCAACTGATGCTACAATGAAATGATGAAGACAATTCCGAATATATTCCTATATCAGAATCACCAATTAATTTCACATGAAAATGAACAATTGAAATTATTTAAAATCCATAGTAGAACAAGGAAAATTTTCATACATCCTAACCCTAACGAAGATTTTTTTATCGAAGTTTTTAAAAATCATATTCCTAGTAAAGGAATAATAGGAATTATGATTGAAGATATTGAAGATATTAATATGTAAAACTGTTTTATTTTATTTTGATTGTAAAACTGTTTTATTTTATTTTAACTGCAAAACTGTTTATTTTATTTAAATTGTAAAACTGTTTTATTTTATTTTAACTGCAAAACTGTTCATTTTATTTTAATAGTAAAACTGTTTTATTTTATTTTAACTGAAAACTGTTTATTTTATTTTAATTGTAAAACTGTTAGATTTCAATTTTTTTATTTAAAATAAACGTTGTTTTAAAAAATTTATTTTATAACTTATTTATTATTATTCTTTTAATTTAGTTTTTAACTTTTCAAACTAAAAATAAAGTTTTTTTTTTTTTTTTTTTGATTATTATTTGTTGATAATATTTTCAAAAGAACTTTTTTTTTATTTTATAATTTTCTTTAATGTAACACTATTGTCTTAAAAAAAATCCGATCCGACTGCGCCACTTACTTAGTCGACAAAAACTTGTTACAAAAAATCTTAAAAATAAAACTCAGAAATTTGTTTAAGAGTTCTTTCTTTATTTTACACCAAATTAATAATAATAATTTAATTTTCTTACAGTCGTATTTAACTTCAAATTATTCTAAAACTTATTCCTAAAATTTCTTATCAGCAATTCGATAAATTACAATTAGTAAATGTTATTACTTTATCGAATTGTTGTTATATCAAAATATTCAGTATTTGAATGAAATTCTTACAAGCTAACTTAAACGCAATGTACAAACAAGTGATGAAAAAAACCAAGGGTTTTTAAAAAAGCACATTTTCAAAATAATAGAGTGTTTCATACTGAGTATTTTATCGGAATATAATGTTGAAGCTTCAATGTTAACATTTAACTTAAGAAATATATGCGTTGGTGACTAAGTTACTACTTACTTATAGAAACAGTAAATTTTTTAATTTTTAAGTACTAATAGTCCCTCTATGGGGAAGGTTGCCCAATTTCTCAAGGATCTAATCCTCAATAAGTTCAAGGAATTAAATTGTGAATTATACTAAAATTTGGAATTTTACTTAGAATTTTACTATTTAAGCAAAAATGGTTAAAACTGAGAGACAATTTCTTCAATTAAAGAACCGCTTTTAAATATAAGAAAATCTTTTAACATATGTTAAAATATAATGTTGGACCTTCAAATTTTCTATATTAACGAAAAAAAATTTGAACAGGTATTCAAGTTACAGGTGTTTAAAAATAGCAAAATTTCAATTTTCGAGCCCTTGTAGCTGCTAAACAGGGGACGGGACAAAAAAATTCAAGACCCTAATTCAAGATCCTAGCTTAAACCGTTTAGAAGATATATGGGGCCAAACATTTTGCAAAAATTGAGTTTCAATCCTAAACATTTTTCTTTTAAAAATTTATAAAGTTTATAAAGCCATCTATCTTTTGCCGTTTTTAAATTGAAAATACATCTAATAGAACTCTTGTTATAACAATTTGAATATAGGGCTTTTTCCAACTTTCGGGGGCTGCAGCTCCGTAACGGGTGGGGCTACAGAAAAAAATTCTTCTACGAAATTATTTTTTTTGTAATACCTACTCGTGGTTAAAATTTCTTTTCTTTATTTCAAACGATGTAAAAGTTTTTGTAAACATACGGACAGACGGACAGAGTGAAACTATATAGGCACATTTTAACAAAATTTTTTGAAATGTGCTAAAAACCATATCATATTTCGGGTCATTGCTTTGTATCTTCTTTATTAATTAAAATGTTCAAAGAATAAGTGCATTGAACATTTTATATTACGTAAACAAAAATGTGTCATATTTCAGTTCATGAATTTGTTGTTGTTAATTAAATTGTTGAATGCATAAATGCATTGAACAAATTATTATTTTTTTTCTCAAAATTGGGTTATTTAGAATTAGGTAATAAAATTGATTGTGACATACTAAGTATTGCAAGATAAGCTAATTATGATTTTAAAGTGAATTTGAATTTAAAAAGAAAAGTAAAAAAAGATTTTATTTTAGAGTTTAATGAAAAAGCAATTTAGTTATTTGCGGGCAATATTGTTGTATGATTTGTGGTAAGGAAGAGTGCGATGACGTAACTCCTGTCCCTTTAAGATTCGATTCCGTGCGAATTTCTTTTAATTCGATATTTATTTTCGAACTTTTTGCTTTAAATTGTTTTAGGCAATAAAAGCCAATAAATGGGTTTGCTAAAATGCTTTCATGCCACTTCCAAGAACTGTTATATTAATTTCCGCTATTATTTTTGTATTGTTAATATTGGAGGCATGTTATTCTGTCAATTGTATAGCATTGACAACTTGCTCAATGCTTATATTACGTTCGAAATATGGCAAGATATTATTTTGATATTCCTTCTCATAATTTTCTTGTGAAATGAATCAAGTGAAATTTTACAGTTTGTAAATTTTACAACATTACTGCCTTTTATGTGGATCAAATCCGGTTGACCACAATTATTATAAATGATTGTTTTGTTTAAGTTAATTGTAACAACTACAGTGTCCGATATTTTTATTATATTAGCAAAAAGATTAATTCGAAAATTTCATTTCATGTGATTGTTATTTAATAAATTTTTTATACAATTATCATTAAAAGGTATTAGATCTTTTTATTTATTTATTTATTTCATTAACCAAAACAAGGTTTTTACAAACAAAAAAAAAAAAAAAAAAATATCTTATACTATTATTCATAATTTAAAATTTTAAACAGAATTTAAAAAAAAAAGAGAACAACTAACAAAAATTAGAATACTTAGGTCAAATTACAGTACATAGTTTTTTTTACTGTACAAAATATTAAATATTTAGACAAAAAAAAAAAAAAAAAAAATGCTTACCAAACAAAAACAAAAAAGCAAAAGCACTGTATGAGCGTCATTACTTATGATATAATATCATATAATATGTTAATATGTACCTACTTGAACTTGAAATTATTAATAAGTTTACAAAATAGGTTCATTTAAAAATTTTTCTTAAGTTTATATATCAAAGTGTTTCTAGATATATCTGTTGAAAAAAGATAACTATGTTTATTAAATGTAGTGCAACATCTGTTTATAGGTTCATTATTTGCTTATTGAGTTCTGTGAGTATTTTCAATAAAAAATTTAGTGTTTCTTATTTGTCTAACTCGTTATTTATTCTGACGTTATTTATTCATACGTTAGAAACTGAATATCAATATTTTTATTTAAGATTTTATTTTCCATACCATTTTTATTTCCGTATTTTCCATAAGATTAAGATTTTATTTTCCATAACATTTTTCTTATCAATAAATTTAAAAATACTTTGTTTACATGTAATAATTTTTTTTGTATTAGTATCTAGTTCTAAGTTTACATTTTTATTTGGAATTTTTTCTAAAATAGTTACAAAACATTTTTTATTTTAGAAAATTGGTATAGATAAAACAAATATTATAGAATTGTTGCGGAACAGAACGCAATTTTTAATGAAAGGTAGTATTTCTACAGTGATATTATAATCTTTAATTTCTGTTTGTGTTAAAATATCCTTTGACAGTATTTCTAACTTACTAGCTAAGATTATTTCCTTAATATTTAAAATTTGTCTTGTTAATAAATCAATGTTTTCAATTATTTCTGTTTTAATCATAAAGTACTCTAATTTTTTATTTATTTTATCAATATTATTTCAGAAATTATTAATTACATTTTTTATTTCATTTTGAGCTAGGTTAATATTATCGGTAATGTTTTTTATTTCATTAGATATTTTCTGGTTTATTAAGACTTGATCGTTAACATTATTAATTAATTTACCGTTATTTTGTTCTATTACCTTTAAGTGTTCCTCTATTTCTTTTCTATCGTCGTCGTGCATTACACCAACAGCAAAGCGAAGAATATTTCCACCAAGATTAAACAATGATCTTTTACTTACGTGGTGCGGAATAATGCTATTGTAATCTTCCTTTAGGTGTTTTAATTTATGTAACAAAACCGAAGGAATATCAGTTTCGTTTTGAAGTTGTTTACGTTTGATTCTATTTTGTTAATAATTGTTTTGTATTGAGTTAGTTCGACAACATGCAATATTCTTCTGTAACTTTGTATTATTTTAAGCTCAGATTCCTCGAAGAGAATGTAACCATTTCCAGGTGGTATTTGGTTAACATCTATGGATGAGCAAGAAAGGACTCATTTGGAAGAGATAGTACCGTTTAGAAAATCAATTGGCTTTTTGCCAGTTGAAGTGTGAATAGTTTCGTTGTAAACTTTTAAGCTTTAGATAATGGGATCTTCGTCCGTAATTTGACCTTCTTCCTTTTCGATCGTTTTCAAAATTCGGAGGTGTTCATTTAATGTATCATGGAATCTTTCGATATCCGCATTACTACTATGGTTATTTGGAGTAGTAAAATGAACATCAATTCCTTCTGTTTCCAAATAATTTTTGAAATTGAGGCTGTTAAAGCCCTTCTCTTGATCAGTTACAACTTTAACATGTTTACCGAAAGATGCTATATATTGCATAAATCCATTTTTCAAATCCACCTAATTCCTAGATTTTAAGGGGTTAATTTGGGCGTGCTTTGAAAACTTGTCAATAAATGTAAAGTACGGATTTCCTTTTGTGTGAAACCATATATCCATATGGACTATTTGTAATGGTTTTTCGGGAGTTTCCGTAATTTTTAAGGGTAGATTTAAAGGACGCCTTTCATACTTCGAAATGTTGCAAATGT
Organism: Dolichopus griseipennis; assembly: GCA_963082915.1. Lineage (NCBI taxonomy): Eukaryota > Metazoa > Arthropoda > Insecta > Diptera > Dolichopodidae > Dolichopus > Dolichopus griseipennis. The sequence continues at coordinate 248,021,004 of OY720441.1, read as the reverse complement.
GATAATTATTTATAACATTTTGAATTTCATTTTTCAATTTAGGAAAATAGTAGCTTTTCTTTAAATTTAAGTGGACATCATTGATACCTCTATGATTTGTTTTTATATGTTGGTCAAGAATAACTTCCCTTATTTCGAGACGATATAAAATTTCAGTAAGTAAAAGTGAGCATTTGTTTAATTTTATTAGTTTATTCTTTTAAAAATATAACCACATCGGCAGAATTATGTTGAACATTGGACCCACTGCAATATATAAGTGATCTTCCAGAATTTAGTGGAAAGGGTGAGGAATTATATAAATTTCTAGAATTAGTAGAATGTATCATACCTCTAGTTTTAAAATATAATTCAACTAGTCAAACCATATTATTAATTAAAATTAAATCTAAGTTAATCGGTAAGGCTAGGGAAATAACAGAAATTAATGATCACATTAATACTTGGTCGGAAATTAAAAATCTATTAATACCTAATTCCAAGTTGCAAAGATGGAAAATCAAGTTAGAAGAATTTAATTTCGACATAGAATGTTTAAGTGGACGAGAAAACAAAGTTGCCGACGCTCTCTCACGTGTTCAGATTCATTTAAATGAATCAAATCTAAATAGATTAAACTCAAACGAGAATAATTCAAATTACATGGAAATTGACGAATTAAAATCAACTGATGCTACAATGAAATGATGAAGACAATTCCGAATATATTCCTATATCAGAATCACCAATTAATTTCACATGAAAATGAACAATTGAAATTATTTAAAATCCATAGTAGAACAAGGAAAATTTTCATACATCCTAACCCTAACGAAGATTTTTTTATCGAAGTTTTTAAAAATCATATTCCTAGTAAAGGAATAATAGGAATTATGATTGAAGATATTGAAGATATTAATATGTAAAACTGTTTTATTTTATTTTGATTGTAAAACTGTTTTATTTTATTTTAACTGCAAAACTGTTTATTTTATTTAAATTGTAAAACTGTTTTATTTTATTTTAACTGCAAAACTGTTCATTTTATTTTAATAGTAAAACTGTTTTATTTTATTTTAACTGAAAACTGTTTATTTTATTTTAATTGTAAAACTGTTAGATTTCAATTTTTTTATTTAAAATAAACGTTGTTTTAAAAAATTTATTTTATAACTTATTTATTATTATTCTTTTAATTTAGTTTTTAACTTTTCAAACTAAAAATAAAGTTTTTTTTTTTTTTTTTTTGATTATTATTTGTTGATAATATTTTCAAAAGAACTTTTTTTTTATTTTATAATTTTCTTTAATGTAACACTATTGTCTTAAAAAAAATCCGATCCGACTGCGCCACTTACTTAGTCGACAAAAACTTGTTACAAAAAATCTTAAAAATAAAACTCAGAAATTTGTTTAAGAGTTCTTTCTTTATTTTACACCAAATTAATAATAATAATTTAATTTTCTTACAGTCGTATTTAACTTCAAATTATTCTAAAACTTATTCCTAAAATTTCTTATCAGCAATTCGATAAATTACAATTAGTAAATGTTATTACTTTATCGAATTGTTGTTATATCAAAATGCATGAAATTGTTACAACATAACTTAAACGCAATGTAAAAAAACCGTATCATATTTCGGGTCATTGCTTTGTATCTTCTTTATTAATTAAAATGTTCAAAGAATAAGTGCATTGAACATTTTATATTACGTAAACAAAAATGTGTCATATTTCAGTTCATGAATTTGTTGTTGTTAATTAAATTGTTGAATGCATAAGTGCATTGAACAATTTATTATTTTTTTTCTCAAAATTGGGTTATTTAGAATTAGGTAAAAAAATTGATTGTGACATACTAAGAATTGCAAGATAAGCTAATTATGATTTTAAAGTGAATTTGAATTTAAAAAGAAAAGTAAAAGTAGATTTTATTTTAGAGTTTAATGAAAAGGCAATTTAGTTATTTGCGGGCAATCTTGTTGTATGATTTGTGGTGAGGAAGAGTGTGATGACGTAGTTATATATAATATATATAGTAATATACATATTTGTATAAAATATATTAAAAATTTCGGGTAGAAAGCTGAAATTTTGATATGTTACAGAAAAAATTTAAAATTTTATTTTAATATAAAAATTAAAATATTTGGACAATTATTTCACAGGTAAAACTATAAAAGAAAATTGGAATTTTACCTAAAAAAAAAACATAAACATAAAAGTACTACAAATTTTTTAAGAAAGGTCTGTGTGAAGACCTTTTTCTTACACAATTTAACAGTGTACTAATACATTCAAATATTTTCGATGTCCAAAACTTCTGAAAGAATTAATGTAGGATCTGGATCAAGTCAAGTTAATTGAAATGCATGTTTATGTTTATTTACATATGTGTTTATATTTTAATATGATTTTATGTTAAAACGAGGAAGAGTGTAGTAGAGTAGACTGTGTAGACTGTGTAGGTGATATCCGTATGACCGTAACGTATACATTATATCATCCGGTAAATTACTTTTGGCAAAATTTCAAACATAGAGCTTTATTAAGTGTAGTGGAATACTCATATAAAAGTAGCAGTTGTATTGCAGCTACTCGAACCCACTGCAGTAGACCAACCACATTTTGCAGAAACTTTGGCTATTACACTAAACTATTTTTAGCAAAATTTCAGACACCCAGCTTAATTAGGTGTAGTGTAATGCTCATACAAAACAAGGAGTTATATCTTACTAATTAAAACTCCTTCTTACTAATTTATCTTTTTAAAAATTCTTACTAATTTATCTATTTAAAAATATGAAGAAACAAAAAAACTGAAATTAATTCAAAATATATTTATTTCAATTCAATTACAAAAGTGAAAAAATTTGAATTATTAAATTTTGTGATAAAAAGCTAATCAAAGCATAATATATTTAATAATTAAAATTTTTCAAAATTGCAATTATTTTAAATTCTTAGTTTATGTACATATTAGAAAAGCTTATAAACGCAAAATATGCAATAAATGTATTTCTAAAATATAATTACAAATCTCGACCTTTTCATATAATTCATTTAAATATAAAAATAAATTTTACATAAATGCAGCAAGTTCCTTTGAACATAGCTGAACCACTACAATTAAGTCTAAATTTCGGGGACACATAGGAAATAGGAAATATATTCTTTGGCTTCGAAATTATACTCGTTCGGCCTCAAATCGATCAAAAGCTTCTAGAATCCGAACTCATTGACCAAACTCGACCAGAAACAATTCCAATGGTACTTTCATTACTAGTAACCTAGAGTTTAAATTTCATCAAAATAGAGGCATTATTTTTTGAGTTATACTGTTTTTAAGATATATTCGTTAGCTCTTGAATTTTTCAAAGGTTCCAGAATCCGAAACTATGGTACGATTTCGCCCATATGCAGTACCGTCACTTTCAATACTAGTTAACCCTTGTTCACTATTGGACCGTTCTATCTTAATTTTAAGTTACTATTTTCATTAAGTTCAATGATAAGCTTTTAAACCTTAGGGGGTCTAAAAGGGGTACTGAACCATCACTCTGGTTGATCCAAAATTAAACGTGCAGGAAATTGTAAAGAGCACCCATGTGCCAAATTTGAAACTTCTAAATTTGTTTGAAGTTACTATCTTTATTAATTTCGAAAATATGCTTTAAGGTCTTCGGAACTGTGTGGCTGGTCGTCAACCCACTACTCCAATTGGCCCCAAATTTCAAGGATACTAAGGAAATAGAAAGAGACACCCTGATACCAAATTTGGTGTTTCTATCTTCATAGGTTTCGTAATTGTCCTCGTTTGGCCTAAATTTGATCAAAAAGTTCTAGATTCCGAACCCATTGTCCATTCCACACCGTATGCAATCACCGCGGTAGATTCATTACGAGTACCTTACAACACAAATTTTATGAAGATATCGCCATTAATTGTTGAGTTATCGTGAGTTTTTATATATGTTCGTTAGCCCTGAAACCGATTAAAAGGTCCAGAATCCGAACCCTTTGGCTGATTTCGCCCATATGCGGTCCACGCTGTACTTTAAATACTAGTTAACACTTGTACACAAGTGGAATGTTCTATATTAATTTTAAGTTACTATTTTAAGTAATTTCATTTATAATCTTTTAAACCTTGGGAAGTCTAAGAGGGGTACTGAACCACTACTCCAATAGATCCCAAATTAGGGACACATACAAGAAATACTAAAGAACGCCCCTGTGCCAAATGTTAAGCTTCTGCATTTTTTGTAGTTGCTATATTTATTAATTTTAAAGTTATGCTTTAAGGTCTTAAGAAATTTGTGGCTGGTCCTCGACCCACTACTCCAATGGAACCCAAATTTCAAGGACACTAAAGAAATAGGAAGGGGCACCCTGATACCAAATTTGGAGGTTTTATCTTAATTGGTTTCGGAATTATGCTGGTTTGGCCTAAATTCGAACAAAAAGTTCTAGGTTCCGAACCCATGGTCTAATCTCGACCGTACGCAATCCACACCATAGTCTCATTACTAGTAACCTACAGCACAAATTTGATGAAGGTAGCGTCATTAGTTGTTGAGTAATCATGATTTTTTATATATGTTCGTTAGCCCTAAAACCGATTAAATGGTCCAGAATCCGAAACAATGGGCCGATTTCGCCCATTTGCAATCCCGCCGTACTTTCAGTCCTAGTAGCCTACAGTTAAAATTTCATTAAGATAGCTCCATTATTTTTTGAGTTATCGTGCCTACGGACGGACGGACGGACGGGCATGGCTATATCGACTCAGGAGATCACGGTGATCGCAAATATACTTTTCCATATCTAGCTCGCTTCCTTTAGGTGGTTACAAACACCATACCAAAGTTAAAATAACCCTTTACCTATTCTATAGGTGTAGGGTATAATAATATAAAAGTAGTATAGATATGAGGTTTCTGGATAAAAAGCTTGTCCGTTACGTTTGAAAGTTAAGCTTAAAACCTTTAACCTAATTTAATATTTATTTTAAAAATTTAAAGTGTGGTTTTTAATTCAAAGCTAATAAAGCTTGTCCGTTGCGTTTGAAAATTACGCTGAAAGTTTTAAACTTAATTTAATATTTATTTGAAAAATATGTTGATAATGACTTAAATATAGTGGATAATAATAGTTCTTTATTTCATATTTTGATTATTTATAGAAATATTAAAGTTTTTAGATCGAAATTACGCACTATTTATACGCAGAACAAGATAGCTTTAAGTAGTTCAGATGAAAAAAGATATATATTAAGTGACAATGTAAATACTAGTGCTTAGGGACACTATGCTTTAAAGGATATGTAATGTAAATAATATTAATTTTTAATATGTATTTGATATTACACTTAAGTTTGCATTTTTAATGCTTCATTTTCTAAAGTTTGAAGAAAGTACATTTTTGATCTTAAACATATAAATTCAGTAATTATTTCTCCAGCCATTTCATCTTTAAATAGATCTAATACTTTCTTATTAAGCTAAGGAAAGTTATATGGGTTATCTTTTGCATAATCTGACGTATCAAAGTTTTGAATCAGATCTGGTTTTATGTCACGATAAAAATCTTCCGTTGTATATATATATTAATTGTATATATTAAACTATCTGTATCTATATAATTATGGGTTAAATTATTTTGAAACTTTGGTTTAATATAATTCTAGTGAAAATTATACATTAAAATTTAAGACTGGTCTAAAATTGTGAATCCTATATACATAAATTGGTTTGTTATAATGTATTATAGTTTTCTTTAACTCTATAGCCACTAGATTAGACTCAAGCACTGAGACACTATTAAAATTAGGTTTTGCTATTAGAGCTCTAGCTCCTAAATGTCTTCCTTTGCTTTCCCATGAATTATCTATTTTAATTATTACTAGTATCGCCCTTTGCTAAAAATTCGAGCTTTCTGTGCTTTTAAATTTACATAAAAAATCCGTTTTGTGTAATTTATATTAGACTAACATTACACGAAACTAATTTTTTTTTTTCTAACATAACAAAATGTATAGCAACAATGTTGTCAACAATTCTTGCGTTTGAAATTTGCTTAAAAAAAAAAAATTTATAATTTTTTCAATTATAAAAACGTTTTTAATTATTTATGAATTTTATTCCTGTAGTTTAACGCGCTATAAAGAGAGTATAATTTTGTACACTTATTACACAAAAAAATATATAATGTTCTGAAAATTTGATGATTTTTCTAAACAAATACATTATGTATGTAAAGATGTTTGTAATTATAAATTATTTTATATGTTTTTACCCTTTGATTCTAAAATAGCCTTTGTATTTGAATTAATAACACAATTGTTCTTATTAAATTAATGATAATTTTTAATAGTTTTAAAATGTGAAATATATAACAATTAATATTAGTAATAGTTTTATAGTTTATATAAAAATAATATTAAAGATTATTAAATTATGATAAAAATGATATATTTAAGTAAATGATTCTTTTATAAATAGTTATTTTAGTTTAATTTAAAATAATGTTTTTTAATATTAACTTTAATTAATTCTTTTAGTTATAAATTATTCTTTTAACAAATTTTACTTTCCACTTTTTAATTAACTTCGTCCACGGCCACGGTTTCTTCGAGAAGAGAAAAAGGAAGTTAAAAATTATAAAAATGAAAATGTGTTTAACAGCTGATTACTCCTACGACAAGTGCGTACCAATAAACTGACCAATATGTTAAGTGTTACCAACATACCTAAATCTATTGGCAGAATCCATCTCATTGCCACATGTATACATATTTACTGAAGTCAAGTAGCCAAAATTCGGGTTAATGCTGTCCTACATATAGAAAACTGTACTTTTTAGTTTCACTCTGTCCATCAGTCTGTCTGTCCGTCCGTCTGTCCGTATGTTTACAAAAACTTTTACATCGTTTGAAATATAGAAAAAAAAATTTAACCACTTGTAGGTATTACAAAAAAAATAATTTCGTAGAAGAATTTTTTTCTGTAGCCCCACTTGTTAGGGAGCTGCAGCCCCCCAAAGTTGGGAAAATCCCTATATTCAAATTGTTATTTTCAATCTGAAAACGGCAAAAGATAGCTAGTTTTATAAACTTTATAAATTTTTTTAAATAATTGTTTAGGGTTGCCATACGCTACTAAAATTTACCATTATGCTAAACTCAATTTTTGCAAAATTTTTGGCCACACATATCTTCTAAACGGGCCAAGCTTGGGTTTTGAAATTTTAGGAGTAGTTAGATCCTCTGAAATAAGTAGAAGTCAGTTAACAAATTTTTTTTGTCACGTCCCCTGTTTTGCAGCTATAAGGGCTCGAAAATTGAAATTTTGCTGTTTTTAAACACCTGTAACTTGAATTCCTGTCCAAATTTTTTTTTAGTAATATACAAAATTCAAAGCACTATAATTATATTTAAACATATGTCAAAAGTTTTTCTTAATTTTGAAGGGTAACGAAGCTACAGCCCCTGCAAATTCCAAAAAAGCCCTATATTTAAATTGATATAACAAGAGTTCTGATAGGTTTATTATACCCTACACCTATAGAATAGGTAAAGGGGTATATTAACTTTGGTATGGTGTTTGTAACCACCTAAAGGAAGCGAGCTAGATATGGAAAAGTATATATATTTGTGATCAGCGTGACCGCCTGAGTCGATATAGCCATGTCCGTCCGTCCGTCCGTAGGCACGATAACTCAAAAACTAATGGAGCTATCTTGATGAAATTTCAACTTTAGGTTACTAGGACTGAAAGTACAGCGGGGATTGCATATGGGCGAAATCGGCCCATGGGTTCGGATTCTGGACCTTTTAATCGGTTTCAGGGCTAACGAACAAATATAAAAAATCACGATAACTCAACAACGAATGACGCTATCTTCATCAAATTTGTGCTGTAGGTTACTAGTAATGAAACTACTTCGGGAATTGCGGAAGGTCGGGATTGGACCATGGGTTCGGAACTTAGAACTTTTTGATCGAATTTAGGCCAAACGAGCATAATTCCGAAACCAATGAAGATAGAACCTCCAAATTTAGCATCAGGGTGTCCCTCCCTAAGTGTCTTGTGAATTTGGGTCCCATTGCAGTAGTGGGTCGGGGACCAGCCACACAATTCCGAAGACCTTAGAGCATATCTTTAAAATTAATAAAGATAACAACTTGAAAAAATGTAGAAGCTTCCAATTTGCCACAAGGGTGTTCTTTACTATCTCTTGTGTGTTCCCCTAATTTGGGATCAATTGGAGTGGTGGTTCTGTACCCCTCTCAGACCTCCCAAGTTTAAAAGGCTTATAATCGAAATTACTAAAAATAGTTACTTAAAATTAGGATAGACCGTTGAAATTGTGTACAAGGGTTAACTAGTACTAGAAGTACAGCGCGGACTATATAAGGGCCAAATCAGCCCAACGGTTAGGATTCCGGACCTTTTAATCGATGTCAGGGCTAACGAACATATATAAAAAATCACGATAACTGAACAACTAATGAGGCTATCTTCATGAAATTTGTGCTGTAGGTTATTGGTAATGAAACTACGGCGGTGATTACGTACGGTGAGGATTGGACAATGGGTTCGGAACTTAGAACTTTTTGATCGAATTTAGGCCAAACAAGCATAATTCCGAAACCAATGAAGATAGAACCTCCAAATTTGGTATCAGGGTGTCCCTTCCTATTTCATAAGTGTCTTTGAAATTTGGGCCTCATTGGAGTAGTGGGTCGGGGACCAGCCACTCAGTTCCGAGGACCTTAAAGCACATTTTCGAAATTAATAAAGATAGAACTTGAAACAAATGTAGAAGCTTCAAATTTGGCCCAGGGTATTCTTTACTATTTCTTGCGTGCCCCCCAAATTTGGGACCAATTGGAGTGGTGGTTCAAAACCTCTCTTAGACCCCCCAATGTGTAAAAGTGTAAAAGGTTATCACCGAAATTAATAAAACTAGTAACTTAAAATTAAGATAGAACGTTCCAATTGTGTACAAGGGTTAACTAGTATTGAAAGTGTGACGGGACTGCATATGGGCGAAATCGTACCATAATTTCGGGTTCTGGAACCCTTGAAAAGTTCAAGGACTAACAAACATATATCTTAAAAACACCATAACTCAAAAAATAATGCCGGTATTTTGATGAAATTTAACACTAGGTTACTAGTAATGAAAGTACCATGGGAATTGGTTGTGGCCGAGTTTAGTTTCGAAGCCAAAGAATATATTTCCTATGTCCTATGTGTCTCCGAAATCTAGACTTAATTGTAGTGGTTCAGCTATGTTCAAAGGTACTTCCTGCATTTATGTAAAATTTATTTTTATATTTAAATGAATTATATGAAAAGGTCTAAATTTGTAATTGTATTTTAGAAATACATTTATTGCATATTTTGCGTTTATAAGCTTTTTAGGTATATAAACCAACCATTTAAAATAATTGCAATTTTGAAAAATTTGGATTATTAAATATATTATGCTTTGATTATCTTTTTATCACAAAATTTAATAATTAGAATTTTTTCATTTTGTACTTGAATTGGAATAAATATATTTTCATTTATTTCAAGTTTTTTAATATTTTTAAATAGATAAATTAGTAAAACTTTGTAATATTTTTTAAAAGATAGTGTAATTAGAAAATGTTTTTAGTATTATAAAGTTAATGTGGTTAGCTATGTCTTACGATCAAATTAATAACAGCTTTTATGGTGTTAAAATGACTTATGGATATGTCCTTAAATTTGAACCAAATAGGTGTAGGGTATTTCTAAGTCGGTTGCACCGACTGACTGTTTCTTTACTTGTTTTCAATTGAAGAACGGTTGAAGAGAGCTGCTTTTATAGACTTTACAAAAATATTTCGCTTAAATGTTAAGGGTTGCCATACGGAACTAAAATTTACCACTGTGCAAAACTCAATTTTTGCAAAATTTTTGGCCTTATCTTTTAAACTGTTCAAGGTAGGGTCTTGAAATTTTGGGAGAAGTTAGATCCTCAGAAATTAAAAGGAGTCGGTTAACAACATTTTTTTGTCAAGCCCCATGTTCAGGAGCTATAAGGGCTCGAAAATTGAAATTTTGCTATTTTTAAACACCTGTAACTTGAATACCTGGTCAAATTTTTTTTCGTTAATATACAAAATTTGAAGATCTAACATTATATTTTAACATATGTTAAAGGTTTTTCTTAAATTTAAAAGGGGTTCTTTAAATTGAAGAAAATGTCTCTCAGTTTTAACCATTTTTGCCTAAATAGTAAAATTCTATGAAAAATTCCAAATTTGTGGTGGAATTCACAATTTAATTCCTAGAACCTAAAAAAGTTTGGCGCAAGGGGAGTAGTGAGCATTATATCCTTGAGAAATTTGGCAACCTTCCCCATAGAGGTGCTACTAGGACTTAAAAATTTACTGTTATTATAGGTAAGCAGTAACTTAGTCACCAACGTATATATTTCCTAAATTAAACGTTAATATTGAAGCTTCAACATTATATTCCGATAAAATACTTAGTATGAAACACTATATTATTTTGAAAATGTGCTTTTTTAAAAACCCTTGGTTTTTTTTCATCACTTGTTTCTAAACATTTTAGTACGATTTGAACTATGTTGTATGTATTCTGTATCCTAATTAAAAAGTTTATTCATAGAGCATAATATGTACAACAAAATTTAACATACTTATCATAATTCATAAGTAAATATATTATTAAGTACTTAGTATTATATTGTATTGAAGCTGCCAAAATACAAAATAATAGTTAAGTTGACAGAAGTCGAGATTTTTTTTAAAATCACAATTTTAAGATTTATAACATATGTATCTACAAAGATATTAAAAAAAAATAACTAATCAATTAAAAAATTAATAAATTTTTCCTCCCCTTATTCCATTTTTAAATTTAGTAGCTACATAGGCAAATAAGCACTACATTTCAATAATAAAATCTGAAATTTTTACTACAAATGTATGTAAATATACAAACAAGTGATTAAAAAAACCAAGGGTTTTTAATAAAGCACATTTTCAAAATAATAGAGTGTTTCATACTGAGTATTTTATTGGAATATAATGTTGAAGCTTCAATGTTAACGTTTAATTTAAGAAATATATGCGTTGGTGACGAAGTTACTACTTACTTATAGAAACAGTAAATTTTTTAATTCTTAAGTCCTAATAGTCCCTCTATAGGGAAGGTTGCCCAATTTCTCAAGGATCTAATCCTCAATAAATTCAAGGAATTAATTTGTGAATTATACTAAAATTTGGAATTTTACTTAGAATTTTACTATTTAAGCAAAAATGGTTAAAACTGAGAGACAATTTCTTCAATTAAAGAACCGATTTTAAATATAAGAAAATCTTTTAACATATGTTAAAGTATAATGTTGGACCTTCAAATTTTCTATATTAACGAAAAAAAATTTGAACAGGTATTCAAGTTACAGGTGTTTAAAAATAGCAAAATTCAATTTTCGAGCCCTTGTAGCTGCTAAACAGGGGACGGGACAAAAAAATTTTACTAATTTCTAAGGATCTAACTTCCCCTAAAATTTCAAGACCCTAGCTTAAACCGTTTAGAAGATATATGGGGCCAAAAATTTTGCAAAAACTCAGTTTTGCATAATTAAAATTTTAGAACCGTATGGCAACCCTGTACATTTTAGTGATATATTTTTGGAAAGCCTATGAAAGCAGCTCTCTTTTGCTTTTTTAAAATTGAAAATATGACTAACATAACTCTTATTATACCAATTTAAATGTAGGGCTTTTTTGAAATTTGCGGGGGCTGTAGCTTAGTCACCCTTCAAAATTAAGAAAAACCTTTGACATATGTTGAAATAAAATTAAAGAGCTTTCAATTTTGTAAATCACAAAAACAAAATTTGTACAGGTATTCAAGTTGCAGGTGTTTAAAAATAGCAAAATTTCAATTTTCGGGCCCTTATAGCTGCAAAACAGGGAACGTTAACAAAAAAATTTGTTAACCGACTTCTACTTATTTCTGAGGATCTAACTACTCCTAAAATTTCAAAACCCTAGCTTGGCCCGTTTAGAAGATATGTCTAGCCAAAAATTTTGCAAAAATTGAGTTTTGCATAATGGTAAATTTTAGTACCGTATGGCAACCCTAAACATTTTTCTTTTTTCCAACATTCGGGGGCTGCAGCTCCGTAACGGGTGGGGCTACAGAAAAAAATTCTATTACGAACTTATTTTTTTTGTAATACCTACTCGTGGTTAAAATTTCTTTTCTTTATTTCAAACGATGTAAAAGTTTTTGTAAACATACGGACAGATGGACAGACGGCAGACGGACAGACGGACAGACGGACAGACAGACAGGCGGACGGACGGACAGAGTGAAACTATATAGGCACATTTTTACAAAATTTTTTGAAAATGTGCTAAAAATGGTTCTGATTTCTTTACTTTAATTTATATTATACCTATTTGTCTAGGAGTAAACTACTCTTTTTACAGCTACACCACACCGTCTCTTGAAAAAGAGTAGATGACAACTCCTTTCACCAAATTAAATATTTATTTTATCTAAATTAAAGAATACGGCGTACAATTTTTATACGGCAGTACGTCAATATGGCTATCTATATATCAGTAAATTGATACGCACGTATACACAAAAATATTTATTTGAATGTTTTAAATTTAGTACAAAAAATTTTATTAATTTCATATAATAGATACATTTTGAATTTTTTTCAATATAAGATATTTTTTAAAACATAATCTTAGAAATATAAGAAAAACCAAAAACCATTTGTCAATTTGTTAAAATCCGATTACAGTACATCGCTTTTCGTGTATTTTGGTTGCTCTCATGTAAATTCATGTACTTATTTATTTGTAAATTTTTTGGGAGAAATTATACGTCAACTTGTATTTAAGTTGAAGATTATTTTTTAGTTTTTTTTTGCGAACATATTATAGGTATTTTCAATTATTTCGAATTTATGTTTTTTTAAAAAAAAAATACTATTTTAAAATATTTTATTTTGAAAACGTAATCGTAGCATCGTTAAAATTTAAAATCGTTAAAATTTTAAATTCCGAAGTACAGTACATAACATACCAACTTATTTCAAAATGTTTTGACAGAAACTGCACGCCGTACGCATTTATTCTGGTTGATCCTAAAGAACACATAATTTTTCTTAACAAATGTAATTTTTTGTTTTTGCAAACATATTATAAGTATTTCAATTATTTTGAATATATGTAATGTATATTTTAAAAAAATAAAGGTATTTTTAAAAACAATATTATTTTAAAATATTTTATTTTTAGAACAATAACAACATAAGAAAAATCAATAACATTTTTATATGCTTTGTCAATGTTTAAATTTTAAAAATTTGAGGTACAGTAAAGTATTCTCATGTAATACCATGTACTAAACTACTAATTTAAAACTTTTTGTTAGCAATTGTACACCATAAGCGTTGATTTTGGTAAGGAACAAATCATTTAAATTATAAATTATTTTTTTAAGAATGATTTTTCGTTATAATTTTTTTGCAAACATATTTTATAACAAATTTTGTTATACAGACGTAATGGCAACTACAGAATATATTTCAAAAGTCGGTTAATTTAATTATTATAAAAATCTTAACAAAAAGCAACTACAATATACAAAGTAGCAAAAAAAAAACATACAGTACTTTTCGCTTATAACGACCATAAAAAGACAGAAAATATTCGTCGTAATAAAAGAATATCGTTTTAAAAGAATGCTGTGAATTTTGAAAAATTAGTATAAGACTTGAACGAATATAGAATGGACTCTTTAAACTCATTTGCTAGAATTTTATTTGATGTGTGATGTGTATACTGCTTTTTCTTCTAATGAAATTTTTATTGTATTTTTAATGCGTTATTAGGATTTTTTTTTATCAAAAATAAATATAAAATTACTAAATTAATCATCAAGCAACATTATTAGATATAATAAGTTTAAATACATTTTTAGGTAAAATTTAATTCTTTGGCAAAAAGTGTAACGTTTATTATAATTAAAATTGAACACAGTTCGTTATAAATGAAAACTACTGTATAAACCAAATGTATTGCTTTCATTTCGAACAGAACTAATTTTTTTTTCACTGGAATTTTAGAGAGATAAAGAAAAACAACAAGTGATGAAAAAAAACCAAGGGTTTTTAAAAAAGCACATTTTCAAAATTATATTGTATCACATACTGAGTTTAACTTTGGAAATATTTACTTGGAAATAGTTACTGCTTACTTATAAAATTTACTGCTAACAGTAAAGTTTTTTTTTTAAAGTTGTTATAGGCCTTCAATAGAGAAGGTTGCCAAGTTTCTCAAGGATCTAACTTCATCTTACTTCCCACACCCTTCCCCTCCCCCTCCATTTTTTTAGGTTCTAGGAATTAAATTGTGAATAAAAATTTGGAATTTTACTTAGAATTATACAATCTAAGCAAAAATATGTAAAACTGAGAGACACTTTCTTCAATTTAAGGAACCGCTTTTAAATTTAAGAAAAACCTTTAACATATGTTAAAACATAATGTTGGACCTTTAAATTTGGTATATTAAAAAACAAAAAAATTGGACAGGTATTCAAATTACAGGTGCTAAAAAATAGCAAAATTTCAGTTTTCGAGCCCTTATAGCTTCTAAACAGGGGGCTTGGCAAAAAAATTTTGTTAACCGAATCCTACTAATTTTTAAGGATCTAACTTCTCCCAAAATTTCAAGACCTTAGCTTGTACCGTTTAGAAGATATGTGTGGCCAAAAATTTTGCAAAAATTGAGTTTTATATAATGATAAATTTCAGTACCGTATGGCAACCGTATACATTACAGCGAAATATTTTTGTAAAGCCTATAAAAGCAGCTCTCTTCTACTGTTTTTCGATTGAAAATAAACCTAACAGAATTCTTGTTATATCAATTTAAATATAGGGCTTTTTTGGAATTTTCAGGGGCTGTAGCTTCGCCATCCTTCAAAATTAAGAAAAACCTTTGACACATGTTGAAACATAATTATTAAGCTTTGAATTTTGTATATCACTAAAAAAAAATTTGGACAGGTGTTCAAGTTACAGGTGTTTAAAAACAGCAAAATTTCAATTTTCGAGCCCTTATAGCTCCTAAATAGGGGGCTTGAAATTTTTTAACCGACTCCTACTAATTTTTGAGTATCTAACTTCTCCCAAAATTTCAAGACCCTAGTTTGTACCGTTCAGAAGATATGTGTGGCCAAAAATTTTGCAAAAATTGAGTTTTGTGTAATGTTAAATTTTACTACCGTATGGCAACCCTAAACATTTACCTTTCAAAAACTTATAAAGTTTATGAAACCAGCTATCGTTTGCAGTTTTCAGATTGAAATTATATCTAACAGAACCCTTGTTATAACAATTTAAATATAAGGCTTTTCCCAATTTTGGGGGGCTGTAGCCCCGTAGCAGGTGGGGCTACAGAAAAAAATTCTTCTACGAATTTATTTTTTTTGCAAAAACTACCCATGGTTAAAATTTCTTTACTCTATTTCAAACGGTGTAAAAGTTTTTGTAAACATACGGACGGATGGACAGACGGACGGACAGAGTGAAGCTATATAGGCACATTTTTACAAAATTTTTTGAAAATGTGCTAAAAACAGAAACAAAAAAAAAATTTTAAAAAAGTTTCAATCTACTTGTTCCTTGAACATTTGAACTAAACAAAAAAAAGAAAGACATAAGTCGGCGCATATATTAGTTTGATTGAGCTGTGAGTTACAACCGAAAATGAATTAAATTTGCACAGAAATTCGGCGCATAATATTAGAGTTTTAAGCCTTAACTTTTACCGTGACCGTTAAATTCAAATTTACGTTAAATTAAAGACGGGTTTTCACCTGAAAAAACGCTATATACTAAATATATCTTTGTCCTATGAAAACAAAAAAAAAACCTTTCTTTTGGTTATTGTTTCATTAAAATTGGTCTTATAGTTTACCCGGAAAAAGGATGTTTATATTTGTATGGGAAAAAATAAGCCGATTAAATATTATGATAAATATTATGATATACTTTTAGCTGAACTTGCCTGGGTCTTTGGCCTAATTTTTTATTCTGTCAGTGATACATTTATGTTAGAAATCTGACCACAAATTTAAAAGAATTGTGTGGTTCAGTGGTTAGCAAAGTGGCTTAGGGTGTAAATACATCTGAGTTCGATCCTCCTTCAAGGATAAAATTTTTTTTTTTTTTTTTAAATTCAACAGAAATAATAAAAAAATTTACAAATAAAATTAATTTATTTGTAACTTTAAGAACAAAAATACTTCACTTTGATAATATAAAATCATAGACCAAATAATTATATAGAATAGACGATCAGTTTCATTTAAAAAATTTTTAGGCGGGATTAATTTTAAGAAAAAAAAGAACTATCTTTCATTTCAGCAATTTACTTTTATATTTTATATTAAAACACTTTTAAATGCAAAAGATCTGCCATCAATTTTTGGTTAGTGAAAATTTTAAATATTTTAAGTTTACAAGTTTTCAAACATTAAAAGAACTGTTTCTTATACCAGCAATTTATTTTTATATTAACACAGTAACAAATACCCAAGATCTACCTTAAATTTTTTATTTTCTACATTTTAGGGGGCTAGTACTTTAATAAAAGTATATATTGAAAAAAATATATGTTTTTTTTATTTTATTTTTCTATTAGCAACGTTTTCCATTGTTTTACCAAACACGGAATTATTCATTAATTTAAAAAAGTTTTTTTCAAAGGTATTTTTAGCTTTTTTTCTATATTCGTATTTAAATTAGTATACTTCATTAACCAATCACTTTGTTTAAATTTCAACACGCTGTGTATTTTTTTTAAAACAAACCCGTTTTCAAGACATTGCTTGAGATTTCTATAATGGATTATATTTTGACTTGGTATTTAAATTGGTTAACAATTTTTTTGCTTTTCTGTTGGAGGAATACTATTTCCAGGGCAAAAAGGATCATTTTGGAGGTCTTTAAGATTCTCTGGATAATCTAAATCTACTTCTAATGTATAACCAACATCCGAATTATCAGCTAGTTCTAAAATGTTTATTGAGTTATTAATCTAGAGTTAATCTTTATATGCTTGGGATATAGCCCAACCGTAGAAATTATTTGCGTCTTGATAAATTACATATTTGGATGTATGATTCGTATTGAATTGTTCTCTCATCTATTTATTATTGGCTACAGAATGACGGAAAGAAAATAGATTGATACCTCCACGTAATCCTGATTTTATAAAATTGTACATGTTTATATCTGTAAATAATTCTAGCTCTATTTCTGTGAATTTAGGCAGTGCTTGAGAGGAGAGACCTGGGGCAGTGTAAAAATTTGCAGGGTGTAAACTACAAATATTTCTACATATTTTTCTAAAATTTTCAAAAACGTTGGCTAATATTAAAACATCTGTTTTTAAATACAATTTTAAATAATCTGATAAATTTGGCAATTAAAAGAATTCCATACGGTAACTGCATGATTAAAATCTTCTATCGAACAGTGAATGTTCGTAATTTTATTATAGAACTCTGTTTGCGGTGGTAAATTTTTCTTCTTCTAGTTTTTTCCAGCTGTTCAAATAATCATATAGAAAAATTCCTTTTCTAAGCATAAGATCAGGATTATTTCCAAAAGAATGTAAAATGTTTTGCATACTATTTTTATCTATATCTTTAGCAAGATTATCTAAACTAGAGGCCATAAAACGAAAACTATCTAAAAATCTAATATCAAAAGTATAGTTTTCTTCAGGAACTATAATTTTTTTAGTTAACGATATGTAATTTTCCTTATTCAAAAGGAATGACCGATATGTTACCTGGTACTATGTTTAATAACTTAAATACGAGACGGCAATCATATGCTGAGAAATTATAAAAACATACAGGGAAATTTGAAGGTTTTCTATATAAAATATTACAACTAAGATGTGCAGGGCCTCTATATTGACGACTAAAATGACAATGGTTCCTTACTCGATTACTAAAATCTTAGAACTTACTGCAAATGTGACATGTAGGTTCCGTTAACTGCCTAAGTTCTTCATCTAAACTCATTTTTGTCATCGGTTTTGGATTTTTAAAATATGTTAAGTAACAAATTGTATAGTCTTTTGTTAATCTGTAAGAAATGCAAAATTAGAAATAAAAATAAACACATAAAATTTAAGAACTAACCTTTCAACAAAGTCGTCGGGACAAGTTAGTCCAATGTTAGTCCTCTCTTAGACAAGTTAGTCCTCTCTATACTTTTTTAGAGAAGCATCAAATAAACATTTTATAAAATATGAAACGCTGCAGGGACGTGTTCTTGAATATTTGTTGTAAATGACTTTTCTGTACCTGGCTGACATGTTGAAATTGGTTTTAATATACCCTCACTATCTGCATATATCACAAAAGGCGCTTCAATTTGCTAGTTATGGTTTTCAAATTTTAAACTATTTTCAGTCTCCGTAGGCAAAATTGTTATCACATTATAAAATTGTTTTTTATGGATTTGAAGCTGTGTTGGATGATGGAAATGTTGTAAACAGCTGTTGCAAATTTAAATTTTTGATTTATGTTTAGTTAAATTAGTGTGAAGTAACTTTGGTAAACTTTTTTATAAAAACATAACGCGCTTTTTCTTTTTGTTCGAGAAGTTTTTAACATGATGTTCTTTTTCGTCTTTTGATAAGTAATATAATTAATAGAACCAATTTATTCTTTTCAACTCCAAAAATGCTTATTTTTGGATTTTTGTCCTCATATATTTTTAATTCTGTAAGTTTAACTAGAAACTCAATTCCCTCAAAGTTTAAAACTGAAACAGCACCGCTATTTAATTTTATTTTAGTTGAATCAATATTTTTTATTTTATACGATCGAGGTAGTGAGATATTATTTTTTGGTGACTGACTTAAATGCTGATATTAATGCCCATTTAAAGCAGTAAATATCTGAATTTTTTATATTTATGCAAGCTTTTTTATTTTCTGTCTCTCGAGGAAGCTTAATACCCGTATAACCTTATCTTCTAAGAGGTTGATATTCATTAACATTTATTTCTAATGCAATTATATTTAATAGTGGCCATCCACTATCTTTCTCTTGAAAATCTTCTGCACGTTCCTGCATTTTTAGAATTGTATTCTCTAATGCATTTTGTAAATCTTCAATACTCAACACAGAAACCATCGGTGTATGAAACGATTTAATAGATATTTGCACATCATTTTCATTTCCATTAATTTTTATATACTCAGCAAAAAATTCAGCGTTTATCTTAAAACGCTCATGTTCCAACAAACAATCTTCCAATAGTGTGTAAATGTTGGAATATTTAATTAAAAGAAATTCTAAGGGATTTATAAGTGATTCATCGTTGTTTTCGAAAAAAAATGTTTTTACTCGTCCCTTAAAAGTTGTTTCTATTAATTTGAAGTTGTCGGCAAGTTCTTTTGCTGCATTTTGTCTATGCAGAAATGAACGTACAAGTCTATTACGATTTACAGCTCTTACATTGCACTTATTACAAAAGTTAGTTTCATTTTTGTTTTTTTTCTTTTTAACTCTAATAACTTAATAGAGAACTGCTTACGTTTACGGATTACAGCGGAAGAATTATTATTTGTATTAGCAACTCATATATAAAAAAATATTTATTAATTCTTCTTTTGCTCGTATTAAAAGTTGAGTGTAACAATGAAATGCAACTTTGTTATAATTTTTTAGGAAATTCATATCAATATCAATAAAAATATAAACAAAAATGCATTTGATTTAAAACGTAACTCTTGATTGCAACAATGTTGCATGGTATTAGAATATCTTATTAATTATTTTTATTTAATTAATAAGATTTGATCTGTTATTAAGACTTTTAATTTTAATTATAGTAGGTTAAGTTATTAAGCTGTCAATAATCAGAAAATGATAATTATTGCAACTTTGTTTATATCAATAATATAAACAAAATTGCATTTTGATTTTACATAACTCATTTTGTGAAATTTAGCTTTTTTTTATATAGAAAATAAAACATGATTATAAGGCAACTTTTAAGTAAGATTTGATCTGTTTTTAACCTTTTCAATTTATAGAAATAATTTACAAAGTTATAAATTAATAACAACTAAAATTAAATATAAAAACTGTCAAACATCAGAAAATAATAGTTTAGTGAACAAATTTGTTTGTATATAATAAACTGCAGATTTATCATTATATTACAAGTCAGCTGCAATTACCATTACCAAATGGTAAGTAAATATTATTTATTTATTTTATTTTTAATTTTCTACCATATTTTAATTGTTTTTATTTTTACTTCTAGTCGTTTTTAGATAATTTACATGCAGCAGTCAAAGGTGACCGGGAGATGTACAAAAGGCTAGATGATTTGGCTGAGGAACAGCTTTATAAAATTATAAAATGGTTCTTCGTTAGTTTAAAAAGGGGTCAACAGGTACTGCTCGCAGAAGTTTGTCACTGCCTAACAAAAGAAAAAATAACATTCTTTGTGCCGGAACGTGTTGCCAAGCATGTTAAAACTGAGGAAGAGCTGGCAGAGTTAAATGGTGTAAGTCATTTTTTCAAATTTTTGGGACGGAATAAAGATCGCCTAAATATGGCTATTTTTGAGCTAATTCCGGAAAAAAAAAAATAAAAAAACTGCAAAATAAAATTATAAATATTGTTTTTTTATTATATTTTCCATAGACTTGTTAAAGCCCTGGTGATATTTTTAAGTTTTATCCTCCTCTTCCTTCTCTTGCATTTTTTCATAACAACGCAGGTCTAGCGTTAAGAGTTTTTTAGCAGCCATGTATATCTATATTTATAATATTTAATTTTCTTTTATTAAAAAAAAAATTTCCCAGTCTCTTCATAGTTGGTGGAATCTGCAGATATAAATAAAGGTTTTAGGCTAAATTTCTTTTTTAGTAAAACAACAAATGAATGAAAAGCAGAAAGGCTGTAGTTGATCTAAAATTTGTTGTTGGAAACAATATACAATATTTCTAGACAGAATTTGCTTTGGTTGCTGAAGGGTCACTGGTACCGACACTGCTTGTGTTTAAAGCATCGTATTCGTTCGAAGAGTTAAATAGCAGAGTTAAACAACAAAATGAATTCAATAAAACGCAAATAAATGGTCATCACTAGGATGATGGATTTATTGAATATTTATCAGTTAAAAATATCTTAAAGAAACATTTAAATTCAATCGATGTCGTTTACGTTAAAGGCCACCAGAAAAAGATATTTTTAGATAAGTTTGTTTCGAATTCAGTAAAAGTTATCAATTTTGATAATAAAATTTCACCTCTACAAAAACCAAGGAATTTCATTACCATTTGCCCTCACCGTCGCAATACGGAAAATTTAGAAAGATGTGCTGTAAAAAATTGTATTCATTTATATATGTATTTAATAAAAGACAATAACTGCTTTTAAAAAAGGTTTATGTTATTTATTGTTGACAAATATATTTTTTCGGACAAAAACATAGGTATTTCATAAAAAAGCCTGGAATAGTTGCACTGAGCTATATGTTAATTCATAGGTATGTAAAAATCTTCTTCTTCCAGTTTGAGTTTGTTCTTTTCAATACATCTCAAAAAAAAATATTTGCATAATTATTCTCGTACATTCAGTTTAGCTCCATTGTTGTATGACATCACTGCTTGTATAAAGTCTAACATAATAAAAAGGCGGGTGTACTCATCTAGTTGCAATGTAATACTTTTATTTTTCCCAGTATGATTAAATGTTAACGAAAATCCTTTTGAATTTAATTTGGGTTGATTGATTGTAAAGTGTTGATAAAATTCATCTCACAAATGACAAAGTTTTCAACATTAAATCCAATTTGTATTTTTGTTGTTTGTTTTTTATCCAAATAATAGATATAAGTAAGTAAAAAATTTTGTGGAGGTTCACTTGTTTGTTTTTCAACGACTTCTGAATTTGATACTTGCTTCATTTTTTTTAACTGAAGAGTTTTATATGAAACATTTTATATTTATAGTGTTTGGTCACATTTTTTTTTTTTTAAAATTGTACAAAACATTCTTTGTATATTTTTATCATTTTTGAGGGATAATATTGTATTAAATAAATTAATAAAATTTTTCATACTTTTGCAGTTACATCGCATCCATAAATGTACGCAACAATATTGATCGCAAAATGATGCACGATCGCTTTGTAAACGTTTATTGTAAAATATTTTGATTGATTTTGTAGAAATTTTGTAATTTCACTGTGTAATGGTGGATTTCCAAATGAATCAAAATACTCTGCGCACCCTTGAACTGGCTCAAAAATTGCTAACAAGTGTGTTCCTTTTTCAAAAGAAGTGTCGGATTTATTACTAAAATAGCATGTTTGGAAAAAAATTTTGGTATTTGATCGAGAGCAAAAACACCTTTAAATAGTTAACGTGTTATAGTATTACATTTCAGCGCTTTCGGTATCTGAATTATATTAATTATTTCCTATCTGTAAACGAGAAATATCAATTAGACGAGTATTTCCTCTTATGTATGTTAAAAGTTAAAACTATATCGAATTTTTCAAGAAATTTATTAAACTGTTTCTTGTTGTTTCGTTATCGATATGACCAAAAAAGTAATTCTCATTGTTTGTTCCTTATAAATCTCTTTATCTCTTTTTCTAATTCCTTATACTTTAATTCCTTTACAATAGTCTAACATTTTTCTTTTATTCCAGCTACAGCTAAATTTTTCACAAATATAGTATTATATTCGTCCGTACAAAACGATAAATCTACTAGAGCACAGGCCATTTTTAAATGAATAGATATGGTACATTAAACTTTCTTTTATATGTTTAAGTAGACGTTGCGATTTTTATCAATTTCAACACAGGCATCAAATTCCGCAAACACAATGCATGTTAATGTTGAAGATAATGGAGAACTTAGTTTTGCTTCAATCTTTACAACATAAATAATGTTAAATATGCAAGAGAATTCCGTTGGTTATTCGATGTAAAACTTGTTTCAATTGCAGACTTTGGTGTAGGTACTCCATTCACATATAATAAAATTCACATACTAATAAAATAATTAATATGCTAGGAGTAGGATTAATTGTTAAATGTTTCATGTATAATGCAGCTTCGAGAATTTTTAAATAGGTTTAATCGTTATCGTTAATGAAAATAAAAAAATGTTGTTTTTCTAATGTTAAAGCAATTCGAATGTCAACGTTATTTAATAGTATTTTGGGAGTGTTGAAGAAATCTACATGTAATTTTCCCATTAATTCTACAATTGTAGAATTGTTGTTTAATTTTTGCCTTGATTTAGAACCAGAATTATTAAAATCATTTACATTTGGTTTATCCAATTCCCAACCAGATGCTTCCAGATGTGTTTGACTCGAATCTGTGCCATAATTTTAATAAAGTAGTTAAGTATGCTTAATAATGGTATAGAGAGCCTGATGGAGTGATGTTTTTTCCATTTAGAGTTACATTACATTGTTTAATTAAAGAATGTGTTTAATTATTTAAAACACTGGGCCGCCAGGCTGCTTTTGCATCAGCTCCAGTTCCTACCTTATTATTTGCACTCCAAACTAATCCATCTTTTTTTAATATTTGAATTTTAAATTTGATGTAAGTTGACGATAAATCTCTATATGTATCTCCATTTCCAAGCGAAACAAATTCAATAGTTGACGTTGAAACCTCTAAAGAAGCTTAATGATTGTATGCTACCTCTTCTGAATGTAATATACTTGTTTCTGCTATTAATGATGCAAAAAGATCAAGTTCGAATATCAGACACTCCATATTTATTTGAATATATCAGAGGTTTTACTTCGCTTTTTCGACTTTAAATGTGTCTTTTTAGAAACTGTTCGTCTTTTTATACCGCTTATGACTGTTCGTTTTCCACCATACATCGAATACAGTTGATTAACTATTGATTTTCGTAGATTTTTCATGCCACCTTTACTTTGATCAATTGCAGCGTCTTTTGTTTGCACCAGTTGCTCTATCATTCAAAATATTTTTACTTGTGTTCACTGCCTTTATTTTAATTAAGTCCCAATCTGATGTAAAAACTGGCTTTAAGTAACGAATTAAACTTCCAAATATATTTCCAAAACCACGACCTCTTTGAATAGCTGGATAAAATTGTAATAAAGGTCCAATATCGTTGATTCCTCCACCTACTTGAGAGGAAAAATATCTCACGTAATCTCTTTCTATGTTTGATATAATATCGTATTTGAGTAGTGACCAATATTGTTTTTGGTCAATTAATGCTTTTTAAAGTGTAATACAATTTTTGTTGGATAGTAACTGGAAACAAAATTTATTCCATCACCGTGTTGGTTACAAATTTTAATTGCTACCGTTTCAAAACAATTTTTTTCTATAGGTATATATTGCACATTTTCAAATTCAATATATGTAGATATTCTGCAATTTTCTATGTTATTTGAGACTTCCAAAAAGAGATGATTGAACTATATCTGAATAAATCATTACCATTCCATTCAATTCATCTTTATTATTAGCCACAGCTTAATTCGATAAATATTTCTGGTAATTTTGTTTTAAAAATTTTTATATTTTTTTTTCTGTTGAAATAGTTCAGTTAATAATATTTTTACATTATAGCTCTGATTAATTTTTATATAAAAGCTATCTTCATCAAAAGTTTGAGATATACGAATTAAATCCTTTCGATTAGATTCTGACATTTTTTTAAATGAACCATCATTATAATTTTTTGTATTGGAGATATGTTTCAGGAGATGGTACAGCAACGTTAATTACATCGCCACTTGGTGTTTTAAACATTCGATAATCAGAGCTTATAGATGGTCTTTGTATTAATTTTTCATCTTTCAACATTTCAGTTTGAGCTAATTTTTAGCACATTTTCAAAGAATTTTGTAAAAATGTGCCTATATAGCTTCACTCTGTCCGTCCGTCTGTCCGTCTGTCCGTCTGTCCGTCTGTCTGTCTGTCCGTATGTTTACAAAAACTTTTACATCGTTTGAAATAGAGAAAAGAAGTTTTAACTACTAGTAGGTATTACAAAAAAATTAATTTCGTAGAAGAATTTTTTTCTGTAGCCCCACCTGTTACGGGGCTACAGCCCCCAAAGTTGGAAAAAGCCCTATATTTAATTTGTTATAACAAGAGTTCTGTTAGATATATTTTCAATGTGAAAACGGAAAACGATAGCTGGTTTGATAAGCTTTATAAATATTTAAAAGGCAAATGTTTAGGGTTGCCATACGGTACTAAAATTTAACATTACACAAAACTCAATTTTTACAAAATTTTTGGCTACACATATCTTCTAAACGGTTCAAGCTAGGGTCTTGAAATTTTGGGAGAAGTTAGATACTCAGAAACTAGTAGGAGACGGTTAACAAAATTTTTTTGTCAAGCCCCATGTTTAGGAGCTATAAGGGCTCGAAAATTGAAATTTTGCAATTTTTAAACACCTGTAACTTGAATATCTGTCCAAATTCTTTTTTAGTGATATACAAAATTCAAAGCTCTATAATTATATTTAAACATGTGTCAAAGATTTTTCTTAATTTTGAAGGGTGACGAAGCTACAGCTCCTGCAAATTTCAAAAAAGCCCTATATTTCAATTGATATAACAAGAGTTCTGTTAGGTTTATTTTCAATCGAAAAACGGTAGAAGAGAGCTGCTTTTATAGGCTTTACAAAGATATGTCGCTTAAATGTATAGGGTTGCCATACGGTACTAAAATTTACCATTATATAAAACACAATTTTTGCAAAATTTTTGGTCCCATATATGTCCTAAACGGTTTAAGATAGGATCCTGAAATTTTGGGAGAAATTAGATCCTCAAATATTAGTAGGAGTCGGTTAACAAAATTTTTTTGTCAAGCCCCCTGTTTAGGAGCTATAAGGGCTCGAAAATTTAAATTTTGCTATTTTTAAGCACCTGTAACTTGAATACCTGTCCAATATTTTTTTTATTGATATACAAAATTTAAAGGCCCAACATTATATTTTAACATATGTTAAAGGTTTTTCTTAAATTTAAAAGCCGTTCCTTAAATTGAAGAAAGTGTCTCTCAGTTTTACCCATTTTTGCTTAGATTGTATAATTTTTGTGGAATTCACAATTTAATTCCTAGAACCTAAAAAAAATGGTGTGGCGGAGGGGGGGGGGGGGAGTTAGATGAAGTTAGATCCTTGAGAAACTTGGAAAACTTCCCCATTAAAGGGTAAATTTAAAATAAAAACTTTACTGTTAGCAGTAAATTTTATAATTAAGCAGTAACTATTTCCAAGTAAATATTTCCAAAGTTAAACTCAGTATGTAATACAATATAAATTTGAAAATGTGCTTTTTTAAAAACCCTTGGTTTTTTTTCATCACTTGTTTAAATGAATTTTCGTCATCTAAATCGTAATGTATTAAATCAATATCCATTTCTAAATGCTCATTTTTGGGAACAAAATTAGTTCCGTGTGATGATGTTGATTTATATTTAGTTAATTCAGTTTCTGTATATGCATTTCGTTTGGAAAATAATTTAGTTTGAGTCTGTATTAAATGTAAGATTATTAGCGTTTTCTGGTAATTTTTTTGCGCGGCATTTGGTAATTCCATATTTGAGGACGATTTAATTTTTTATCATAAAAAACTTTTTTTATTTTTTGATCTAAGAAATCCAAGTTTTTATCATCATGAAATAATTTACTTAATTTTGAAAATATTATTGGTGACATAACAATCCTGCGCTGCAATATGTCTTACTGAGAAATATCTCTATTACACCAGATAATATAGTTCCGATTAAAGTTGGTAAAAACCCACCATGTTGAACTAGTACATTTCTTTTGGCTTTTATGCTTTTCTTAGCACAGGGTAGCAATCTTAATTTTAAAATGGTTTTGTTTTTTATGTTTTTTTAATTTTTTAATTTTTGAGTTGGTGATATTTTATTATTACTATTTAATGTATTAATTGCAATTTCAGAAATAGTTTTTATAAAATCACCATCACAATATTTAAGGATATTTTTACGAAATATCTTCTTGTTGCACTTTCCTAGTACATGTAATATATGTTGGTTTTTCTTCAATCGTTTCATATTTTTGGCAGCTATTATTCAAATCACTCGTATCACAGAAACATATACAATATTCTTTAGAAAAAATATTAGTTCTAATACGAAATTAATCATTAATGTTTTGTGTAAAATCCAACACAATATAACCATGAGGTTCTGATGTTGACTCATTATATACTCTCAAGAAACTCATTAAATTTTCGTGATATAGTTGTCTGGCAAGAGGAAAAATCTGTGATTTGCCTCGGGGGTTTTTTAAAAGCACTAAATATTTACAATTTAATGAAATATCTCTTGAGAATTTTCCCTGATGAAAAACGTTTTGTGTTAACAATGTTATAGATAAATTACGATGGTGCGAACTTTTAGTATATAGCTCACATACCTGTTTATTTGCTGAATCTAACATTAAGTCATGTCGAATTATTAAAGTAGGTTTATTTTCATTGCCACTTATTTCTTTCAGGATACTGGTATAAAAGTCTATATCAGGAAAATCTAGTTTGTTTTTGGAATAGCAGAAATTTATGGGTTACACCATTTTATTGTTTCAATTTTCGGATAAATCAATCTATCAATATTTTCAATTAAATTAGACATAAATGTTGTTTTCCCACATCCATATAGTCCCGCTATCATCATTGTTAATGGATGAAAAAAATTAATCATTTTTGGTCTGTGTCTGATAAGAAACTGAATTTAAAATACAATTTAGAGATTTATAAAAACAGCAAACATATTCTTAACACAGTCATTTTGAATTATGGAAGTAGAGGAGTTCTTAAATGTTTATTCCACCGTCTTATTGGATGATCATAAAAGACTAATATTACACCTATATAAACACATTAAAAACTTTTCTGGAGTAAATACATATACTTCACTTTATGGTACTCATTTTAGCCTGTGTCCGAGGGCATATAATAATTCTACTTTCGGATCGGACACATGAGAATGTTATACAATAGAAAATTATAAAATCACTTTGGAAAATTTAATTAAATGGTACGAGAATAATGTCGAGGCTAAAAGTTGTGTCAGAAATTCATAGAAGTGCTAGATGAAAATTTACTCGAAGAAAGTTTATTCAAAAGGGTTTAAGTGACACTTGGCAAATTGATTTTGTTGAAATGATCACGTATTTTGATAAGCCATATAAATATTTATTAACAGTTGTTGATACATTTTCATAATTTACGTATGCTGAAAGGAGTAAAAACAAAAGCGCTGATAAAGTTTTAATCGCAATGAAAAATATTTTTAAGCATGCCGGTAAAATATCAGAAACTTTACAATCTAATCAAGGTACGGAATTTTTTAACAAAACAATTTCAAAATCTAATGAGGAAAAATAAAATTATCCATTATCATACATATCATACAGAACTAAAAGCATCAATTGTAGAACGTGTCAATCGTACCCTAAAAAATATGATGTATAATCAGTTCAGTTTACAAGGTACATATAAATGGCTAACTATACTGCCATCGCTAATAGAAAAATATAACTCAATATATTATCATAAAGTTTCACTTTCACCCAAAAAGGTTATAAAGAAAATGATAAATTAATATTAAAAACTGTCTACAATAAATTAAAAGTATTCCGAAAAGCAAAATACAAAGTTGAATATTTTGTTCGTATAAGGAAATTTAAAGGTATATTTGCAAAAGGTTATCAACCTAATTAGTCAACAAAAATTTATACAATAGCGAAAATAAAAAGAACTGATCCAATAAAATACAATTTACTTGATTACACACAAAACCAAATAACCTGAACTAATATCTGAAATAATAGGAACCTGAACTTACATCTGTTAAATTTCCTAATGTTTACCTTGTAGAAAATATAATAAGAAAAAAAGGAAATCAAGTGTTGATTAGGTGGCTTGGCTTTGATAATAGTCATGATTCATGGATAAATAAAAAAGATATTATTTAATGAATAATAATTTATAAACTTTTATTAAAAAATGCAATGCTGTTATTTAATATTAAAAAAATAACTTTTATAACCCAAGTTTCTTATTATACCCGTATGACTATATAGTCAAAGGGTATAACAAATTCGCCATTACGTTTGTGACGCAGAGAAGGAGGGAGAGGAGGGGGGTAGATATAGACTCAAGTGTATGGATCGGATCATAATCGAAAAATAAATCGAAATTCGTTTTTTGCAATAGCCATCATCGCTATTCAAATCCAGCCATTTTGGTCCATGGGTTCGGGTAGCTGCCATACAACTTCTTTTATATCAGTATTACTCTGTACCTATTAAAGCTGCGTGTCTGAAATTTTGCCAGAAGTAGTTTAGTTTTATGGCCAAAGTTTTCGCAAAATTTGGTTGGTCTACTGCAGTGGGTTACAGTAGCTGCAATACAATTTCTTATTTTATATGAGCATTACTTTATACCCAATGAAGCTGGGTGTCTGAAATTTTGCCAAAAATAGTTTAGTGTAACGGCCAAAGTTACAGCAAAATTTGGTTGGTCTACTGCAGAGGGTTCGAGTAGTTGCCATTCAACCCCTTCTTTTATATGGGGTTGACACTTCATAAAGCTGTAAGCTTGAAATTTTGCCAAAAGTAATTAACCAGATGATATAATATATATGTTACGGTCATACGGGTATCCCAGAGTTGACACAGTTTACTTTACTACACTCTTCCTCGTTTTTGCTTATGTTTAACTTGAACTTGATCACGTTGTCAATTTGTATTTCATGATCACGGCTTTTATTATGAATATAATTTCAAACTATTTTATTTTTCCTTTTTGCAAAAATTTTTTATGCTTTTAAGCTTTTCAACTTTAAAATTTCAGTTGACTGCTAAATTTTCAAACGTAACGGATGAGCTTTATAAGCTTTGAATTTAAACCCAAACTTTAAAAATATTTTAGAACTTTTCAAAAAAATATCGAATTAAGTTGAAGCTAATCAACTTTTATTTCAAATGTAATGGACGAGCTTTATTAGTTTTGAATTCAAAACCAAACTTAAAAATTTTCAGACGTAACGGATAAGCTTATTTAGCTTTGAATTTGAACCCAAACTGTAAAAATTTTTTATAACTTTCAAAAAAATATCGAATTAAGTTTAAGCTTTCAACTTATATTTCAAATGTAGCTGACGAGCATTATTAGCTTTGAATTCAAAACCAAACTTTAAAATTTTTTTATAACTTTTCAAAAAAATATCTTTTTAGCTTAACTTTCAAATGTACCGAACGAGCTTTATTAGCTTGGCTGTCAAAACCAAACTTTATATTTTTCAAATAAGTACTAAATTAAGTTTAAGCTTTCCAGCTTAACTTTTAAACGTAACGGACGAGCTTTATTTGCTTTAAGTTCAAAACCAAACTTTAAATTTTTCAAATAAATAATAAATTAAGTTTAAGCTTTTTAGTTTGTATTTCAAACGTAACGGACGAGCTTTATTAGCTTTGAATTTTGAGCTTTAGACCTTTTTATCCAGAAACCCCATATCTATGCTACTTATAAACAACAATGTGTAGGATGAGAAAGGTATATGTTTTTACTAATGTATAATATCGTTTTTACTCATATCGTCGTGTTAACTGAGATCTGGTTAACACAATTGGAAAAAAAATTTTTCAATTTGACAGGGTATACAGGGTTCTTTTCTTATAGGGATAAGGCTTATGGAGGAGCAGTTATCTATTATATAAATAGTAATAAATAGGAGTAATAAATGAAATTTGCAGCCAACTTATTTTGGAGAAGGAATATCAGAATTGTAGTTTTTTAATTATTAAGCTCCCAAATTTAGAAATGCATATTATATGCGATATATAAATCACAACAAATTATGTTCAATAACGTTATAGAAAAAATAAATAATATTACACATCAGTTTAAAAACTCTATAATCTTGGGCGATTTCAACATCAATATCCTAAATAAAAATAGCAGGGAAGTAAAACATTATAGTGAGATTCTCACTTCGAATGGTTATATAATATGCAATAAAATCTTATTAGACTGCGCCACAATGATAGGAAACACTTCAAGAACTATTATAGACCATAGTATAACGGATATGGTCAAATATAGCTACAATTAAAATGTCTCGGATACATGGCTATCAGATCATAGAATGCTGCTTTTAAGTCTGAAACACATTTCTACCTAAGAAAAATCTGCTAGCACTACAAAAACCATTATTGATTACACTACATTAGGAAATTATCCTTTCCAAGGATTTTTTAAATTTTGAAGTTTTTGTATCAAGTAAAAACAGGAGTGGATAACAAATGACATATTAAAACTCATAAAAATTAGGGATTCGTATTACAGATACTCGAGGAAATATCTTAATGATGGCTACGTACAAAATTTATATAGAGAATATAAAATTAAAGTTAAAAGGGAAATTAACAGGGAAAAAAAACCATTATTAAGGTTTAATAGACAAAATTCCTACTAGTGGGAAAAACTCGTGGGATGATTACAAATAATTCATGTTAAACAAAGATACAGCGAACTTAGAAACATTAAAGCTAATTGAACATAATAATACCCTCATTTCAGACCGAGTTGGAATCTCAGAAGTCATGAATGAGTTTTTTACTAAAATCGTAAGCCAATTGAATATTTGATCTGAGCAAATTGGTAGATCATATCTTAACTTATTTTGTCAAAATATAGAATCGAATTTTGAATTGACTCCCACGAGCGATGAAAAAGTAATGGGAATAGCAAAAACTTTAAATCTTTCTGCGGCTAACGGGCATGGTTGTATATCAGCTAATATTTTAGTTAAATTTTCTGCTCGGCTGGTTCCGATAATAACTAAATTTGTCAATAACCCATTTGAATCGGGTGTCTTTCCAAGTTCGTTTGACTGTATCGATCATGACATTCTCCTTCACAAACTTTCTCTGTTAAAATTCAATAATTGGCATTTAACCTATTTTAAGTCTTATTTAGATGGAAGAACCCTAAAGGTGCGCACTGGAAAATTTTTAAGTACCATAAAAGGAACCAGTAAAGGCGTTCCACAGGGATCTATTTCAGGGACAAATTTATTTAAGATATATATAAATGATATTGCTTCCTTGAAGCTCAAAATGAATGGTTCAGCTTTACGCAGATGGCACGGTAATAAAATATTTTAGTGTCAGTGAAGAAAAGAAAAGGGATGCAATAGTTAATGATTTTGGTACTGTTAATGAATGGCTCCTTAAACATCGCCTTATTTTGATTTCAAACAAAACAAAATATATATTTTTTGAAAATAAAACCTTTTTTAATAATGAAATTATTTTGAACAAACAAAGCATTGAAACTGTTAAATCTTTCAACTATCTAGGGTTAGCAATTGATAGTAAACTCAAATGGTGCGACCATACTGACTACATTTCAAAAAAAATAACTCCCTACGTGTTTATTTTAAAGAAGGTGATAAAACATTTAAATGAGAAATCTCTTTACTGCATTTACTCGTCCTTCATTGTTTCGAATTTAGTCTACGTAAACCCGATGTGGAATAGGTCACTTACTATATTTTTATCAGCATTGGATAAACTCAACAAAAAAGCAAATAAGATAACAAATAATCTTCCTACAACACATCCTTCTCGGTTACTCTATACAGATATGTATCTCAACTATGTAAATATCGGTAAGAAATAACTATACATGATCGCTTTTAAAATAATTAATAATTTGATTAAGCACAACTTTATAGCACTTATAACACAAGAAATAAATCAAATTTTTATTTGTCACTATTCAAAACAGACAAACAAAGAAACAGCTGCCTATTTATTTGCTTAAAACTCTATAATGAACTACCAGCCTCTGTAAAAGAAATAGCTAATATTGTCATTTTCAAAAAGAAAGTGAAAGAAATACTAATCAGTTCTTCATAGGTATTGCATGAACATGCAATGTAGAATTTCTTTTTTAGAACTAGGTATAATTAAACCAAAATCAAAGTAAAATCTAAAGTAGATTATATATAAGATATATACTACACTAACATAACACATAACTATATACTAACACGCTAATACTAATACTAATCAATAAGAATAAAAGAAAAAAAAGAAGTTTTGGGAATAATACGAATATGCATAAAAATACATAAAATATTAAACTATGTACTATAAAACGTATCCAAATTTGATGAATGATTTTTATTCTTTTTTGTTTTTTTATTATTTTTTCTATTTAATTTAATTATTGTTAAGACAGTTTTGCATTTAAAATAAGAATTTATAATTTATAAAATTAGAAAACCAGAGAGGTTTGAATTTTAGAAGACAGTTTTGCATTTAAAATAAGAATTTATAGTTTATAAAATTAGAAGACCAGAGAGCGATCACCGCTAGGGTCAAATATTGTACTTAATATTTATTAATTATAATTCTGTTGTAATATTATTTTTGTTTAAATTAAATAAATAAATAAATAAATAAAAAAAAAACAAACAAAAAAATTAAACAAGTAAAGAAACAGTTAGTCGGTGCAACAGACTTAGAAATACCCTACACCTATTTGGTTAAAATTTAATGGGAAGTCCATAAGTCATTTTAAAATCATAAAAGCTGTTATTGGTTTGATCGTAAGACAGGTTAATCAAATTTACTTTATAATACTAAAAACATTTTCTAATTATTTGAACAATTCAAAAATATTAACAATTCTTACTAATTTATCTACTTAAAAATATTAAACAACAATTAAGCTTGATTCGTAAAATTCAATTACAAAATTACATATTTAAACCTTTTTTTGACGTACACAAAACAAATAAAAAGAAACACCTGTGTCCCAAATATAAGGTTCTATCTTCTTTAGTTTCGAAATTATACTAGTTTGACCTCAATACAATCAAAAGCTTCTAGAATCCGACCTCGACCAGAACCAATTCCCATAGTACTTTCATTACTAGTAACCTAGAATATAAATTTCATCGAAATAGCGTAATTAGTTTCTGAGTTGTGGTGCTTTTAAGATATGTTTGTTAGCACTTCAACTTTTCCAGAACCCGAAACCATGCCACGATTTCGTCATTATGCTGTCCCCGGCATATATTCAATACAAGTTAATCTTTGTAAACAATTGCAGTCCTCGCCATATTATCATTACTAGAAACCTACACTATAAAATTCATGATTGTAGCGCCATTAGTTGTTGAGTTATCCTTATTTTTATACCCAACACTTACAGAATAGGTAAAAGGGGTATATTAACTTTGGTATGGTGTTTATAACCACCTATAGGAAGCGAGCTAGATATGGAAAAGTATATATATTTGTGATCAGCGAGACCTCCTGAGTCGATAAAGCCGTGTCATGTAATGGAGCTATTTTGATGAAATTTTAACTGTAGGTTACTAAGACTGAAAGTACGGCGGGGATTGCATATGGGCAAAATCGGCCATTGGGTTCGGATTTTGGACCTTTTAATCGGTCTAAGGGCTAAAGATCATATATGAAAAATCACGATAACTCAACAACTAATGACGCTATCTTAATAAAATTTGTGTTGTAGGGTACTGGTAATGAAACTACGGCGATGATTGCGTACGGTAGGTAATATACAATGGGTTCGGAACTTAGAACTTTTTGATCGAATTTAGGCCAAACGAGTATAATTTCGAAACCAATGAAGATAGAACTTCCAAATTTGGTATCAGGATGTCTCTTTCTTTTTCCTTAGTGTCCTTTAAATTTTGACCCCATTTGAGTAGTGGGTCGGAGAACAGCCACACATTTCTGAAGACCTTGAATCATATCTTTAAAATTAATAAAGATAGCAGTTTGAAAAAATGTAGAAGCTTTAAATTTGGCACAAGTGTGTTCTTTACTATTTCTTGTGTGTCCCCCTAATTTGAGATTGATTGGAATGGTGGTTCAGTACTCCTCTTAGACCTCCCAAGGTTTAAAAGCTTATAAATGAAATTACTAAAAATAGTAACTTAAAATTAATATATAACGCTCAACTTGTGTATAAGGGTTAACTGGTATTTAAAGTAAAGCGCGGACTGCATATGGGCGAAATAACCCCAAGGGGTCGGATTCTGGACCTTTTAATCGGTCTAAGGCCTAACGAACATATATAAAAAATTACATTAACTCAACAACAAATGACGCTATCCTCATAAAATTTGTGTTGTAGGGTACTGGTAACGAAACTTTCGAAGCCAAAGAATATATTTCATATATCCTATGTGTCCCGAAATTTCGCCTTAATTGTAGCGGGGGTTCAGGTGGCTCCTAAGATATCCCAAAATTAAAAAGCTTATCTTCGAGATTCATGAATATAAAAACTTTAAATTTGATACACGAGGGTTCTTTCCTATTTCCGTTTTTATTTAACACTTTTATATTATTAAAAGGCTAAGAATTTTACCATAAAACATATTTTGTATAATATTTTATAAATTAAAAACAAAATATTTGTTTAATAAACGATTAAATTCCTTTTTGTTAATTTTTATTATATCATATATTTTATTGAATTATTAGCATAGGTGATATATAATTAAGACATTGTGTACAATACTTAAGCTATATTCAAAGGTACTTGCTGCATTTGTGTAAAAGTTATTGTTATATTTAAATGAATTATATGAAAAGTTCTAAATTTGTAATTATATTTTAGAAATACATTTATTGCATATTTTGCGTCTATAAGCTTTTCGATAGGTACAGAAACTGGCAATTTAAAATAATTGCAATTTTAAAAAATTTTAATTATAAAATATATTAAATTTTTATCACAAAAAGTGATAAAAGTTTTTAAGTTTTTCAAAGTTTTTTGGTTTTCTAAATCGATAAATTAGTAAGAATTTGTAATATTTTTTATAGATAGTCTAATTAAAAAATAGTTTTAGTATTATAAAGTTAATTTGGTTAGCTATGTTTTACGACCAAACTAATAACAGCTTTTATTGTTTTAAAATGACTTATGGACTTCCCATTAAATTTTAACCAAATAGGTGTAGATTACTTCTAAGTCGATTGCTCCGACTGACTGTTTCTTTACTTGTTTTATATGTTCGTTGTCCCTTAGAACAATTAAAGAGTGCAGAATCCGAACCCATGGGTCGATTTTGCCCATTTGCAATCCACGCCGTTTTTTAAGTTCAGTTAAAATTTCATCAAGATAGCTCCATTAGTTTTTGAGTTATCGTGCCTACGGACGCACGGACGGACATGGCTATATCGACACGCTGATCACAAACTTATATACTTTTCTATATCTAGCTCGCTTCCTTTAAGTGGTTACAAACAAACACCATACCAAACTTAATATACCCTTTTCCTCTTTCATAGGTGTGGGCATAATAAAAACTTTATAAAAGTTTTAAAGATAAGCCACTAATAACAATTAATAATTTTTTAAATTTTAGTTTAGTAAAACTTTTATTTGTTTTAATCAAAACACATTTACCCTAATACTTTTATAACATAAATGTTTACTTACTGAAGACATTTTAGTTTTCAAAATTATATACTTTTTAATTTTTTTACAAAAAAGGAAAAGAATTAAAAAATCATATAACATTTTTGTAATGTCCAAAGTAGTATCAGATAATTCTGATACTGAAGGTTTCACTGCCCATTACAAGCACTTAAATACAGAAAGAAAAGAAAGTATTAAAAAAGAAAGAAATGGAAATTATAAATTTAATGATTTATTCCTACTGAAAGAAAATTAATAGATAGAACAAAATAAAATACTTATAAAAAAATTAATTAAATTTTTAAATAATATATTTTTATTATTATTATAAATTTATGCATATAAAACAAGCAAGTAGCTATTTAAATTTTTGTTTTGTGATTCAGGTTCTCTAAAGAATTGGAAGTAACTTCATTTTGTTTCTCTTTAGCATTTCTTCTTTTGCCTCTATCCATTCTATTTGCTCCCTTTTTTATCCAAGAAACAAAGCTCTTAGTGTCCTTTCATAAATTTGTTTTTGAATCTAAAGAAATATATATCTTCATATAAATGGCACCCACTTTATTTTTTACCAGATAAGAGATGGTTGCCTCCACAGCCGAACTTGAGAGACCAAGCCTTAGTACAATACAAGAAGAGGGTAATTATGCTAATATAAATGAAAACAAATATCAGAGATACGATCAGGAGAATAATACGCGAAGAAACTCAAAGAAATAGTGGAAGCAATTTACAACAAAACAATGAGAAAGACGAAGATGACTCGGTAATGAATTTTGAATCCAACTACAATCTAGAGGGTTTGGACTGGATACCAGATGTAGTCAAAAGCTTACAACAATTTTCAGGTGAACCTGGAGAATATGGCTCATGGAGACGGAGTGAGGATATAATAATAAAGTTTAAAGTTTTATTAAAGAGATATTTGACCAAATCGCGGGTAAACCTCACAAAGTCTTAGCAGCCTATAAAACCACTATGCTGGGGAAAAATAAGAGATTGCTTAGACCTACACTATGCCGATAAAAGAGTTATAGACACCTTAGAACACCAAAGCTCCACTATGAAACAGGGGAACAAGAGCATAATCGAATTCTAAAAAGAAGTTTGTAACAACCTGACGATGATACTTGAGAAGCTCCCCTCGTTGGGACTCAAACCAAATGCATTTACAGCCATGGCGAAAAACCATAGGCGAAAAGCATTTAGTGCTTTTTTTAGAGGGCTAAATGGAAATTTACTACAGCTGTTAAGCATAAGGCAACCAATTATATTATACCTGTGCGCAAAATTGGAAGATATGCAACCAAGGACGAAATGTGACGAACAGAAAGATGGACAACCTGGAGGTTCAAATACAAATAGCTCCCGCAACGCTCCACAGCAATTCATAAGAATTATTAACGGCGGATGGAAGAATAATAATATAATTCCATAAAGACCAAATTTGAATCACAGATAACAAGGATTCCAAGGGCAATCAAGGGATCTACAAGAGTTTAGCAGTCGTAACCAGCCGAAAAGAAAACATATCCACTATAACAATAATGCAAGAATTTTCCCGCATAATAGCAATAATAATAATAATAATAATAGTAGTAGTAATGCTAACTTTAACCAAGCTTCTCGCATCAAAACAGTTTAAATAATATTAGAACTTTTCCAAATAAAAATAATACCAATTTTAACCAAGCAAGATCTTCCTCACATAAGAATAATTTCAACAATGGAAGAACTTTTTCAAACAACCCACAGAGGATTAATCACACCGAAACTAGTAAAGATAACACGAGGAATAATCAAAATCGTCCAGAAACCACTAAAGACGTATTGCATATCACATATAACAATCCCTTTTTGCACTAAACCATTCTTTACTCCCGCATATAAAACATACTTTGGGGAATGGAGAAATAACAAAATTTTTAATAGATACGGGGTCAAATAAAACCTACGTGGATTCTAAATTTATAAGAAACGCCATACCAAACAAAACTAATTTTCAGGCTAACTCTATTGGTGGTTACAATAACGCACCACGCGGAAATTAATCTCTTTAAAAATGAAATACCCAAAATAAAATTTTATTTACTACCAAATCTGACGTCATTCGAGGGCATTATTGGTAAAAGCACCCTTAAGCAATTAAATGCAGTTATCAACACAAAACAAGGTTACTTGGAATTAAATAATAAGGTGAGAATTCCAATCAAAAAACACATTTACGACTTTATAAATAAAATAGAACTAAGGATCACACATCTAAACGAAACACTAAAAGGAAACCTCAATACATTAGTAAATAATTATAGAAATCTTTTCGCCAATTCTAGAGAAACGAGACGAGAAACTCACTTATACCACCAGAGTAGTTGCGGACATAAGAATCACCACGGATGATTCGGTATTAGTAAAATCATAACCCTATCCTATGGCTTGAAAATCTGAAATGGATAAGCAGATTAAACAACTTTTGTAAAATTAAAAAAACTATTTAAAATTAATTGTACAGTTTGGAGTTAAAAAAATTATCATATCATATGTTAAAAAAACAAGTAAAGAAACAGTCAGTCATAGGTCATTTTAACACCATAAAAGCTGATATTAATTAAGACATAGCTAACCAAATTAACTCTATAATACTAAAAACATTTTCTAATTACACTACCTATTAAAAACTATTACAAATTCTCCATAATTTATCTATTTAAAAATATTAAAAAACAAAAACACTTGAAATAAATGAAAATATAGGCTCTGCGAAATAGCGTCTAATGAAATAAGATCTAAAAGTAAAAAATGAAATAATATCTAAAAAAATTCAAAAAATTTTTTAGATTTTATTTCATTTATATATTATTTCACAATGAAATAAAATCTAAAAGTGAATAATGAAATAAAATAACAAAATAAATTTTTAGATCTTATTTCATTTCTCTAAAAATTTATAAAATGAAAAAAATAAAAATTTTTATTATAACTGTCTATTGAAAAATTTATTTATATTACCTGGGTATTAAAATTATATTTTGATCTGATAATCATTTGTGACTAACTTATCCAGTAAAAATATTATTGCATTTATCATTCATTTAGTATTTGACGACCTTTCAGAGTGTAATTAGTGATACTGATAATATTAAAGTGTTGTGAATTAAAATAGTAAAAATATAAAAAAACGAGGAAGAGTGTAGTAGAGTAGACTGTGTCAACTCTGGGATACCCGTATGACCGTTATATAAACATTATATCATTATTATTATAAACATTAATTGCTTTTGGCAAAATTTCAAACATACCAGCTTTATTAGGTGAAATATAATGCTCATATAAAAGAAAGAGTTGTATGGCAGCTACTCGAACCCTCAGCAGTAGACCAACCAAATTTTTCAGTAACTTTGGCCATTACACTAAACTATTTTTGGCAAAATTTCAGACACTCACCTTTAATAGGTATAGAGTAATGCTCATATAAAAGAAGGAGTTGTATGGCAGCTACTCGAACTCGCTGCAACAGACCAACCAAATTTTGCAGAAACTTTGGCCATAAAACTAAACTATTTTTGCCAAAATTTCAGACACGTAGCTGTAATAGGTACAGAGAAATACTCATATAAAAAAAGAAGTTGTATGGCAGCCACCCGAACCCATGGACCAAAATGGCTGGATTTAAATAGCGATGACGGCTATTGCAAAAAAACGAATTTGCGAAAATTTCAAAATCCTAGCTCCTTTAGTTTTTGAGTTATCGTGCGGACGGACGGACGGACGGACATGCATAGCTAAATCAATTTTTTTTTCGATTCTGATCCGATCCATACACTTGAGTCTATATCTACCCCCCCCCCCCCTTCCCCCTCCTTCTCTGCGTCACAAACGTAATGGAAAATTTATTATACCCTTTGACTATATAGTCATACGGGTATAATAATATGGAAAGGTTTAATTTTGAATATATTACCGGTCAAAGATCAGACTCTAAATTAATTTATGTTCTTGAACAAAAACAATTGTATAAAAAAGGACTAGAATATAAAAATAAAACTTATTATATTTGTCATAAACAAAATTGTTAATCAAAAATGGAACTATTTAATAATAGTGATTTTATAGAAAAATCAAAAAAATATATTGATCATAATATCATGGAGATCAAGAAAGCAAATATAATGAATTTAAAGTGCTAAATACAATTAAAAACGACGAAGAGTGTAGTAGAGTAGACTGTGTCAACTCTGGGATACCCGTATGACCGTAACATATACATTATAGCATCCGGTTAATTACTTTTGGCTTTATTAAGTGTAGTGGAATACTCATATAAAAGAAGGAGTTGTATGGCAGCTACTAGAACCCTCTGCAGTAGACCAACCAAATTTTGCAGTAACTTTGGCCATTACACCAAACTATTTTTAGCAAAATTTCAGACACCCAGCTTCATTAGGTGGAGAGTAATGCTTATATAAAATAAGAAGTTGTATGGCAGGTACTCGAACCCACTGCACAAGACCAACCAAATTTTTCAGAAACTTTGGCCATAAAACTAAACTACTTTTGGCAGAATTTCAGACACGCAGCTGTGATAGGTACAGAGTTATACTCATATAAAAAAAAAAGTTGTATGGCAGCTACCCGAACCCATGGACCAAAATGGCTGGATTTAAATAGCGATGACGGCTATTGCAAAAAAACGAATTTGCGAAAATTTCAAGATCCTAGCTCCTTTAGTTTTTGAGTTATCGTGCGGACGGACGGACGGATTTAATCGATTTATTTTTCGATTCTGATCCGATCCATACACTTGAGTCTATATATACCCCCCCCTCCTTCTCTGTGTCACAAACGTAATGGCAAATTTATTATACCCTTTGACTATATAGTCATACGGGTATAAACAGTGCGTTGATTCTGCGAACATGCTAAGTGATGTTAATGCTCTTGGTGGGATCCGGAACACGTATCGTAGAGTTTGTGAAAAGTAATGTTTTGTGTATATTTTAAAGTTTGTTTGTAAATTTTATTGTATTGTTTCTGTAATGGGTGTAATAAAGTATTTGTCTTTTAAAATATCATAATTTTTTTTACAAATTTAATTTATTCAATTTGGAATTTTTCCTTTTTCATAAGTAACCAAGAAGAATCAAAAAATATATCATTTTCCAAAATAAAACGTAGCTTGCAATATATAACAAGTAAAATTTTTGTAACTTCTCCAAAGAAACTTATAGAAGTTATTCAGGTATTTCAAAATGAATCAATTTGGAAAAATTTTGGAATAACTAAGCACCAGCATAATCCAACAACTTTTTACAAAGGATGTATAACAACTGAGGATGATGACTTTTCTTTTTGTATCTTTGGCTCTGACAATATTATGAAAAATATTAATGAAAACATTAATCCAATAAGGCGCAATTATATAGTAGATGGTACATTTAAAATTGTACCTCTTGGTTGTTTCAACCAATTATTGATCAGTCATATAGAATATTTTGAGCAAGTAAGTATTTTTAATTTCTTTTCCATCATGGCTGGCCAAAATATTATTGAAAATATGTATCTGTTGTTAAAAATATTCGGAAAACCCTTTTTCCAGAATATTTGCACTTACGTATATAAATTTTATTCTGATTTTATAACCAACTATAAAATCTCTATAATAATTTCATATTTTTTTCGCTTTGTTATAACAAAAAAATCCGAAAAATGTTATTTCAAATTATTTCAATACATCAATGAAAATATATTTGAATTTAAACCTAACAGCTTTATAACGGATTATAAAACAGGATTGAGAAATGCTATAGCGGCAAACTTTCCAAATATGAAACTAAAAGGTTGCTGGTTTCATTCTTGCCAGGCAATACGAAGAAAAGTAATGAAAGATAAAAATCTTCTAAATTTTATTAGCCAAAATAAAAACGCACTGCTAGTTTATCATAAGTTTATATCGTTGGCTTTACTTCCCCCAACTCTTATAAAAAACACATATAATGATATGCTATCAAGTATCAATTCCATTGATGAGAAAAAAATATTTTTAAATTGTACTAACTATTTTGAAAAGCAATGGATAAAAGGAGTAAGAGCTGGTGTGTTTAGGTTGGGTGCGAAATTCTAAAAAAAAATTCCATTTCCGAAATACTATTTACATAATTCGAAAAAATAAAAAAAAATCCAAACAAATTAAAAATCCGCAAAAAAAAAAATACCAAAAATATAAATATCATTCTGGAAAAGGCGGCAATCGTGATTTAGAATCCAACTCTAAAATCCCTCTTAATTGAGAATCACGTGAGATTGCAAACATATGAAGATTTGTAGCGAATGCAGTTTAAAAATGCACGCAAACGCCTTAGCGGATGGAACTACAACGAGCTTTTCTTGTCCTTACTGCCGAGCCATTGTGCAAAATACTTTGCAAGTTTTTGTACAAAACTTTTTTTTTCTATTTTTAAAAAAGAATTTTTTTTGTTATTTTGCAGAAAATAAAATTTATTTAGATCTTATATCATTTTTTTCATTTTAGTTTTGTTTTTTATTGGTTTTTAGATTTAATTTCATTTAAATTTTAGATGTTATTTCATTCAAAATTAGATCTTATTTCACCAAAATTTTTAGATGTTTTTTCATTGTGAAATAAGATGTAAAAAATAGAAAAATTTTAGATGTTATTTCATTTTTTACTTTTAGATCTTATTTCATTAGACGCTATTTTGCAGAGCCGAAAATATATTTATTCCAATTCAATTACAAAATGAAAAAATTCTAATTATTAAATTTTGTGATAAAAAGCTAATCAAAGCATAATATATTTAATAATTAAAATTTTTTAAAATTGCAATTATTTTAAATGGTTAGTTTATATACCTATTAGAAAAGCTTATAAACGCAAAATATGCAATAAGTGTATTTCTAAAATACAAT
The DNA here is from genome assembly GCA_963082915.1 of Dolichopus griseipennis. NCBI lineage: Eukaryota > Metazoa > Arthropoda > Insecta > Diptera > Dolichopodidae > Dolichopus > Dolichopus griseipennis. Next base: position 247,977,477 of record OY720441.1, on the reverse strand, counting down.
TAAAAATCTTGACCTTTTCATATAATTCATTTAAATATAAAAATAAATTTTACATAAATGCAGCAAGTACCTTTGAAAATAGCTGAACCACTACAATTAAGTCTAAATTTCGGGGACACATAGGAAATAGGAAATACATTCTTTGGCTTCGAAAATATACTCGTTCTGCCTCAAATCGATCAAAAGCTTCTAGAATCCGAACTCATTGACCAAACTCGACCAGAACCAATTCCCATTGTAATTCATTACTAGTAACCTAGAGTTTAAATTTCATCAAAATAGCGGCATTATTTTTTGAGTTATCGTGCCTATGGACGGACGGACATGGCTATATCGACTCAGGAGGTCACGCTGATCACAAATATATATATATTTTTCCTATAATATATATCTAGCTCGCTTCTTTTAGGTGGTTACAACCACTATACCAGAGTTAATATACCCTAGCTAATTGTAATGTAAAGTATTTGTAATTGAAATTGTAACGCAAATTAAATAATTCCGCTCGGTAAGTTATCAATAAGAAAAAAATATTTAATATTACATTGTGGAACAAGCCTACCACTTTGTAACTTAGAGTGAGGCTGCTCTAGGTACAAAGTAAAATTTTTTTTTACCTAATAACAAACTTTAATTGATAACACAGGAAGAAATAGTGCTGTGGCCAGTACCAGTAAGAAAAAGTTATAATTAACAAAAAGGAAAGTGCACGGTGGGCGGTAACTAATATTAGAAATTTAGTTTTTTCCGAAAACAAAAAAAAAAGATTCAAAACTAACTTTAAAGTGATTTTGGAAAAATAAAAAATAAATCAAACAAGTGAAAAAGAAAACCAAGCACATTTTCCAAATTATATAGGGTTTCTTACTGAGTATTTATAAAAACAAGTGAGGGGAAAAAACCAAGGGTTTTTAAAAAGCACATTTTTAAAATTATATACGGTTTCTTACTGAGTGTTTTATCATGTATTTTTATAAAAATATATATTATGATAATATTATAATTTAGTTATTTCATTAATTTATTAATTATATGACTAATAATGAAATACTTAGAATATAACCCCAATGCACTCAAGAAAACCTGTTAATAAGTGCAAAATATAATGTTGGAGCTTCAATGTTAACGTTTAATTTTGGAAAAACTTACAATGGTGAATAAGTTATTGTTTTATAAGAACATAAAAGTTTTAATTTTGAAAACCTAGTAGCCCTTCAATTGGGAAGGTTCCCAAATTTTTGCTTAGCAAACTTATGATGGATCTACCCACCCTCTCCTGTCCTCACCCTTCCATTTTTTTCGGTTCTAGGAAATCAATTTTGAACTCCAACAAAATTTGGAATTTTACCTAGAATATTATTATCAAACCAAAAATGGTTAAGACAAAGAACAATTTCTTCAATTTAAAGAGACCCTTTCAAATTTAAGAAAAACCTTTAACGTATGTTGAAATATGATGCTGCAGCTATAAATTTTGCATATTTGTAAAAAAATATTTGAACAGGTGTTAAAGTTACAGGTGGTTGAAAATAGCAAAATTTCAATTTTCGAGCACTTATAGCTCCTAAACAGGGGGCGTGACAAAAAAATTTTGTTAACCGACTCCTACTAATTTTGGAGGACCTAACTTCTCCCAAAATTTCAAGACCCTAGGTTGAACCGTTTAGAAGATATATGGGGCCAAAAATTTTGCAAAAGTTGAGTTTAGCTTAATGGTAAATTTTAGTACCGTATGGTAACCCTATACATTTTAGCCTTATATTTTTGTGAAGCTTATAAAACCAGCTATCTTTTTCCGTTTTCAGATTGAAAATACACTTAACAAAACTCTTGTTATAATAATTAAAAAATAGGGCTTTTTCCAACTTTGAAGGGCTGTAGCTCCGTAACGGGTGGGGCTACAGAAAAAAATTCTTCTACGAAATTATTTTTTTTGTAATATCTACCCGTGGTTAAAATTTCTTTACTCTATTTCAAACGGTGTAAAAGTTTTTGTAAACATACGGACGGACGGACAAAGTCAAAATTAAGAAAAACCTTTGACACTTATTGAAACCTTCGTTTTGGAGCTTTCAATTTTGTATACAAATAAAAAAAAATTTTAACTGGTATTCAAGTTATAGGTGTTTAAAAGCTAAATTTTTAGCAAAATTTCAATTTTCGACCCCTTACAGCTAAAGAGGGGGCGTGACAAAAAAAATTTGTTAACTGACTCTTACTTATTTCTAAGGATCTAACTTCTCCCAAAATTTCAAGTTTCTAGATTTAGCCGTTCCGAAGTTATGAGGGACCAAAAATTTTGTAAAACTTAGTTTTGAATAACGGTAAATTTTAGTACCGTATGGTAACCCTATACAATTGGTTTTTAAAAATTTGTAAAGCTTATAAGAACAGCTGTCTGTTACCGTTTTCAGGTTGGAAATATACCTTATAGAACTCTAATTATAACTGTTTAAATATGGGGCTTCTTTCGACTTTGTGGGGCTGTAGCTCCGTAACGGGGGGGGCTACAAAAAAAAGTTTTAACATTAAATTATTTTTATTGCAAAACCTACCCATTTCTGATATTTTTTAGTCAATCGTAGGTAAAAAGGGACGGACGGACGGACGGACGGACGGACAGAGTGAAGCTATATAGGCACATTTTTACAAAATTTTTTGAAAATGTGCTAATAAATGATGATATTATTATATAGTTTTTTAAGTAATTTTTTAATTATATGACTAATAGTGAAATACTTAGAATATAACCCCAATGCACTCAAAAAAACCTGTTAATAAGTGCGAAATATAATGTTGAAGCTTCAATGTTAAAGTTTACTTACTTACTTACTTAGGTGGCGCTACAGACCATGAAGGTCCTGGGCCTGACGTATCGTTCCTCTCCACCTCGTTCGGTCCCGAGCAGATTCTCTCCAGTTGCAGATTTGGAGCCTTCTGATGTCTGTCGGAATCTCGTCTCTCCAACGAAGGTTTGGGCGACCTCTGCGACGTTTTCCCTCTGGCCTGGCTTCAAGTATCTTTTTAGCTGGAGCATTGTTGTCCATTCGCTCAACGTGACCTAGTCATTGCAGCCTTTTGATCTTAATTTTTTGAACTAGATACGTCACCGTACAGCTAATAGATCTCGGCATTGTATCTTCTTCTCCAGGTCCCATCGTCGCAGTAAGGACCAAACACTCGACGAAGAATCTTTCGCTCGAAAGTTCCAAGTGCTTGCTCACTTGCTCTGGGCAATGTCCAGCATTCTGCTCCATATAGTAGCACCGGAAGTATGAGCGTTTTGTACAGTTGAACTTTGGAACTGCGCAAGAGGAGTTTTGAACCCAGTTGTTTTGACAAACCGAAGTAGCAGCGGTTTGCTACGTTTATTCTTCGTCGGATCTCCACATTGATGTCATTTGTGGAGTTTACATTTGTACCTAGGTAGACAAACTCCTTAACTACCTCAAAGTTATATGTACCAACAGTGATGTTTGGACCTGCTCGATGTATTCTGGCCTCTTTATTTGTTGATAACATATACTTTGTTTTGTTCTCGTTCACTAGAAGACCCATTTTCTTTGCTTCTTCTTCAATACGGACGAGGGCTTTGATGACGGCTCGTTGTGATGTTGCTATTATGTCGACGTCATCCGCGAAGCCTAATAGCTGAACAGATTTTCTGAAGATTGTTCCTTCGGTTTTGACACCAGAGCGGCGTATAATCTGTTCTAGCACTAAATTGAAGAAGTCGCACGACAGTGCATCACCTTGACGGAAGCCTGTGCATGTGCGGAAGAGCTCCGACATATTTCCTCCAATAGCAACTGCACATTTAATGTTCTCCAATGTTACTTGGCAAAGTCGGATAAGCTTGAATGGTATGCTATATTCCGACATTGCAATGTACAGTTCCCGGCGATAGATACTGTCATAGGCTGCCTTAAAATCGATAAAAAGATGGTGTGTATCGATTTGAAATTCATGGGTCTTCTCCAGAATTTGTCTCAATGCGAAGATTTGGTCGATGGTAGACTTACCAGAACGGAAATCACATTGGTAGTTACCTATGATGTTATTGCAATGTGGTTTCAGTCGTTCGCATATTCAGTTTTAAAGGATCTTGTACGCGACATTCAATAGAGATATTCCTCTATAGTTGGCACATGACATGGCATCGCCCTTTTTCTGAATGGGGCATATGGTGCTAATGTTCCAGTCATCGGGCATGCATTCTTCCATCCAGACTCTGGTGATGATTAGGTGCATGCTCCTAACCAAATCTTCTCCTGCTACCTTAAATAACTCAGCTGGGATTCCATCTGAACCAGCTGCTTTGTTATTTTTCAGTTTCTGAATGGCTTGATCAACTTCCATTAGACTCGGTGGTAGTGTTTCGTCATCGTTGATCATTGTGACTGGTGCATTATTCTGGTGTTCTGAATGCCCATCATTTAACAACTGTTCAAAATGTTGTTTCCATGTCTTCAATATCTCTCGCGTATCGGTTATCAAATTTCCCATGCTGTCTTTCAGCCCGTGTGTACGTTGTTTGTAGCCAGCTGCCAACTGCTTGGCTTGTTTGTAGAACTTACGTACTTCGCCTCTGTCTTTGCATGTTTCTATGTCCACAAGACGAGATTTTTCATAAACCCTTTTTTTTCGCCTAATGGTGTTATTTTCATCTCGTCTTTTAGCTCTGTACTCCTCCTGCGCCGCTCTGGTTTTCCTCTGCAGGTTCTTGCGGTATGCTACATTTTTGAGTGCTGTTTTAATTTAGCATTCTTCATCATACCAAGGGTTTCTGGTTGGTGTTGGTTCGAAACCTATGGTATTTGAAGCCACCTCCTTGATAATGTTAGAACAATTGTTGCCATTGTTCATCGATGGATGGATTATTCAAAGGAGGTGCCGATTGGAGTCTAGAGCTAATTTGTTGGCTGTATTCTCTGGCTATATCAGGCGATTGTAGGCTTCTAATGTGGAATTTTTGTGATCGTGTGTTCTGCAGCTTCCTCACATTAGATATTCGTGCTCTGAATTGTGCTGCTATTAGATAATGATCAGAGTCGATGTTAGCCCCTCTGAAGGTTCGTACATCTACGATCGGCTACGAGATGTTAAAGTTTAATTTTGGAAAAACTTACATTGGTGAATAGGTTACTGTTTTATAAAAACATTAAAATTTTAAATTTTAGGACCTAGTAGCCCTTCAATGGGGAAGGTTCCCAAAGTTTTGCTTTTATGATGGATCTGCCCACCCCCGTCTTGTCCTCAACCTTCCATTTAATCGGTGCTAGGAAGTCAATTGCAAACTCCACCAAAATTTGGAATTTTATTATCTAAGCAAAAAAAACCCCTAATTTTATTATCTAAGCAAAAATGATAAAAACTAAGAGACAATTTGTTAAACAGAAAAAAATTCTTCTACGAAATTATTTTTTTTTTAATATCTACCCGTGGTTAAAATTTCTTTACTCTATTTCAAACGGTGTAAAAGTTTTGTAAACATACGGACGGTCGGACAGAGTGAAGTTATATAGGCACAATTTTAGAAAATTTTTTAAAAATGTGCAAAAAACAAACAAACAAAACACAAACAGTGAAAAAAGGACATTTAAGAATAAATAGAATATTTTTGCTGTGGTCATAGTTAATTGGTATCTACTCTACAATTAAGGAAAAACATCACGGAAGGATTATTTATTGACGTTGCAGCGGTTCCAACATGATGAGAATAGTAATAGTAATGTAAATCATATTTAAATAACAAACTAAATATAAGGAAACAATATATCATAAAAAGTTTACGGCCCGATTAAAATAATTGATAAGGCACATAAAAAAATATTTAAAATAAAATTTTAAATTAAAAACAAGATTTTTTTTATTAAATATATAATAAAGAAATATGAAAAAAACAAGTAAAGAAACAGTCAGTGCAACCGACTTAAAAATACCTTACACCAATTTGGTTTAAATTTAATGGGAAGTCCATATGTCATTTTAAAACCATAAAAGCTTTTATTAGTTTGATCGTAAAACATGGCAAACCAAATTTACTTTATAATACTAAAAACATTTTCTAATTATTTTACCAATTCAAAAATATTAGCAATTCTTACTAATTTATCTATTTAAAAATATTAAACAACAAATAAAGTTGAGATAAATGGATTCGTAAAATGCAATTACAAAATTACATATTTAAAACTTTTATCCAATTCAATAAAATTTTACACACATGCAGGAAGTACTTCTTTTCAGGATTTTAGCTGTAGTGCATTTAGTGTTGAATGATTTAATACACTTGCTTTAGTATTTCAATTTTCAATAACTTTTAAATTCATACTCTAAATTTAATTATTTTTTAATGTTCTATATAATTAAACTCAAAGTCATTCGAAAGAAATATTAATTTATAATAATATAAATATAAAAGTTTATATAATTTCATGGTTTTTAATGTTAGTTAAAACCATTAATGCTTTCATTAGTTTGTTATCACAAAATTTAATAAACAAAATATGGAATAAATGTATTTCTAAAATACAATGATAAATTTTGAACAGTTTCATATAGTTAATTTTAATACGAAAATAAATTTTACAACCTAAGTATCGTACACAATTTCTTAATTATGTATTACCTATGGTAATAATTCAATAAAATATAAATACGATATAATAAAAATTAAAAAAATATTTAGTTTTTAATTTATAAAATATATAATACATAATATGTTTAATAGTAAAACTGTTAGCCTTTTAAAAATATAAAAGTGTTAAATATGAACGGAAATAGGAAATAGTGTATCAAACTTGATTTTTTTATCTTTATTAATTTCGAATATATATATATTAATTTCTAATCGCTATTGCAATTCATCCAAAATTTCACGTACACAAAACAATTAAGAAGAAACACCTGTGCCCCCAATATAATGTTCCATATTCTTTGTTATCGAATTTAAACTAGTTTGACCTCAATTCGATCAAAAGCTTCTAGGATCCGAACCCGACAAGAACCAATTCCCATGGTACTTTTATTACAATTACTAGTAAACTAAGATGGTGTTTTTATACCCTACACCTATAGAATAGGTAAAAGGGTATATTGACTTTGGTATGGTGTTTGTAATAAAAGTACCATGGGAATTGTTTCTTGTCGGGTTCGGATTCTAGAACTTTTTGATCGAATTTAGGCCAAACGAGCATAATTCCAAAACCAATGAAGATAGATCCTCCAAATTTGGTATCAGGGTGTCCCTTCCTATTTCCTTAATGTCCTTGGAATGGTAAAATTCTTAGCCTTTTAAAAATATAAAAGTGTTAAATAAAAACGGAAATATGAAACAACCCTCGTGTATCAAATTTAAAGTTTCTATATTCATGAATTTCGAATATAAGCTTTTTAATCTTAGGAGGCATCTGAACCACCACTACAATTAAGTCTTAATTTCGGTGACACATAGGAAATAGGAAATATATTTAGAGTTTAAATTTCATCAAAATAGCGGCATTATTTTTTGAGCTATACTACTTTTAAGATATGTGTTCGTTAGCCCTTGAATTTTTCAAAGGTTCCAGAATTCGCAGCCCCCGCAGCCCCGTCATAATTTCAATACTAGTTAACCGTTGTACACAATTGGAACGTTCTATCTTAATTTTAAATTAATATTTTTATTAATTTCGATGATGAGTTTTTTACCCTTGGGGGGTCTAAGAGAGGTACTGAACCACCACTCTGATTGATCCAAAATTAGGGGAACGCGAAGGAAATTGTAAAGAGCACCCATGTGGCAAATTTGAAGCTTCTACATTTGTTTCAAGTTACTATCTTTTTTAATTTCGAAAATAGTGGGATCCAAATTTCAAGGACACTAAGGACATAGGAACGGACACCCTGATACCAAACTTGAAGGTTCTATCTTCATTGATTTCGGAATTGTGCTCGTTTGGCTTAAATTCGATCAAAAAGTTCTATAATCCGAACCCATGGTGCAATCTCGACCGTACGCAATCCCCGCCTTAGTCTCATTACTAGTAACCTACACCACAAATTTGATAAAGATAGCGTTATTAGTTGAGTTATCATGATTTTTATATATGTTCGTTAGCCCTTGAACCGATTAAAAGGTCCAGAAGCCGAACCCATGGGCCGATTTCGCCTATTTGCAATCCACGCCGTACTTTCAGTCGTAGTAACCTACAGTTAAAATTTCACCAAGATAGCTCCATTATTTTTTGAGTTATCGTGCCTACGGACGGACGGACGGACGGACGGACGGACGGACATGGCTATATCGACTCAGGAGGTCACGCTGATCAAAAATATATATATACTTTTCTATATCTAGCTCGCTTCCTTTAAGTGGTTACAAACACCATACCAAACTTAATATACCCTTTTCCTATTTCATAGGTGTGGGTATAATAAAAACTTTATAAAAATTTTAAAGAAATATTAAACCGCAGAAAAATAAGAATTAGTTGTAGATTGGATCCATAGTAATAATATTATCTTGTAATTACTGTAGATTTAGTTAAGTGATTTTAAAAGAAAAAATAACTTGAATATTTTTTTTTAACTAGTAATTTTAATAGCCACTAATAACAATTAATAATTTTTTAAATTTTAGTTTAGTAAAACTTTTATTTGTTTTAATCAAAACACATTTACCCTAATACTTTTATAACATAAATGTTTACTTACTGAAGACATTTTAGTTTTCAAAATTATATACTTTTTAATTTTTTTACAAAAAAGGAAAAGAATTAAAAAATCATATAACATTTTTGTAATGTCCAAAGTAGTATCAGATAATTCTGATACTGAAGGTTTCACTGTCCATTACAAGCACTTAAATACAGAAAGAAAAGAAAGTATTAAAAAAGAAAGAAATGGAAATTATAAATTTAATGATTTATTCCTACTGAAAGAAAATTAATAGATAGAACAAAATAAAATACTTATAAAAAAATTAATTAAATTTTTAAATAATATATTTTTATTATTATTATAAATTTCTGCATATAAAACAAGCAAGTAGCTATTTAAATTTTTGTTTTGTGATTCAGGTTCTCTAAAGAATTGGAAGTAACTTCATTTTGTTTCTCTTTAGCATTTCTTCTTTTGCCTCTATCCATTCTATTTGCTCCCTTTTTTATCCAAGAAACAAAGCTCTTAGTGTCCTTTCATAAATTTGTTTTTGAATCTAAAGAAATATATATCTTCATATAAATGGCACCCACTTTATTTTTTACCAGATAAGAGATGGTTGCCTCCACAGCCGAACTTGAGAGACCAAGCCTTAGTACAATACAAGAAGAGGGTAATTATGCTAATATAAATGAAAACAAATATCAGAGATACGATCAGGAGAATAATACGCGAAGAAACTCAAAGAAATAGTGGAAGCAATTTACAACAAAACAATGAGAAAGACGAAGATGACTCGGTAATGAATTTTGAATCCAACTACAATCTAGAGGGTTTGGACTGGATACCAGATGTAGTCAAAAGCTTACAACAATTTTCAGGTGAACCTGGAGAATATGGCTCATGGAGACGGAGTGAGGATATAATAATAAAGTTTAAAGTCATTTAAGACGCACGCCGAAATATTACGGAATCATTAAAGAGATACGTGACCACATCGCGGGTGAAGCTCAGAAAGTCTTAGCAGCCTATAACACCACTATGCTGGGGAAAAATAAGAGATTGCTTAGACCTACACTATGCCGATAAAAGAGTTATAGACACCTTAGAACACCAAAGACCCACTATGAAACAGAGGAATAAGAGCATAATCGAATTATAAAAAGAAGTTTGTAACAACATGACAATGATACTCGCGAAGCTCCCCTCGTTGGGACTCAAACCAAATGCATTTACAGCCATGGCGAAAAACCATAGGCGAAAAGCATTTAGGGCTTTTTTTAGAGGGCTAAATGGAAATTTACTACATCTGTTAAGCATAAGGCAACCCATTATATTATACCTGTGCGCAAAATTGGAAGATATGCAACCAAGGACGAAATGTGACGAACAGAAAGATGGACAACCTGGAGGTTCAAATACAAATAGCTCCCGCAACGCTCCACAGCAATTCACAAGAAATATTAACGGCGGATGGAAGAATAATATATATAATTCCATAAAGACCAAATTTGAATCACAGATAACAAGGATTCCAAGGGCAATCAATGGATCTACAAGAGTTTAGCAGTCGTAACCAGCCGAAAAGAAAACATATCCACTATAACAATAATGCAAGAATTTTCTCGCATAATAGCAATAATAATAATAATAATAATAATAGTAGTAGTAATGCTAACTTTAATCAAGCTTCTCGCATCAAAACAGTTTAAATAATATTAGAACTTTTCCAAATAAAAATAATACCAATTTTAACCAAGCAAGAACTTCCTCACATAAGAATAATTTCAACAATGGAAGCACTTTTTCAAACAACCCACAGAGGATTAATCACCCCGAAACTAGTAAAGATAACACGAGGAATAATCAAAATCGTCCAGAAACCACTAAAGACGTATTGCATATCACATATAACAATCCCTTTTTGCACTAAACCATTCTTTACTCCGGCATATAAAACATACTTTGGGGAATGGAGAAGTAACAAAATTTTTAAAAGATACGGGGTCAAATAAATCCTACGTGGATTCTAAATTTATAAGAAACGCCATACCAAACAAAACTAATTTTCAGGCTAACTCTATTGGTGGTTACAATAACGCACCACGCGGAAATTAATCTCTTTAAAAATGAAATACCCAAAATAAAATTTTATTTACTACCAAATCTGACGTCATTCGAGGGCATTTTTGGTAAAAGCACCCTTAAGCAATTAAATGCAGTTATCAACACAAAACAAGATTACATGGAATTAAATAATAAGGTGAGAATTCCAATCAAACAACACATTATCGACTTTATAAATAATATAGAAATAAGGTTTACACATCTAAGCACCACGCGGAAATTAATCTCTTTAAAAATGAAATACCCAAAATAAAATTTTATTTACTACCAAATCTGACGTCATTCGAGGGCATTTTTGGTAAAAGCACCCTTAAGCAATTAAATGCAGTTATCAACACAAAACAAGGTTACATGGAATTAAATAATAAGGTGAGAATTCCAATCAAACAACACATTTACGACTTTATAAATAATATAGAAATAAGGATTACACATCTAAACGAAACACAAAAAGGAAACCTCAATACATTAGTAAATAACTATAGAAATCTTTTCGCCAATCCTGACGAGAAACTCACTTATACCACCAGAGTAGTTGCGGACATAAGAACCACTAAATCTGTAAATTTTGTATATTTGTAACAAAAAATTTGAACAGGTATTCAAGTTACAGGTGTTAGAAAATAGCAATATTTCAATTTTCGAGCCCTTATAGCTCCTAAACAGGGGGCGTGACAAAAAATCGAGTTTTGCATAATTGTAAATTTTAGTACCGTATTTCAAATCTAACCATTTGCCTTTTAAAAATTTATGAAGTTTATAAAACCACCTATCTTTTGCCGATTTCAGATTGAAAATACACTTATCAAAACTCTTGTTATAACAATTTAAAAATAGGGCTTTTTCCAACTTTTGGCGGCTGTAGCTTCGTAACGCATGGGGCTACAGAAAAAAAAATCTTCTACGAAATTTATTTTTTTTGTAATATCTACTCGTGGTTAAAATTTCTTTTCTCTATTTCAAACGATGTACAAGTTTTGTAAACAAACGGACGGACGGACAAAGTGAAGCTACATAGCCACATTTTTACAAAATTTTTTGAAAATGTGCTAAAAACACCATAATTCATAAACTAATGACAGAATTTTGATGAAATTTAAACTATAAGCTACTAGTAATGAAAGTTCCGCGCGGATTGCTTATGGTTAAAATTGGACATTGGGTTTGGATTCTAGAAGTTTTTGAGCGAATTCAGGCCAAACAAGTATAATTTCGAAACCAAAGAAGATAGAACATTAAAATTTGGGACACAAGTGTTGTTTTGTTCAGATTGAAAATACACTTAACAAAACTCTTGTTATAATAATTAAAAAATAGGGCTTTTTCCAACTTTGAAGGGCTGTAGCTCCGTAACGGGTGGGGCTACAGAAAAAAATTCTTCTACGAAATTATTTTTTTTGTAATATCTACCCGTGGTTAAAATTTCTTTACTCTATTTCAAACGGTGTAAAAGTTTTTGTAAACATACGGACGGACGGACAAAGTCAAAATTAAGAAAAACCTTTGACACTTATTGAAACCTTCGTTTTGGAGCTTTCAATTTTGTATACAAATAAAAAAAAATTTTAACTGGTATTCAAGTTATAGGTGTTTAAAAGCTAAATTTTTAGCAAAATTTCAATTTTCGACCCCTTACAGCTAAAGAGGGGGCGTGACAAAAAAAATTTGTTAACTGACTCTTACTTATTTCTAAGGATCTAACTTCTCCCAAAATTTCAAGTTTCTAGATTTAGCCGTTCCGAAGTTATGAGGGACCAAAAATTTTGTAAAACTTAGTTTTGAATAACGGTAAATTTTAGTACCGTATGGTAACCCTATACAATTGGTTTTTAAAAATTTGTAAAGCTTATAAGAACAGCTGTCTGTTACCGTTTTCAGGTTGGAAATATACCTTATAGAACTCTAATTATAACTGTTTAAATATGGGGCTTCTTTCGACTTTGTGGGGCTGTAGCTCCGTAACGGGGGGGGCTACAAAAAAAAGTTTTAACATTAAATTATTTTTATTGCAAAACCTACCCATTTCTGATATTTTTTAGTCAATCGTAGGTAAAAAGGGACGGACGGACGGACGGACGGACGGACAGAGTGAAGCTATATAGGCACATTTTTACAAAATTTTTTGAAAATGTGCTAATAAATGATGATATTATTATATAGTTTTTTAAGTAATTTTTTAATTATATGACTAATAGTGAAATACTTAGAATATAACCCCAATGCACTCAAAAAAACCTGTTAATAAGTGCGAAATATAATGTTGAAGCTTCAATGTTAAAGTTTACTTACTTACTTACTTAGGTGGCGCTACAGACCATGAAGGTCCTGGGCCTGACGTATCGTTCCTCTCCACCTCGTTCGGTCCCGAGCAGATTCTCTCCAGTTGCAGATTTGGAGCCTTCTGATGTCTGTCGGAATCTCGTCTCTCCAACGAAGGTTTGGGCGACCTCTGCGACGTTTTCCCTCTGGCCTGGCTTCAAGTATCTTTTTAGCTGGAGCATTGTTGTCCATTCGCTCAACGTGACCTAGTCATTGCAGCCTTTTGATCTTAATTTTTTGAACTAGATACGTCACCGTACAGCTAATAGATCTCGGCATTGTATCTTCTTCTCCAGGTCCCATCGTCGCAGTAAGGACCAAACACTCGACGAAGAATCTTTCGCTCGAAAGTTCCAAGTGCTTGCTCACTTGCTCTGGGCAATGTCCAGCATTCTGCTCCATATAGTAGCACCGGAAGTATGAGCGTTTTGTACAGTTGAACTTTGGAACTGCGCAAGAGGAGTTTTGAACCCAGTTGTTTTGACAAACCGAAGTAGCAGCGGTTTGCTACGTTTATTCTTCGTCGGATCTCCACATTGATGTCATTTGTGGAGTTTACATTTGTACCTAGGTAGACAAACTCCTTAACTACCTCAAAGTTATATGTACCAACAGTGATGTTTGGACCTGCTCGATGTATTCTGGCCTCTTTATTTGTTGATAACATATACTTTGTTTTGTTCTCGTTCACTAGAAGACCCATTTTCTTTGCTTCTTCTTCAATACGGACGAGGGCTTTGATGACGGCTCGTTGTGATGTTGCTATTATGTCGACGTCATCCGCGAAGCCTAATAGCTGAACAGATTTTCTGAAGATTGTTCCTTCGGTTTTGACACCAGAGCGGCGTATAATCTGTTCTAGCACTAAATTGAAGAAGTCGCACGACAGTGCATCACCTTGACGGAAGCCTGTGCATGTGCGGAAGAGCTCCGACATATTTCCTCCAATAGCAACTGCACATTTAATGTTCTCCAATGTTACTTGGCAAAGTCGGATAAGCTTGAATGGTATGCTATATTCCGACATTGCAATGTACAGTTCCCGGCGATAGATACTGTCATAGGCTGCCTTAAAATCGATAAAAAGATGGTGTGTATCGATTTGAAATTCATGGGTCTTCTCCAGAATTTGTCTCAATGCGAAGATTTGGTCGATGGTAGACTTACCAGAACGGAAATCACATTGGTAGTTACCTATGATGTTATTGCAATGTGGTTTCAGTCGTTCGCATATTCAGTTTTAAAGGATCTTGTACGCGACATTCAATAGAGATATTCCTCTATAGTTGGCACATGACATGGCATCGCCCTTTTTCTGAATGGGGCATATGGTGCTAATGTTCCAGTCATCGGGCATGCATTCTTCCATCCAGACTCTGGTGATGATTAGGTGCATGCTCCTAACCAAATCTTCTCCTGCTACCTTAAATAACTCAGCTGGGATTCCATCTGAACCAGCTGCTTTGTTATTTTTCAGTTTCTGAATGGCTTGATCAACTTCCATTAGACTCGGTGGTAGTGTTTCGTCATCGTTGATCATTGTGACTGGTGCATTATTCTGGTGTTCTGAATGCCCATCATTTAACAACTGTTCAAAATGTTGTTTCCATGTCTTCAATATCTCTCGCGTATCGGTTATCAAATTTCCCATGCTGTCTTTCAGCCCGTGTGTACGTTGTTTGTAGCCAGCTGCCAACTGCTTGGCTTGTTTGTAGAACTTACGTACTTCGCCTCTGTCTTTGCATGTTTCTATGTCCACAAGACGAGATTTTTCATAAACCCTTTTTTTTCGCCTAATGGTGTTATTTTCATCTCGTCTTTTAGCTCTGTACTCCTCCTGCGCCGCTCTGGTTTTCCTCTGCAGGTTCTTGCGGTATGCTACATTTTTGAGTGCTGTTTTAATTTAGCATTCTTCATCATACCAAGGGTTTCTGGTTGGTGTTGGTTCGAAACCTATGGTATTTGAAGCCACCTCCTTGATAATGTTAGAACAATTGTTGCCATTGTTCATCGATGGATGGATTATTCAAAGGAGGTGCCGATTGGAGTCTAGAGCTAATTTGTTGGCTGTATTCTCTGGCTATATCAGGCGATTGTAGGCTTCTAATGTGGAATTTTTGTGATCGTGTGTTCTGCAGCTTCCTCACATTAGATATTCGTGCTCTGAATTGTGCTGCTATTAGATAATGATCAGAGTCGATGTTAGCCCCTCTGAAGGTTCGTACATCTACGATCGGCTACGAGATGTTAAAGTTTAATTTTGGAAAAACTTACATTGGTGAATAGGTTACTGTTTTATAAAAACATTAAAGTTTTAAATTTTAGGACCTAGTAGCCCTTCAATGGGGAAGGTTCCCAAAGTTTTGCTTTTATGATGGATCTGCCCACCCCCGTCTTGTCCTCAACCTTCCATTTAATCGGTGCTAGGAAGTCAATTGCAAACTCCACCAAAATTTGGAATTTTATTATCTAAGCAAAAAAAACCCCTAATTTTATTATCTAAGCAAAAATGATAAAAACTAAGAGACAATTTGTTAAACAGAAAAAAATTCTTCTACGAAATTATTTTTTTTTTAATATCTACCCGTGGTTAAAATTTCTTTACTCTATTTCAAACGGTGTAAAAGTTTTGTAAACATACGGACGGTCGGACAGAGTGAAGTTATATAGGCACAATTTTAGAAAATTTTTTAAAAATGTGCAAAAAACAAACAAACAAAACACAAACAGTGAAAAAAGGACATTTAAGAATAAATAGAATATTTTTGCTGTGGTCATAGTTAATTGGTATCTACTCTACAATTAAGGAAAAACATCACGGAAGGATTATTTATTGACGTTGCAGCGGTTCCAACATGATGAGAATAGTAATAGTAATGTAAATCATATTTAAATAACAAACTAAATATAAGGAAACAATATATCATAAAAAGTTTACGGCCCGATTAAAATAATTGATAAGGCACATAAAAAAATATTTAAAATAAAATTTTAAATTAAAAACAAGATTTTTTTTATTAAATATATAATAAAGAAATATGAAAAAAACAAGTAAAGAAACAGTCAGTGCAACCGACTTAAAAATACCTTACACCAATTTGGTTTAAATTTAATGGGAAGTCCATATGTCATTTTAAAACCATAAAAGCTTTTATTAGTTTGATCGTAAAACATGGCAAACCAAATTTACTTTATAATACTAAAAACATTTTCTAATTATTTTACCAATTCAAAAATATTAGCAATTCTTACTAATTTATCTATTTAAAAATATTAAACAACAAATAAAGTTGAGATAAATGGATTCGTAAAATGCAATTACAAAATTACATATTTAAAACTTTTATCCAATTCAATAAAATTTTACACACATGCAGGAAGTACTTCTTTTCAGGATTTTAGCTGTAGTGCATTTAGTGTTGAATGATTTAATACACTTGCTTTAGTATTTCAATTTTCAATAACTTTTAAATTCATACTCTAAATTTAATTATTTTTTAATGTTCTATATAATTAAACTCAAAGTCATTCGAAAGAAATATTAATTTATAATAATATAAATATAAAAGTTTATATAATTTCATGGTTTTTAATGTTAGTTAAAACCATTAATGCTTTCATTAGTTTGTTATCACAAAATTTAATAAACAAAATATGGAATAAATGTATTTCTAAAATACAATGATAAATTTTGAACAGTTTCATATAGTTAATTTTAATACGAAAATAAATTTTACAACCTAAGTATCGTACACAATTTCTTAATTATGTATTACCTATGGTAATAATTCAATAAAATATAAATACGATATAATAAAAATTAAAAAAATATTTAGTTTTTAATTTATAAAATATATAATACATAATATGTTTAATAGTAAAACTGTTAGCCTTTTAAAAATATAAAAGTGTTAAATATGAACGGAAATAGGAAATAGTGTATCAAACTTGATTTTTTTATCTTTATTAATTTCGAATATATATATATTAATTTCTAATCGCTATTGCAATTCATCCAAAATTTCACGTACACAAAACAATTAAGAAGAAACACCTGTGCCCCCAATATAATGTTCCATATTCTTTGTTATCGAATTTAAACTAGTTTGACCTCAATTCGATCAAAAGCTTCTAGGATCCGAACCCGACAAGAACCAATTCCCATGGTACTTTTATTACAATTACTAGTAAACTAAGATGGTGTTTTTATACCCTACACCTATAGAATAGGTAAAAGGGTATATTGACTTTGGTATGGTGTTTGTAATAAAAGTACCATGGGAATTGTTTCTTGTCGGGTTCGGATTCTAGAACTTTTTGATCGAATTTAGGCCAAACGAGCATAATTCCAAAACCAATGAAGATAGATCCTCCAAATTTGGTATCAGGGTGTCCCTTCCTATTTCCTTAATGTCCTTGGAATGGTAAAATTCTTAGCCTTTTAAAAATATAAAAGTGTTAAATAAAAACGGAAATATGAAACAACCCTCGTGTATCAAATTTAAAGTTTCTATATTCATGAATTTCGAATATAAGCTTTTTAATCTTAGGAGGCATCTGAACCACCACTACAATTAAGTCTTAATTTCGGTGACACATAGGAAATAGGAAATATATTTAGAGTTTAAATTTCATCAAAATAGCGGCATTATTTTTTGAGCTATACTACTTTTAAGATATGTGTTCGTTAGCCCTTGAATTTTTCAAAGGTTCCAGAATTCGCAGCCCCCGCAGCCCCGTCATAATTTCAATACTAGTTAACCGTTGTACACAATTGGAACGTTCTATCTTAATTTTAAATTAATATTTTTATTAATTTCGATGATGAGTTTTTTACCCTTGGGGGGTCTAAGAGAGGTACTGAACCACCACTCTGATTGATCCAAAATTAGGGGAACGCGAAGGAAATTGTAAAGAGCACCCATGTGGCAAATTTGAAGCTTCTACATTTGTTTCAAGTTACTATCTTTTTTAATTTCGAAAATAGTGGGATCCAAATTTCAAGGACACTAAGGACATAGGAACGGACACCCTGATACCAAACTTGAAGGTTCTATCTTCATTGATTTCGGAATTGTGCTCGTTTGGCTTAAATTCGATCAAAAAGTTCTATAATCCGAACCCATGGTGCAATCTCGACCGTACGCAATCCCCGCCTTAGTCTCATTACTAGTAACCTACACCACAAATTTGATAAAGATAGCGTTATTAGTTGAGTTATCATGATTTTTATATATGTTCGTTAGCCCTTGAACCGATTAAAAGGTCCAGAAGCCGAACCCATGGGCCGATTTCGCCTATTTGCAATCCACGCCGTACTTTCAGTCGTAGTAACCTACAGTTAAAATTTCACCAAGATAGCTCCATTATTTTTTGAGTTATCGTGCCTACGGACGGACGGACGGACGGACGGACGGACGGACATGGCTATATCGACTCAGGAGGTCACGCTGATCAAAAATATATATATACTTTTCTATATCTAGCTCGCTTCCTTTAAGTGGTTACAAACACCATACCAAACTTAATATACCCTTTTCCTATTTCATAGGTGTGGGTATAATAAAAACTTTATAAAAATTTTAAAGAAATATTAAACCGCAGAAAAATAAGAATTAGTTGTAGATTGGATCCATAGTAATAATATTATCTTGTAATTACTGTAGATTTAGTTAAGTGATTTTAAAAGAAAAAATAACTTGAATATTTTTTTTTAACTAGTAATTTTAATAGCCACTAATAACAATTAATAATTTTTTAAATTTTAGTTTAGTAAAACTTTTATTTGTTTTAATCAAAACACATTTACCCTAATACTTTTATAACATAAATGTTTACTTACTGAAGACATTTTAGTTTTCAAAATTATATACTTTTTAATTTTTTTACAAAAAAGGAAAAGAATTAAAAAATCATATAACATTTTTGTAATGTCCAAAGTAGTATCAGATAATTCTGATACTGAAGGTTTCACTGCCCATTACAAGCACTTAAATACAGAAAGAAAAGAAAGTATTAAAAAAGAAAGAAATGGAAATTATAAATTTAATGATTTATTCCTACTGAAAGAAAATTAATAGATAGAACAAAATAAAATACTTATAAAAAAATTAATTAAATTTTTAAATAATATATTTTTATTATTATTATAAATTTCTGCATATAAAACAAGCAAGTAGCTATTTAAATTTTTGTTTTGTGATTCAGGTTCTCTAAAGAATTGGAAGTAACTTCATTTTGTTTCTCTTTAGCATTTCTTCTTTTGCCTCTATCCATTCTATTTGCTCCCTTTTTTATCCAAGAAACAAAGCTCTTAGTGTCCTTTCATAAATTTGTTTTTGAATCTAAAGAAATATATATCTTCATATAAATGGCACCCACTTTATTTTTTACCAGATAAGAGATGGTTGCCTCCACAGCCGAACTTGAGAGACCAAGCCTTAGTACAATACAAGAAGAGGGTAATTATGCTAATATAAATGAAAACAAATATCAGAGATACGATCAGGAGAATAATACGCGAAGAAACTCAAAGAAATAGTGGAAGCAATTTACAACAAAACAATGAGAAAGACGAAGATGACTCGGTAATGAATTTTGAATCCAACTACAATCTAGAGGGTTTGGACTGGATACCAGATGTAGTCAAAAGCTTACAACAATTTTCAGGTGAACCTGGAGAATATGGCTCATGGAGACGGAGTGAGGATATAATAATAAAGTTTAAAGTCATTTAAGACGCACGCCGAAATATTACGGAATCATTAAAGAGATACGTGACCACATCGCGGGTGAAGCTCAGAAAGTCTTAGCAGCCTATAACACCACTATGCTGGGGAAAAATAAGAGATTGCTTAGACCTACACTATGCCGATAAAAGAGTTATAGACACCTTAGAACACCAAAGACCCACTATGAAACAGAGGAATAAGAGCATAATCGAATTATAAAAAGAAGTTTGTAACAACATGACAATGATACTCGCGAAGCTCCCCTCGTTGGGACTCAAACCAAATGCATTTACAGCCATGGCGAAAAACCATAGGCGAAAAGCATTTAGGGCTTTTTTTAGAGGGCTAAATGGAAATTTACTACATCTGTTAAGCATAAGGCAACCCATTATATTATACCTGTGCGCAAAATTGGAAGATATGCAACCAAGGACGAAATGTGACGAACAGAAAGATGGACAACCTGGAGGTTCAAATACAAATAGCTCCCGCAACGCTCCACAGCAATTCACAAGAAATATTAACGGCGGATGGAAGAATAATATATATAATTCCATAAAGACCAAATTTGAATCACAGATAACAAGGATTCCAAGGGCAATCAATGGATCTACAAGAGTTTAGCAGTCGTAACCAGCCGAAAAGAAAACATATCCACTATAACAATAATGCAAGAATTTTCTCGCATAATAGCAATAATAATAATAATAATAATAATAGTAGTAGTAATGCTAACTTTAATCAAGCTTCTCGCATCAAAACAGTTTAAATAATATTAGAACTTTTCCAAATAAAAATAATACCAATTTTAACCAAGCAAGAACTTCCTCACATAAGAATAATTTCAACAATGGAAGCACTTTTTCAAACAACCCACAGAGGATTAATCACACCGAAACTAGTAAAGATAACACGAGGAATAATCAAAATCGTCCAGAAACCACTAAAGACGTATTGCATATCACATATAACAATCCCTTTTTGCACTAAACCATTCTTTACTCCGGCATATAAAACATACTTTGGGGAATGGAGAAGTAACAAAATTTTTAAAAGATACGGGGTCAAATAAATCCTACGTGGATTCTAAATTTATAAGAAACGCCATACCAAACAAAACTAATTTTCAGGCTAACTCTATTGGTGGTTACAATAACGCACCACGCGGAAATTAATCTCTTTAAAAATGAAATACCCAAAATAAAATTTTATTTACTACCAAATCTGACGTCATTCGAGGGCATTTTTGGTAAAAGCACCCTTAAGCAATTAAATGCAGTTATCAACACAAAACAAGATTACATGGAATTAAATAATAAGGTGAGAATTCCAATCAAACAACACATTATCGACTTTATAAATAATATAGAAATAAGGTTTACACATCTAAGCACCACGCGGAAATTAATCTCTTTAAAAATGAAATACCCAAAATAAAATTTTATTTACTACCAAATCTGACGTCATTCGAGGGCATTTTTGGTAAAAGCACCCTTAAGCAATTAAATGCAGTTATCAACACAAAACAAGGTTACATGGAATTAAATAATAAGGTGAGAATTCCAATCAAACAACACATTTACGACTTTATAAATAATATAGAAATAAGGATTACACATCTAAACGAAACACAAAAAGGAAACCTCAATACATTAGTAAATAACTATAGAAATCTTTTCGCCAATCCTGACGAGAAACTCACTTATACCACCAGAGTAGTTGCGGACATAAGAACCACTAAATCTGTAAATTTTGTATATTTGTAACAAAAAATTTGAACAGGTATTCAAGTTACAGGTGTTAGAAAATAGCAATATTTCAATTTTCGAGCCCTTATAGCTCCTAAACAGGGGGCGTGACAAAAAATCGAGTTTTGCATAATTGTAAATTTTAGTACCGTATTTCAAATCTAACCATTTGCCTTTTAAAAATTTATGAAGTTTATAAAACCACCTATCTTTTGCCGATTTCAGATTGAAAATACACTTATCAAAACTCTTGTTATAACAATTTAAAAATAGGGCTTTTTCCAACTTTTGGCGGCTGTAGCTTCGTAACGCATGGGGCTACAGAAAAAAAAATCTTCTACGAAATTTATTTTTTTTGTAATATCTACTCGTGGTTAAAATTTCTTTTCTCTATTTCAAACGATGTACAAGTTTTGTAAACAAACGGACGGACGGACAAAGTGAAGCTACATAGCCACATTTTTACAAAATTTTTTGAAAATGTGCTAAAAACACCATAATTCATAAACTAATGACAGAATTTTGATGAAATTTAAACTATAAGCTACTAGTAATGAAAGTTCCGCGCGGATTGCTTATGGTTAAAATTGGACATTGGGTTTGGATTCTAGAAGTTTTTGAGCGAATTCAGGCCAAACAAGTATAATTTCGAAACCAAAGAAGATAGAACATTAAAATTTGGGACACAAGTGTTGTTTCCTATTGTCTTTCTGTCCTTAAAATTTTAGAAGAATTGGAATAGTGGTTAGCGTACCAAGAAATCTCAAAACTAAAAAGTTTTTTTTCGAATATTATTTCCGTTTTTATTTAACACATTTATATTTTGAAAAGGCTAAGAATTTTAACATAAAATATATTATGTATTTATATTTTATAAATTAAAAACAATATATTTTTTTAATAAACGATTAAACTCCTTTTTTTTTTTATATATATAAATTTATTATAATATAAAATTATAATAAAATATTAATTATTTTTATATTTATATGAAAAGATCTAAATATTTCATTGTATTTTAAAAATACATGTATTGTATATTTTGCGTTTATAAGATTTTGTAAAAGGTACATAAAAAATTTGTACTTAACATTTATTTCAAGTTTTCTGTTTTTTAATATTTTTAAATAGATAAAGTGATAAGAATTTTTAAAATTGTTGAAAAGATAGAGTAATTAGAAAATATTTTTAGTATTATAAAGTTAATTTGGTTACCTATGTGTTACGATCAAACTAATAAAAGCTTTTATGTTTTTAAAATGACTTATGGTGAGAATTCCACTAGAAAATTCTAATTAATTTTGATCCACATAGGTGTACGGTATCTCTTTGCCAGTTACAACGAATGACGGTGTATTTAATTATTACAAAAAAATTTAAAGCTGCAACATTAGGTTTCAACATAATGTTAGGCGTTTTTCTTAAATTTAAAAGCGGTTCTTTAAATTGAAGATATTGTCTCTTAGTTTTAACAATTTTTGCTAAGGTAATAAAATTCTAAGTAAAATTATAAATTTTGTTTGGGGAGAGGCACATCCGCGAGAATCCCTATAAGTTTGCTTGGTAAATGTTTGATGAAATTTGGGAACCTTCCCCATGGAAGTGCTATTAGGACTTGCTTCTATAAATCAGTTACTTATTCACCAGTACTTATTTTCCACAATTAGATTATTAGCAATGAGACAACAACAGGGATTGCGTACGTTCGAGATTGGACTGTGTGTTCGGATACTAGTACTTTTTGATCGAATTTAGACCAAACAAGTACAACTCCGAAACCAATGAAGAAAGAAATTTCAATTTGATAACAGTGTGCTTCTTTCTATGTCCTTAAAGTCCTTAAAATGTAGGACCAATTGGAGAAGAGTTTCGTGAACCATCTACACAGTTCCAAAGACCTTAAAGCATATCATTGACATTAATAAAAAGAGCTGCAAACTACGTTTAAAATATTTTTAGTATTATAAAGTTAATTTGGGTCTGAAATTTTTTATCGTTTCAAGGACTAACAAACATATCGCACTATGCATTCTAGTATATTGTAAGTGTACTTACGATATAATAGAATGATTTGACCATTTGAAAGATAATTACAAGGGCCATCTTCTGTCAAAATTTCATATCAATACGATATGTCCTTCAAAAGTTATGACAAAAAAATGACAGACAATATTCAGTTAATTTTCAAAATCTCCATTCTTTTTTATTATAAGTATACTTACAATATATTAGAACGTATATTTCTAACTCTACTCTATTGTATGTACATTTACGATATAAATGATCGGAAATACTTCAATCACATAGTTCTGTATGTATACTTACGATACAATATGACTGATGTTTTTTAGCACATTTTCAAAGAATTTTGTAAAAATGTGCCTATATAGCTTCACTCTGTCCGTCCGTCTGTCCGTCTGTCCGTCTGTCCGTCTGTCCGTCTGTCCGTCTGTCTGTCTGTCCGTATGTTTACAAAAACTTTTACATCGTTTGAAATAGAGAAAAGAAGTTTTAACTACTAGTAGGTATTACAAAAAAATTAATTTCGTAGAAGAATTTTTTTCTGTAGCCCCACCTGTTACGGGGCTACAGCCCCCCAAAGTTGGAAAAAGCCCTATATTTAATTTGTTATAACAAGAGTTCTGTTAGATATATTTTCAATGTGAAAACGGAAAACGATAGCTGGTTTCATAAGCTTTATAAATATTTAAAAGGCAAATGTTTAGGGTTGCCATACGGTACTAAAATTTAACATTACACAAAACTCAATTTTTACAAAATTTTTGGCTACACATATCTTCTAAACGGTTCAAGCTAGGGTCTTGAAATTTTGGGAGAAGTTAGATACTCAGAAACTAGTAGGAGACGGTTAACAAAATTTTTTTGTCAAGCCCCATGTTTAGGAGCTATAAGGGCTCGAAAATTGAAATTTTGCAATTTTTAAACACCTGTAACTTGAATATCTGTCCAAATTCTTTTTTAGTGATATACAAAGTTCAAAGCTCTATAATTATATTTAAACATGTGTCAAAGATTTTTCTTAATTTTGAAGGGTGACGAAGCTACAGCTCCTGCAAATTTCAAAAAAGCCCTATATTTCAATTGATATAACAAGAGTTCTGTTAGGTTTATTTTCAATCGAAAAACGGTAGAAGAGAGCTGCTTTTATAGGCTTTACAAAGATATGTCGCTTAAATGTATAGGGTTGCCATACGGTACTAAAATTTACCATTATATAAAACACAATTTTTGCAAAATTTTTGGTCCCATATATGTCCTAAACGGTTTAAGATAGGATCCTGAAATTTTGGGAGAAATTAGATCCTCAAATATTAGTAGGAGTCGGTTAACAAAATTTTTTTGTCAAGCCCCCTGTTTAGGAGCTATAAGGGCTCGAAAATTTAAATTTTGCTATTTTTAAGCACCTGTAACTTCCAATATTTTTTTTATTGATATACAAAATTTAAAGGCCCAACATTATATTTTAACATATGTTAAAGGTTTTTCTTAAATTTAAAAGCCGTTCCTTAAATTGAAGAAAGTGTCTCTCAGTTTTACCCATTTTTGCTTAGATTGTATAATTTTTGTGGAATTCACAATTTAATTCCTAGAACCTAAAAAAAATGGTGTGGCGGAGGGGGGGGGGGGGAGTTAGATGAAGTTAGATCCTTGAGAAACTTGGAAACCTTCCCCATTAAAGGGTAAATTTAAAATAAAAACTTTACTGTTAGCAGTAAATTTTATAATTAAGCAGTTACTATTTCCAAGTAAATATTTCCAAAGTTAAACTCAGTATGTAATACAATATAAATTTGAAAATGTGCTTTTTTAAAAACCCTTGGTTTTTTTTCATCACTTGTTTTTTTTTTGCTATTGTATGTGTATGTTACAATATTTTATCTCGTAGCAAAACTTCAAATTCAATGTTGTATGTGATACTTACAATAAGTACGTTTGGATAATTTAACAAAAAATAGATAACGGTTTCTTATGTCATTATTGATCATATTTTTTGTAAAAAGTGCATTATTTTAACTTTTTTATAATAGTTAAATAGAAGTAAAAAAATTAAGTGATATAATAATTTATTAAAAATAATGTATCGTGGAATTTTAATGGTGAATGAAGTTTTAAAAAAAAAAGGTAAATTTTACATAATTATTATTTATATTATAAGTCAGAAATTTCTTTACTTACAACTAAATTTGTTTTATAGAAAATTTAATTTCTGCAAGAAAGAAACTTGAATACAATATTGTGTTGCAAAAAGAACCAAGTGATAATTCAAATCAAGAAAATAATAGTGCTAATGATTCCTTAATTTTAACAAAACCATCAACTTCTGGATTTCAACAGCTAAATACAGGTATGTAGGTATATTATATAATTTAAATGCTATGAGTGGAAGTTATACATCTATTTGTATTTTTAATTATTAAATAAATTTTAGAAGATGTACCTGCCGAGCACGATCAACTTTCGTTATCATCTAGTTCTTGTAAGTTTTTTTTTATAAACAAATTAATTTCAAAATTTTATTTCAATCTGAATTGGTTTTTTTACATTTAACTTTTAAGTTGAAGACTTTACTGTTAGTAGAAGTGATTATCAACCGTTATCACACTCTAGCTCTAGCGACATAAGCACACCTACAGGAAGTCCGTTCACGCCCAAAATAAGAAAATCAAAGCTTTATGAAAATGATAATACACAATTGGAAAAAGAAAATTCACCTAAACAAAAAACAAGAAAACGTATTAAAAACCCTAAAACTTGGAAAAAAAATATAAATAAAATTGCGAGAATCCGCGGATTAAGTTACAGCTCAAGTATAACCTGCAAAACCGTTCCTGCAAAAGAAATGAAGCAGTCATGTTTTTTTCACTGCAGGCAAAAATGTTTTGAGCGAATTAGTTAAGCGGATAGAAATTAGAATTTTTCTAAGTTTTATAGTTTAGAAAACAACATCCTGCAGTGGAAATATATTCTGAATCATGTGGAAAAACATGATAAAAAACTGACTAAAATTGTGTCAGGTAACAGTCGCCGCTCATGTACAAATGTATACTTTTTATCATCTTTCAATAACGATAACATTGTTAAAGTGAAAGTACTTATGCAATAAAATGTTCTTGAACACACTGAGTATAAGTAGTCAAATGGTAGAGACTGCATTTACTAAATTAATGCCTGAGAGTGGAAATATTCTAGGAGATAAACGAGGTAAACACATAAGGGAAGTATCTGAAATAGATAAAAAACGAAAACAAAACGTTAAAGACCACATAAACTCATTTGCGCCAATTGAGTCTCACTACTTGCGCATGCAAACAACACGACAATATATCGATAATGATTTAAGCATTGCAAAGATGCACAGACTCTACGAAGTATCATGTAAGGAACGTAACGATACCGGGAATGTTGTAACTTTAAGGCAATATCGAGATGTCTTTAACAACTGTTTTAATATAGGGTTCTATATTCCTAAAAAGGATCAATGTAATGCATGTAGTAAATATAATAATATGACGCAAGAAGAAAAATCGAATAATGAAGATGAATACAATATGCATATATTTTCTAAGAAGAAAGCCCGTATTTTAAAAGATGAAAATAAAGCAAGAGCTATTGAAGAGGACACCGTTATAATTGCGACGTTTGATTTTCAAAAAATCTTAAACATTCCATGTGAAAAGACTAGCGTATTTTATTATAAAAGAAAGTCCTGCATTTTTAATTTCACTATTTTCGAAATTGCTAGTCTCCAAGGTTTTTGTTTCGTATGGGACGAAACCATTGTAAAAAGAGGCGCAAACGAAGTTTCAAGTTGCCTATATCAATATATAGAAAAAAAACTCAGCAGGGTATAAAATATTTTAATTTTTACTCTGATAACTGCCCAGGGCAAAACAAGAATAAGTGTTTATTTGTCTTTTACGCATGGGTTTCAAAAATGTTAGACATTGATATTAAACATGTATTTCTTGGAAAAGGTCACACTCAAAATGAGGGTGATAATATGCACTCTTTAATAGAGAAAGATAAAAAACATAAAAAACTTTACGTGCCTTCTCAATTGTATTCCTGTATTCGAAATTGTAAAATAACTGACCCACGCTATGATGTCACTGAAATGACGAAAAATAATTTTTTAAACTTTTCAAGTTTTATAAATATGGTACAAGTAGACAAAAACGATGAAAATGTTAAAGTGAAATGGAATAATATAAGAATTATAAAGACTGATAAAAATTATCCGAATAAGTTGTTGTATAAGTATTCATTTGAATCAGAAAGATTTTCTTCGATCATTTTATATAATCAAACTATAGATAGTCGTAGAAGACGTAAAAAAAAACTAGAAATGCCTAATGAGAAGCCACCTGTTTTATATAAAGAGTCTTTAAATATCTCTTCAGAAAAATATAAAGATTTGTTGGAACTTGCAAATTATTTACCGGCAAGTTATCGGAGCTTTTATAAAAATTTGCCTCACACGAACGAAACTCCAAAGGAAACTGAAGATTTTGAAGAAGCTTCAGAGTAGAATATAATTTGAAAATTACTTCTTTCAAGAATTTCTTTATTGTTTTTATAATATATTACATTTTTTCTTTTATGAATTCGTTTATTTTTTTTATTTATAACATATTAAAATCAATAAAAATCAATAATAAAACGTTTTTGGATGGGTTTGTTAATATTTAAATTTCTATTCAATACCTATTGTAAGTATCTTATAAGTAGTAAAAAAGTTAGCACCTCCAAACTTAATTATTGTAAGTAGTACTTACAACATAAAATACAAAAAAATGTCCGCCTGTTAATATTGTAAGTATGCTTACCACATTCAATTTAGTACATTTTTTTTAAATTATAATGATAAGCTAACATACAATATGAGAATTTTTAAATTGTCCGCTCTATTATATAATTTTTATAAATATCTCGTTTGGACAAACTTATTCTAATTTAGTGAATAATATTATTTAATAAGAGTCGAAAACTCTATCATTTGCCATAAAAAGCAAACTTCTATCATGTATACAAGAGACAAACGAAGCTTTAAAAGTTTTGAAATTTTTAAATAGCTCTACTGAAAACTTCAATTTTCTACTTATCATATACTAGAATGGACAGTGCGATATATTCAAAAAATACCATAACTTAAAAATTAAAGCAGCTATCTTGATGAAATTTTAATTAAAAGTTAATAGTACTGAAACTACGGTGGGGATTGCATATGAGCGAGATCGGCCAATGCATTCGGATATTGCGGGACCATTTTGTATTTAACATTTATTGCAAGTTTTTCTGTTTTTTAATATTTTTAAATAGCTAAATTAGTAAGAGTTTTTTAATATTTTTGATTAGATAGAGTAATTAGAAAATGTTTTTAGAATTATAAAATTTGGATAGCTATGTCTTACGATCAAACTAATAAAAGCTTTTATTTATTTATTTATTTATTTGTTTAAACCAAACAATTTTACAATAAAATTTCTTATCTTATTCTTAAAAATTAAGTTACAATATAAAATATTAATAAATATATATGAAAATGTTAGTATATTAACTTAAAAAACATTTTAAAATAGGATAAATAACAATAAGATACAAATTAAAAATGAAAAGCTAAGATTTTTCAATGTTGATAAAATATTTTATGTTTTAATGTATCTTTTTTTGTTGAAATCTATTTTATGATTTGTATTTATTTCCCAAAGATAACATTCTGCGATTTGGTTAATTATACCCATAATTAAGTCTATGATGTGTGGTAATGAATAGATCAGAAGATATAAGATGGGATATTGTGTTAAAATTAATTTTGTTTGTGATCTCAGGTGACATTATGTTGCCTCTTGTTATTTCAGTTAGCAAAACAACATCAGCTGCCTCCCTTTTAAGCTTAAGAGTAATTAGTTGAATTAATGTTAATATTTTTTTATAAGGAGGTAAAATTATAGGGTCATTCTAACGTAAAATTCTCAAATCAAAGCGAAGAAAGTTTTTCTGAATCGATTTAATTCTATTTACATGTATTTGATAGAAAGGTGACCATACTTGGCAGTCATACTCTAAGTTAGGCCTGACGAGACTTGTATAAAGAGATTTAAGAGTATTGGGGTTTTTAAATTCTTTAGACCATCGTTTTACAAATCTAAGCATTAAGTTTGCCTTATGAATAAGAGACTCATAATGAGCTGTGAAGTTAAGTTTACATTCAAAAAGTACTCCTAGATCTCTTATTGATTCAGTTTTATTCAAATTGGAATTATCGATAGAATAAATGAAGTTAAAAATTATTAGAGCGTCGTGAATAGGTAACTTGTGCACATTTAGAAACATTGAGAAGAAGATTTTTTATGGTGCACCAAGAAAAGGAATAATTAAGATCACTTTGCAGTAAGGCCGCATCTCCCATTGAATTCATTTTTTTTTAAATTTTCATATCGTAAGTGTAAATTTTTTTATTGCTATGATTTATAAAAGACCTAACGTCATTAATAGATAAAATAAAGACCAAAGATCCTAAGTGACTACCTTGTGGAACACCTGAATTAGCTGTAAATGGGTTGGAAACGAACGATCTGAACACCACAATCTAGGTTCTTCTATTAAGATAAGATCCAAATCACTTAGTAAAGCTACTTGGAAAATCATATTTTTATAATTTTAGTAGAATGATGCTCTGTGGTAAGATATCAAAAGCTTTACTGAAGTCAGTGTAGATAACATCAGTTCGAAAACCTAACTCCATAATGTTTAGGAAAGTAGATGTGCATTCTACTAAATGAGTTGTAGTAGATTTACGTTTCACAAAGCCATGTTGAATACCTGAAATATTAGAGCACTTAGAGTAAATTAAATCAAAAACCCCCAATTCAAAAATTTTAGGAACAGCAGATAATTAACTATATTTTTAAAAATTGGTCTGATGAATGCTTTTTTCCAGATATCTGGGAAAATACCAACACTTAACGAAGTTTTAAGAAGAATAGATAGTGGAATTGCAAGAGAATTTGAACATTTTTTTAAAATACTTTCTCGGATACAATCGGGTCCTGGAGAATATATTAAGCTTTTCAAGATAATTAATTACTAGGGTACTTGCAATCTTAAAATTGTTAACATCAGGAATTTCATAAAGATATCATAATTAGTTTTTGAGTTATCATACTCGTTAGCCTTTGACCCGAACAAGAAATGCATAATCCTAACTCATGGCCAGATACCGTCCATATGCAATCCCCACCTTCTTTTCAAACACAATAAATTTCATCAGGATAGCTCTATTAGTTTTTGAGATATCGTGCCTCCGGCACTTTTCCTCGCCTCTGTTCGGTAGTTATATAAACAATACAAAAATAAATATACCCTTTCACCTAATATGTAGGTGTAGGGTATAATAATTATTACGTATGGTTTGACTTATTCTATCACAATATTTAAAGGTATTATTTTTCTCATACAAATATAAATGTCCTTCTACGGAACAAATTACTTGACCAATTTTATTGAAAAAACAGCCACAGTCAATGTTTTTATACCCTACACCTATAAAATAGGTAAAAGGGTATATTAACTTTGGTATGGTGTTTGTAACCACCTAAAGGAGGCGAACTAGATATGGAAAAGTATATATATTTGTGATCAGCGTGACCTCTTGAGTCGATATAGCCATGTCCGCCCGTCCGTCCGTCCGTCCGTAGGCACGATAGCTCAAAAAATAATGGAGCTATCTTGATGAAATTTTAACTGTAGGTTAGTAGGACTAAAAGTACGGCGGGGATTGCATATGGGCGAAATCGGCCAATGGGTTCGCATTCTGGACCTTTTAATCGATCGAAGGTCTAACGAACATATATAAAAATCACGATAACTCAACAAATAATGACGCTATCTTCATCAAATTTGTGTTGTAGGTTACTAGTAATGAAATCTAGGATTGCGTAAGTTCAGGATTGGACCATGGGTTCGGAACCTAGAACTTGATCGAATTTAAGCCAAACGAGCATTATTCCGAAACCAATGAAGATAGAACCTCTAAATTTGGTATCAGGGTGTCCCTTCCTATTTCCGTAGTGAAATTTGGGCCCCATTGGAGTAGTGGGTCGGGGACCAGCCACACATTTCCGAAGACCTTAAATCATATCTTTAAAATTAATAAAAATAGCAACGTGAAAAAATGTAGAAGCTTCAAATTTGACCCAAGAGTGTTCTTTACTATTTCTTGCGTGTCCCCCTAATTTGGGATCAATTGGAGTTCAGTACCCCTCTTAGACCTCGCAAGTTTTAAAAGCTAATAATCGAAATTACTAAAAATAGTAACTTAAAATTAAGATAGAACGTTCAAATTGTGTACAAGGGTTAACTAGCACTTAAAGTACAGCGCGGACTGCATAAGAGGAAAATCAGCCCAAGGGTTCGGATTCTGGACCTTTGAATCGTTTCTAAGGCTAACGAACACATATAAAAAATCACGATAACTCAACAACTAATGACGCTATCTTCATGAAATTTGTGCTGTTAGTTATTGGTATCGAAGCTACGGCGGCGATTGCGTACGGTGAGGATTGTACAATGAGTTCGCAACTTAGAACTTTTTGATCGAATTTAGATCAAACTAGCATAATTCCGAAACCAATGAAGATAGAACCTCCAAATTTGGTATCAGGGTGTCGTTTTCGATTTCCTTAGTCTCCTTGAAATTTTAGCCCAATTTTTACTATGGAACGCATTTGATTATAATCGATTTGGTTTATGTTGTACTTTTTCATTGGTAACTTCTCCATATTAATTGCTTTAATAATTACTATTGACATTTGATGGTCCGATAGGCAGTTATTTTCTGTTATACAATTAACATCATAATTGCCATTCATGTTTGTTATTATGTGATCAATTAAGGTGGTAAAGTTAGTTGTATTTCTTGTACTTTCCGTTTTGTTAACTATGCTATATCCAGAATTTGCTATAATATCCTTAAACTTAATAATTATTTCGGAATTCTCAAATAGATTTAGATTGGTATCTGCAACAAATATATGATTTGCCTTATCTACCAGCTTAAGTTCAAAAAACTCCATAAATAGGTTTCTGTTTTTCACCGGTTTTTAAAATGTACCGATTTTTAATTTTGGTTTTGAGTTCAGGATTTCCATTACAGTAAAGTTATATTTTTCATCTTTACATATTTCATTGAAACTAATATTATTTTTAATAAAGATGACAGACCCACCTCCTCTTTTTTTATTTCTACAGTTGTAAACTGCTTGATAATTGGGGATGATGTAGGTATCTTTTTCATAATCATAGATCCAAACCTCTGTAATTATTACTGTGTCTATTTCTTTATATTCATTAATTAATGTTTCCAGTTCTAGTATTTTATTTCTAATGCTACATATATTTAAATACAATATCGTTAGATCTCCAAATTATATTTTCTTGTTCTGTCATTATTATCTGCAGATCAGGTAATTTTGAAAAGATTCTCTTGCCTTTTGAAGATTTTCCCTATATTTGTTATAAACATGTCATCTATATGTAGCTAGATCATTCGAAACATCTTTATTGCAGATTCCTACGTTTTCGTGGTGTCTGTCATATATTCTCCGAAGTTCCGGATAGTCAGTTGGTAGTTCTTCTTGATTATTTAAAACATTTATATTGATTTGTGTTATACCATCAAAGCAAATATCATTTTGGTCGTGGAAAAATGCGAAATATAATCGCACATTGTTATATATTCTGTAATCCCTTAATCTGGAAAGAACATATACACTATATCCATTTTCAATTGCTCTTTTTGTAAGCCTTACAATTGGGGGTGACAAGGGATCAACAAAACTTTTGCTATCATCTTGGGATTGTAAAACCTATTTTTCTTTCAGTTGTGTTATTTGGATTAATTGTTTTGCCTTTATTCCAGTTTGGGTATTTGGAGTCTTTTATTTCTACATTATTATTACTATTATCATTGGTTTGGTTTATTGTATCATTATACCCGTATGACTATATAGTCCAAGGGTATAATAAATTTGCCATTACGATTGTGACGCAGAGAAGGAGGGGGGGTAGATATAGACTCAAGTGTATGGATCGGATCAGAATCGAAAAATAAATCGATTTAGCTATGTATGTCCGTCCGTCCGTCCGTCATCACGATAACTCAAAAAGTAAAGGAGCTAGGATTATGAAATTTTCACAAATTCGTTTTTATGCAAAAAACGGAATCGAGTTTTAAATTCAGCCATTTTGGTCCACCGGTTCGAGTACCTGCCATACAACTTCTAATTTTATATGAGCATTACTCTATACCTATGGAAGCTGCGTGTCTGAAATTTTGCCAAAAGTAGTTTAGTATAATGGCCAAAGTTACTACAAAATTTGGTTGGTCTACTGCAGAGGGTTCGAGTAGCTGCCATACAACTCCTTCTTTTATATGAGGATTACACTACACCAAATGAAGCTGGGTGTCTGAAATTTTGCCAAAAATAGTTTAGTGTACTGGCCAAAGTTACTGCAAAATTTGGTTGGTCTACTGCAAAGGGTTCGAGTAGCTGCCATACAACTCCTTCTTTTATATGAGCATTACTCTACACCTAATAAAGCTGAATGTTTGAAATTTTGCCAAAAGTAATTAACCGGATGATATAATGTATATGTTACGGTCATACGGGTATCCCAGAGTTGACACAGTCTACTCTACTACACTCTTCCTCGTTTTTTATCTTACTAATACTATTATTTTCTCGTTTTTATACCCGTATGACTATATAGTCCAAATGTATAATAAATTTGCCATTACATTTGTGACGCAGAGAAGGAGGGGGGGGTAGATATAGACTCAAGTTTATGGATCGGATCAGAATAGAAAAATAAATCGATTTAGCTATGTATGTCCGTCCGTCCGTCCGTCATCACGATAACTCAAAAAGTAAAGGAGCTAGGATTATGAAACTTTCACAAATTCGTTTTTATGCAAAAAACGGAATCGAGTTTTAAATTCAGCCATTTTGGTCCACGGGTTCGAGTACCTGCCATACAACTTCTAATTTTATATGAGCATTACTCTATACCTATGGAAGCTGCGTGTCTGAAATTTTGCCAAAAGTAGTTTAGTATAATTCTATAGGTGTAGACTGTAGGGTATAAAAAAAGCAAATTAGAAGGAAACAAAATGTTAGATATTAATAATCGAATTATACATCCACTAGAATTAAAAGAAATTATAACTTTATTATAGGTAATCCAACAGCCAATGGTCACCACGGTTAATAAAACAATTCTACAACTTCTACTATTCATCACTCTCTTGACCAAAACTGAGGAAAATTTTATCTTAGAAAAGTTAGAGACAGAATCTGGTTTTTTAAATGTACAATCAAAGCTATAGATTTATTAAACGAAAGTAAAGCATTAGAAATAATAGAAAAAATCAATTCAGAGTCAAATCCCAGCGGAATTATTGAAACTTTAACGTAATTAGGAAATTATACTTTTATCCAGAAATTAACCCTGCAATACTAACGCTCTTTTTTGTTACACCACTACTGCCAAAAGGTCTAATCGACCCAGAAAATTTAAAATCGCACAAGTAGAAAACCACAGAAATTGAAAACAAAACATAGTAATTTTCTTTTAGTTTATTGAATTTTAAATTACATATAATAACAAATTAATCATTTTTTAAATTTGAAATATTTACATAATAAACACTAAAAATCATTCATTTAAAAGGAAAACAAAAAAAAAAAAAACAAGATTTTAAAAACTCTTTTTAACTATTATATTTAAAGCGGCAGGTCCATATAGTGCTAAAGCTAAAATTACAAGACAAAGAAAATTACTTATCATATTAACACTTGATCTAAGACATCGACACATCTGCGCTCGACATTCATGGATTTGGTACTTCATAGCAAGTTGAGCAAAGTGATATTGTATGATCTCCACAAATATATTTTTCGCAACTATAGCATGTAGTTTTTGTTTTTCGGTCTTTCTTAACATCACACAGCTGGCATCGACTTCGCTTTTTTCTATTTTGTATTTTTGATGTTGACGGAGATTCCTTGTATACTTTTGTAGCATATTTTTGCCTAATACAACCTTGCTTTTTTAGGTACATATGATAATATTGTTGCTTTTTTTTGATAACCAAAAAATGTTGAATTTATATCCCTGCTTTTTTACAGAACTAAATAATGGCGGTAATATTCTTTGGTTTTTTTTATGGTTCCGATTACTGTTGTTTTTATTTCTAGAAGGTCCTGAGCTAACGGATAGCATGTAAACAAATTATCAATGGTTATGTATCGCCCGTTACCTTGCAGGTTGCTTGTTGTACGTTTAACTACTGCTTGTGGTTTATTACATAAATTATATGGACAAAAAATAGACCGCAATAAACTTCAAGTCGTGAAGTATAAAATGTTACTGAATCAACTGCAGAAAATATTATTATTATTCATTATATATCATAATTGCTATAAAAAAATTTTGAACCTATTTTTTTACCATATTTTGCAGATTTGTTTGGTATATACTGCCTGAAACTATATCGCCCACGGAAACTTTCCAATTTTTCATCAACCGTAACAAAACACCCAACATTATAATTTTTTTCACAGTTTTTGTTGAACTTTTCCAGCACATTGCGTATAGGTGCAAATTTATCAAATTGGCGACGTTCGAGACGTGTTTCCAAATAATAAAAAAATAGACATTGCATTAAAAATTGAAATCGTAGTGACTGGAAATATTTCTATTCCAGTGACATCTGTTGACCATAAATCGCTAACCATATAATCGCTAATTTATGTAGTCCAGCGATTACTATAAATCAAACAAGCTATTAATTTCTATGTTGTTTGTATTTTCAGCATGCCTTTGTTCTTTTTAATTTGTTTGCACTTTTGTTATATATTTGCATTTTTACAATTTCATCCACAAAATTAAAAAAAAAGTTTTCAACACTCGAGGGCGTCTTTACATATTTAGAGCTTTCTGTAGGATTTGGAGCAGGTTGAAATAAATCAGCACGGGTTCTTGTAGAGCTAAATGGAGTTTTACAGTTATATATTCTATAAATGAAACACTCAAAACTACCTCTTTGCCATCGACAATTACATTCGAATGTAATTGACCTTTTATATTTTTGCTTTTCTTTTACTTTTTATTTTTAACTACCTCTAGTAAACATATAGTACATATGATTTACACATTTTCTTAACACTAATAAATTTCAATAAACACTTAAAAAATTTTGCTGATAAGCATTTTCTTTCTTTAAACTAAAATATTATTAAAATTTTAAATCAGATTACAAAACAATTTCGAACGTTTTTGTTTTGTAATATGATCTAAAAAGAAATTCTTATTTTAAAATTATGACCTACTCCAATATTAATTGATTTGCTTTGCAACATGTGGATTCATATAAAATATTTTAATAATTTCATTTCAAATATCCATTTTTTTTTTAAATTATATAACCATTAAATCTCACAATACATAACATAATATTTACAAAGTATTCATACATACTACTTTAACATAATACAAACATAGTTACACCACAAGGTTACAAATTTATTTTTTTTTCTCTTTTTTTTTGGGTTCAATTAAATTTTAAATTTTCTCATTATGGCAACACCCCCTCCAGCACCCCCACCAGCTGAACGCTCTATTACTATAGAACCCTTAACATACTTAGAAAGATTACCAGAATTCCATGGTAACACTAAGGACTTACAAATTTTTATTGATTCGGTAAATAGAATATATCCATTGTTGTCCGAATATAATGAAATATCCAAATTAGTTTTTTCCGATACTATTAAGGGTAAATTAAAATCAAAAGCGAGGGAAGCAATCTTAATGAATAGTCATGCTATAGATTGGCGTGACATTAAAACAATACTAATAAATAATTTTGGAGATAGGTTAAGCATTGAAGAAATTTTTGACGAGTTACGAGCCGTCACCTGTAGAACAACTATTTTAGAATTTTACGAAGAATTAAAAAGAAAATTACGTAGACTCAATGCTAAAACGCTTCATGTCTTGGGTAATAATAATGAAAGTTTTGAATGTACTAAAAATAATTCAAGAGCCGCACTCAATATTTTCAAGAGTAAAGTTCCTGAACCTATGAAAACATTATTATTTTGTAAAGACCCTGCAAGTTTAGAAGACGCTATGAATATGGTCTACGAAGCAGGTCACGTGTATTTAACTCAAGGTCCTCAAGATAGAAATAACAACCAAAGATTTTCCAATACAAGACATACTAATGCATTACCCAATCGCAATAACGGTAATGTTAGTAATAATAACAGAAGACATAATCAATATAACAATAATAATAACAGTTATCGACAAAATAACAATAACAAACAAAATAATAATAATAATAATTATCAACAAAATAATGGTAATAACAATAACTATAGACAAAATAACAACAACTATAGACAAAATAACAACAACTATAGACAAAATAACAACAACTATAGACAAAATAACAATAGTTATTAACAATATAATGGTAACAATAATTTTAACCGACAGAATAACAGTCAGCAATTTAATAGACCAATGCCAATTAACTATGGAACCAGTAGCTATAATAATGGTACATATTCAAGGTCTAATAATTTCAATCACAATTCTTATAATAATAATAATAATAACATTATCAGAGACAAACCTAACCCCTACAGAGGCAATAATATTAATGACAATCATCGAGGTCGAAATAACTCACCAGAACCTATGGATGTATGTCACAACGAAGTACAGAATTTTCAATCGACAGCCTCGAAAACCAACTACCCTATATAATAGTTAAATCTAAACTACTTCCCCTCAAATTTATAATTGATACTGGAGCAACAAGATCAATCATTAACCCTGGTATCTGCCATCCAAAATGGAAAATATCAAGTAATAATATTACCTTAAAAACTCTACAACACAAAATAATTACGTCGCAAAAAGTGCGCATACCTCTTTTTCTCGAGTTAGGAGATACAAACGAAAAGATAGACTTTTTAGTTTGTAAATTCCACGATAAATATGATGGAATTATAGGAAATGATATTTTAAAACGATTTAACGCAAAAATCGACTATAGTAAAAATACATTAGAAATCAACCAAAACTTAATTCCTCTGTTGTTTGATTTCGACGAACAAAAAAATATCAAACTATCAGTCCAACAGAAAGACGTACTCATTTTTGTGAACGAAACTAAGACTTTGGACGGAAAAACAATAATAAAAGAAGGTATTTATGACGTAGAGAATAATGAAGTACAATTAAAAATCGACAATCCTTCAGAGTTTCAACATGATCAAATATTAACGGAAGTAGTCAATCACGAAAATTTTAACATGTTATTCTCGACGAAAATAAACCTTATAAACCGCTCCTTGAACAAATTCGTACTACCCATCTTAATTCAGAAGAAAATGAAAGACTTATTAGAGTCATAAAGAAATTTGCAAACCTATTTTATTAAGAAAACTCTAAATTATCTTTTACAAACGCTATTAAACATGAAATTAGAACTACTGATCATGCTCCAATAGCAGTTAGAACTTATAGATACCCATATATTCACAAGAGTGAAGTACAAAACCAGATTAAAGAAATGTTAGACAATAAAATCATTAGACCAAGTCGATCTCCGTACTCTGCACCAGTATGGGTTGTTCCGAAAAAGACGGACGCAAGTGGTAAAAGCAAATGGAGACTTGTTATCGATTACCGAAAGTTGAATGAGGTAACGATAGATGATAAGTACCCCATACCAAATATGGACGAAATATTGGAAAAACTAGGGAGATGTCACTATTTCACAACACTGAACTTAGCGAAAGGGTTTCATCAAATAGAAATTTCTGAAAAAGACGTACATAAAACCGCTTTTAGTGTCGAAGGAGGACATTACGAATTTCTTCGTATGCCTTTTGGACTGAAGACAGCTCCGGCAACCTTCCAACGACTGATGAATGATGTCTTGTACGAGTACATAAACAAAATTTGTTTAGTGTATCTCGACGACATTATAATATTTTCGACTTCTTTGCATGAGCATATGGAGTCTATAACAAAAACATTTCAGAGATTAAAAGATGCAAATCTGAAAATACAATTAGATAAATCAGAATTTTTAAAACACGAAGCTGAATTTCTTGGACATATTGTTACCAATGAAGGTATTAAACCAAATCCGAAAAAAATAA
Organism: Dolichopus griseipennis; assembly: GCA_963082915.1. NCBI lineage: Eukaryota > Metazoa > Arthropoda > Insecta > Diptera > Dolichopodidae > Dolichopus > Dolichopus griseipennis. The sequence goes on along the minus strand of OY720441.1, from coordinate 247,937,643 downwards.
TTTGCGTACAAAAATTTCCTTTACCTAAAACACCGAAAGAAATTAAACAATTTCTTGGACTTGCCGGATATTATAGAAAATTTTTTTTTAAATAGCTAAACCTATGACTAAATATTTAAAAAAGGATATTAAAATAAACATAGATGACCAAGAGTACCGAGCAAGTTTTGAAACTTTAAAAACCCTACTAATTAACGACCCAATCTTACATTATCCCGATTTTAAAGAAGAATTTATATTACAAACCGATGCAAGTAATTTTGCACTTGGCGCTGTCCTTTCTCAAAAAGATCATCCAATTTGCTATGCTAGTAGAACGCTCAATGATCACGAGCAGCATTATAACACAACCGAGAAGGAATTGCTAGCCATCGTATGGGCAACGCAATATTTCCCCCCATATCTCTTTGGCTGGAAATTCGTAATCGAAACTGATCATAAACCTTTGAAGTGGCTATTTTCTATTAAAGAGCCAAATTCCAAATTAGTACGATGGAGACTAAAATTATCAGAGTTCGACTATACGATCATATATAAAAAAGGTGTCGAAAATGGTAACGCGGACGCTCTTTCAAGAGTCACAGCAAACCTTTTTAATGAAAATATAAATGAAACTGAATCTTTAATTTTAGAATCGAATTCTCCAATTAACATTTATAAAAGACAAATAATAATAAAAAAAATTGCTTCTGGATCTCTTAAAATAAAAACCTCTAAAATATTTAAATCAGAAAGAAAAATTATTTACGCGAAAACTTTGGACAAAGATATTGTAATTACCATTGTGAAAAATCATTTCGATCAAAACAAGACAAACGCAATAATAATAGACGACGAGACATTTTATAATGATTTCCGTACTGTACTGAATAATACCTTTAATAGAAATAATAATAATATTAATTTCAAAATAATAAAATGCAAAAATTTACTCAGAGATATAACAGACGAGAACGAAATCGCTGAAATTATAGAAAGACAACATCTCAAAAATAATCATAGGGGCATAAATGAAAATTTTGCACAATTAAGAGATGAGATATATAATCCTCAATTAAGAGATAGAATTACAAAATTTATAAATAATTGCAAAATATGCAACTTAGAAAAATATGACAGAAAACCTGTGAAACAAAGTTATAAAATAACCGAAACTGCCAATAGTCCTTTAGTTTTTTATAGTCTCGACAAATCTTTATTTTTGACAGTAATAGACAAATTTTCTAAATACGCGCAAGATATCAGAATTTCAGGTGGAACATGGACAGAATTCAAGAGAGCGATCACGCAATATATCTCAATATATCTCTGTTGTTGGACATTTTAAAAAACTTATAGTAGACAATGAACTAGGTCTAAAAGCAATCCCCTTCCAAGAATTCCTTAAAAATGAAAATATTGAAATACATTTTACTTCCAACAATAATCACACATCTAACGCAGATATTGAACGTCTACATAATACAATAAATGAGCATCTAAGAATCCTAAGACACGATGCAAACGTTAATATAGACAGCGTTGATGAGAAAATACACAAAACCATTAAGTTTTACAATAACACTATTCATTCCACGACAAATAAAAAACCGATTGAGTTTCTAAACGGACATATAAACCAAAACGAGTATTCCCAAATAAAAGAACGCATAGTCAAAATTAAAGAAAACGTTATTAATAAATTAAACAAAAATCGCGAAGACGTGAAAAAAAAATAGGACCTCAATACTTAAAAGAAGAAAGAGGAGGTAAAAATCATGCTAAGTTTAGGATAATAAATGCACAAAATCTAGATAACGATCACATTATTACAGACACCAGATACAAATACTACAAATCCCACATAAAAAGACACAAAAAACACCAAAACAACAGTAATCTTAAGACAAATTCTTGCTCTAGAAAAAAATATAAAACAACAGCTCTCTATAGAAAAAAAATATAAAACAACATTACCACAATATGAATTTTTGATAGATAAAGAAAAAACTTTGTATAATGTAACAATAAAAGATAATTTGAAGAAAAATTTAAAAGAAATTGAAGATAATTGTTTAACTAAATTAATAAAGGCAGAACAAGCCAATTGTAGTATGAAATATTGTAAAGAAAAAGTTGTTAAAGAAATCTTACCTAGTTTAATTATTGTAAAAAATCTTCAAGGGAATATAACCCAGAATTGTAATGAAGATAATTTAAAACTTTTTAAAAACAGTTTAATTAAATTTGAAAATTGTAATATTATAATAGAAAATTTTACTTTTAACAATAATTTTATTAAAATTGAAGATCATGTGATATATCCATATACAAATATTAAAATTATAATGTAGAAAATAAAACAGATAATTTGAAAAAACTTAATTTAACTGAAATTGAAAATAATCGTAAGAAAATTGAAGAAATAACAGACAACCATAAAATTTTAAATATTTTTAATTATATTTTTTTCTGTGTAATATCATTTTCAATTATCGTAATATTCGCAATACTAATAAAAATTAAATTTTTTCATAAAAAAATTAAAGTTGCTAAAATAATAGCTTCGTCAGAGCCTCAGTTTAAGAGGGATGGAGTTATATATTCTATAAATGAAACACTCAAAACTACCTCTTTACCATCGACAATTACATTCGAATAATGTAATTGACCTTTTATATTTTTGTTTTTCTTTTATTTTTTATTTTTAACTACCTTTAGTAAACATATAGTACATATGCGTTACACATTTTCTTAATCCTAATAAATTTCAATAAACACTTAACAAATTTTGCTGATAAGCATTTTCTTTCTTTAAACTAAAATATTATTAAAATTTTAAATCAGATTACAAAACAATTTCGAACGTTTTTGTTTTGTAATATGATCTAAAAAGAAATTCTTATTTTAAAATTATGACCTACTCCAATATTAATTGATTTGCTTTGCAACATGTGGATTCATATAAAATATATAATATATTGCGATAACAGAAAATGACATAAATTTAATTTAGAATAAGAAATTTTGTAATTGTAAGTAAAAATGCTAAAAAGCATTTTTACAAAGAAAAGAAATTGTCTGTTGTAAAAAATCTAAAAAATTAAAAAGTTAGTTCTTAAGTAGAATTCAAAGTAAAAAGGTTTCTTTTTAATAAAAATTAACTAAAAAATAAAAACAAGAGTTTTATTACTTTTTTTATTAATTTTTCTTGTGAAACTAAAACTTTTTACGCCAAAGTGATCCATCTTTACCAGTAAAATTATTTCCACTGTCATGTATATCGTCACTTTCATAATCAAGACCTTCCTGATCTGTTTCTGATTCATGGTCGCTCACTATTTCTTTGTTTTCATCATCACTCTCACTTGTATCACTAACAAAATGCTCCTCATTATCGCTTGGAATATCATCAATCAAAGTTGCTAATCTGGCTTGTTCTATTTCATAGTCACACATTATTACACTTTATTTTTATTAAATATTGAAAATATTATTTATTAAGCTTTTTGTATCACTTTGGATGCTATTACTTTAAATTAGAAACTATTTATTTACTAAATTCAGAAAATAATATGTAATTTATAAAAATTCATTTTAAATTGATTATTTGAAACATGCTCATATAGATTATTCATTATTCTATAAATTCTATGTTGACAATTTGACTCATAATAAATTAGAAAAATTGCATGTTATTTTCAAACAAAGAGTTGGTCGATTGGTTAGTGCGCGCGTGCATAATCATTGTGATCATAAGAACGTGAGTTAAATTTTCGATTAAAATGAGAATTTTTTTATTTTATTCTAAATGTTTTTTTGTTATTTTGTATTCTATCTAATGAAATTTTTAATTTTGAAAATTAATTTTTTATTTTGTATTTTAAATTATGATTGATTATATTGATTATTTTTACATCGCCCTGATAACTATGATATCAGCAACAACATGATTGATTTTACACAGTCTGTACAACAAATAAATTCAATCATTTAGAACAATAATAATCAGACACTATTACTGACGTGGGTCTAATCGACCCAGAGCTCTTTTCTAATCTCCATTTCTCATACTTCGACTGGGAATTTTAAACTTCAAATTGTTGTACCTTGAAGAAAAATATTCATCGATAGACTACATAAAATCTTAAGTCGATTGCATCTACCATACTATTTTTTCAATGCTATTTCAAAATGGGTCGATTTGATCCAGGCGCCAGTAATGCAGGGTTCAGGAAATATCACATAAGTATATAAATAATTGGGATACATGCAATCTCGCAAAATATGATCGTAAACCAGTAAAGTATAAATTGAAATAAGTGAAACACCGAATTATCCAAATGATATTACCTGTGGCGGCGTTTTTAGCACATTTTCAAAAAATTTTGTAAAACTGTGCTCATATATCTTCATTCTGTCCGTCCGTCCGTCTTTATGTTTACAAAACTTTTACACCGTTTGAAATAGAATTCACCAACTCAGTAGTCCCACCCAGTTAAAGAGCTACAGTCCAAGAGTTCTGTTAGGTGTATTTTCAAACGGCAAAAGATAGCTGGTTTTATAAAGTTTTTTAAAATTTTAAAAGGCAAATGTTTAGGGTTGCCATACGATTTAGAAGTTAAGGAGAAGTTATATCATCAAAAATTAGTAGGAGTCGGCTATAAAAGCTCAAAAATTGAAATTTTGCTATTTTTAAACACCTGTAACTTGAATACCAGTTATAAGTCATCAAATGATAAAAACGGCGTTTGATAAATTAAATTCTACAGATGGAAATCTTCAAGGAGACACAAGAGGAAAATATCAAAGACAAAAGGACGAGCAAGTTTTAGAACTTGAAGAAATGGTAAAAGAACATATAAATTCTTTTGCAGCTATATAATATCATTATTTGAGGAGCAGAACTACTAGAAGATATATCGACGGAGATTTAAATGTTGTAAAAATGCATTGAATGTACCTAGAATGGCTAAACCAAAGTAATAAAACCATAAAACAATGTAAACTTACAACAGTACCGTGAAATATTCAATATTTGTCCCCAAAAAAGTTAAGTGCTATGATTGTGCTTAATACGAGGTAATGACTGATAAAGAAAATGAAGACAATAAACATAATCACGAAATACACATTTTTCTAAAGAAAAGGCTAGAAAACTTAAAGTTGAAGACAATACTAGATCTGAAGAAAATTAATCAATAATAACTATCGTATTTGATTTTCAAAAAATTTTGAAAGTAACTTGCGAAAACGCAAGCATTTTTTATTAGAAAAGAAAACTGTGCTTATTCAATTTCACTCTATACAATTTAGCCAACCATCAAGGATATTGCTTTTTGTCGGACGAGACTATGGGAAAAAGAGGAATTTACGAAGTTTCAACTTGTCTCTATAAATATTTGCTACAATAAACTGGAAGAGGTGCTCATTTGTTTAATTTTCACTCAAACAACTGCACTGGTCAAAATAAAAACAAATGCTTATTTTATGTTTGGGTATGCGAGAAATTAAATATTGAAAGAAAATACGTATTTTCAGAAAAGGTAATAGAAAAAATAAAAAAAAATAAGAATCGTTACTTACCTTCACAATGGTAATCTCTAATCAGAAATTGCAAAACGACTGCACCTGCTCAAGAAGTATATGACGCACCAGTTTAAAAATTTTTAAATCACTCTACCGAAAAGTACTACTTTTGACTTACAATCTACTAGAACGTAGGTGCGATATTTTTTTGTATTAACTAAGTTATGAATTTCTAGAATAAGTAAAGTAAATGAAAAAGAATATATATAATACTAGCAGATTTACCCGGCGTTGCCCGGAAGCTTGCAAATTGTAAAAAAACAAGATTCAGACAATTTTTTGAAATACTACTTTGTTTATAAATGAAACCTCAAAAAAATATTTGTGGAGTTCCGTTAACCCGTTGCTTTGCTATGTATTAGAAATGATTTAACCGATTAACTTCAAATTTTGTATATGTGTTCCTCTTTGAAAATGAAGTTCACCTACACCTGCCGTCCCGAAGATTGTTCAAAAAAAATTTGTTAGTAAGTTACGTTAAATTTTTTAAAGTAGGTACAACTTCTTTAAATTAGGGGAATGCTCAAAAAAAATGTTTTGTCGAGTTCTTTTAACCAATTGCGAAACAAAAACTTTAAAAAACAGTTTGAACGATTTCTCTAATTTTTCTATACGTGGTGGTTCTTGACAATTTTGGCTCCTTGACGATAGAGTTGAGGATGGTAGGTTTTCGGCGAATAATGTTAACTAAATTAAAATGACTATAGGTCAAAAGGGTATACTAAATTTGCCATTATGTCATTATACTATGTCAATAGTAGTTTTCTTGAATTGCCAACATTTGAATAAAATATAGTCGATGGTTTAGAAAAGGTTTAAAAATCAGCTTTTCAACTTATATTTTGTTTAGTACTTACCTGAAGGCTTCTTTTTTGGAAAAACTGTTTTAAAATACTATGTATTTAAGCATAAAATATATGAAATTGAATTTATTTATTTTTAGATTTCATTTGAAGAAAACTGCAATTTCACACTGAAATCTATTTTTAAAAACCAACAACTGCAGAGTAGATAAAAAACAAAGATTTAAGAAAAAATGTGGAGAAGGAAAATGTTAAGTTATTTAATTTTAAAAATATTTTTATTCGGATTCTTTATTAGCTTTATTTTTATTATTATACCCGTATGACTATATAGTCAAAGGGTATAATAAATTTGCCATTACGTTTGTAACGCAGAGAAGGAGGGGGGGTAGATATAGACTCAAGTGTATGGATCGGATCAGAATCGAAAAATAAATCGATTTAGCGATGTATGGCCGTCCGTGCGTCCGTCCGCACGATAACTCAAAAACTAAAGGAGCTAGGATCTTGAAATTTTCGCAAATTCGTTTTTTTTCAATAGCCGTCATCGCTATTTAAATCCAGCCATTTTGGTCCATGGGTTCGGGTAGCTGCCATACAACTCCTCTTTTTATATGAGTATTTCTCTGTACCTATTACAGAACTATTACCTGAACTATTTAAATTAGCTATTGCTAATAATAAAGACGAAATGAATGGAATAGTGATAATATATTCAGATATAGTTGAATCATCTGTTTTTGGAAGTAACCTAGCCTTTTATTTATAAGTCTGATTTCATAAACAAAAGTGGGGATACCTAGATATACTATAGAGCAGTACATTTTTAAAACTATTAACGGACCTTCGCAGACCGTTTCGGATCTTCACAGACCGTTTTTTTTACCATTTTTTTTAAAACCTGATAATTTAATTAATTTTTTATTTAAATTAATTTATTATTTCGCTCCCAAATTTAAAAAAAAAAATAAATAAGAAAATAATATATTTCCTTATACAAATATTATTTAAAAAAAAAAAAAAAAAATACAAAAATTAATTAATTATTTATTAAAATAAAATATAATAATAAAAAATTACCGAAAAAAAAGAAAAAGTATAATAAATAATAAATATGGTTAATCAATGTTGTGTGTGCACAAGAACATTAGGAAATAGATCAAAGGCGGTTAAATGCAGAGTTTGTCACAAACTTTTTCATGCGAAATGTGCTCCGATTCCAGAAGACATATACGAACTTGTAAAATCTGGAAATATGACCTGGAAATGTTTACAATGTCCTACAAGATTAAATGAATCACTTCCAGTGCTCTCGGAATTGGATGAAGTGGATGCAGATGAAGTAGATGAACAACCTGTTGAAGTGGGCGAACTACCTCCTTCAAAGCTTCCTGTGTCCATACCTATGACAAATGATTTGGTCTCCTTCGATCCAACAAATTGTACACTGGACAGGATGGCACAATATCTTAAAACTGTGGGGTCTGCCATATCAGAAATCCACAGTACAATGAATTTTTTCGCAAACAAAATTGATATGACACTTAAGGAAAATGCCACTATAAGGAAGGAGAATGAAATGTTAGGTAAGAGAATGACTAAAATGGAATTTTATACAAAGTCGTTGGAGGATAAATTAAACAAATTGGAAGAAATAATGGATAAACCGCACCAGTTGCAAAGAAAAAATGATATAGTAGTGGTTGGTTTACCACTAAAGCCTAATATGAACATCCAATTTGTCGAAGATGCTGTTCTAAAAATCTCGCGACACCTAGAATCATGTTTAACAAAAGATGATATTTCAGATATACAAATAATTAACCAAAACCCAGATAAATCAAACACTTTTTGCGTAGTGAAGCTGAAATCTGATAAAGCTAAAGCTGAGCTTATGGCAAAAAAAAGGCAGCAAAAACGCGTGTATACCAGCCAATTAAACTTGGGTGATGATGGGAATCGCGAAATATTTTTTCGTCACCACCTTTCAGCGATGCAGTCTAAACTATACAACCAAGCAAAGCAAATTAAAATGTCCCAAAACCTACAATTCCTATGGTACAACAACAACAGTAATGAAATACTTTTGCGGCAAAATCAGTCAAGTAAGGTGTATAAAATTACTTCTTTTAATGATATCGAAAAAATTAAAAAAATTTTTAATACTAGTGCAATCTAAAAAAAAATTTTCATTATATAAATCTAACTCTCTATTCTATGAAATTAAAATTAATCACTGTAACTTCATTTTTCTTGAACTAAAAAATATACAAACAATCCTTTCAGTTTTAAAGAATAACATTGAATCATTATATACTTTTATTATGTGTACTTTATTATTGTTATTTTATTTTTATTTCACATACATTTTACATTACTTCGTAAATTACACTTATAACATAGTTTTAATATTAAAATACAAAAACAAAAGTTCTCAATCAATTTTTCAAATTACCTATAATAATTATATTTTTTTACATTCACTTTTTCAAGTCAAAAATATTTATATAAAGAACAATATTTATAAAAGAATTATACTTCTACATTAAATATTAATTATCAAAAAAACATTACTTATAAAACAATTATTTATACATTTATATTAATTTTAATTTTAAATTTTAAGCACTTCAGCATTTACATATTACTTGAAACTTTTGCACAAATTTTTTTATTAAACATTCTACATAACCTCTTAAATAAAACTTATTACATAGTTTTAATATTAAAATACAAAAACATAAGTTTTCAATCAATCTTTCAAATTATTTATAATAATTATATTATATTTTTACAATCACTTTTTCAAATCAATAATATTTATATAAAGAACAATATTTATAAAAGAATTATTACTCCTACATTAAATATTAATTATCAAAAAAACATTACTTATAAAACAATTATTTTTACATTTAATTTAATTTTAAATTTTAAGCACTTCAGCATTTACATATTACTTGAAATTTTTGCACAAATTTTTTTATTAAACATTCTACATAACCTCTTAAATAAAACTTATTACATAGTTTTAATATTAAAATACAAAAACATAAGTTTTCAATCAATCTTTCAAATTACTTATAATAATTATATTATTTTACAATCACTTTTTCAAATCAAAAATATTTATATAAAGAACAATATTTATAAAAAAATTATTACTTCTACACTAAATTTTATATTAATTATTTTTAAATTTATACTAATCTTAACTATAATTTTAATTCTAATTTTACGCTTTTACTTTTTAAATTTACACAAACTATATATCAAAAATAACATTCGATGTTTACAAAATGCAAACAGATGATTTTATAAACATACAAGATGGCATGAAGGTAGATTACTTTATAGGGGTGAGCACGAAGAAGTGTGGTGAATATAAAAATAATTTAAATGTTCTTTATTTAAATATTCAAAGTTTAAGAAATAAGCTTACCAATCTGGAAATATTTGTCAATTCTTTTTCTTGTGAAGTACATGTACTTGTGTTAACAGAAATATGGTTACAAAAATTTTTTAATTTAGAAGGTTTCACATCATATTTTTCAAATCGAGAAAATTCGTATGGTGGAGTAGGAATTTATGTAAGCGATAAAATTAGTAGTAGCATAAATTTTGAAACTGAGTTTGAGAAATCAAATGTTTTATGTGTTAAATTATTAAAACATAATATGAATATTATAGGCGTTTACAAATCCCACGAAATCAATATTGACACTTTTCTGACCAAAGTAGATGAAATAATCTCCACATATAAAAGATCAATTATCATAGGTGACTTCAATATTAATTTACTTAACACTGACAGTTGCAACGCGAAATACTATATTAACACAATTAATACTAATGGTTTCTTGATTTATAATAACTTATCAGCTAAATTTGCAACAAGATTTGGTAAAACGTCCAAAACAATTATCGATCATTTTATAACAGATTTGGTTAAACACAAATATTTCTTTCATATATCAAACACGTGTTTATCTGATCATCAAAGTATCTTTCTAAGTGTAGATCTTAAACCCATTAAGGAAAAATCCAATCAATTTAAGAAAATTTTAGACTACGACAGTATTAATAATGATGATGTTTGGTCAAGAACTGATTCTTTACGAAACTTCGATGATCTTGTACAGGAACTAGACCTACTTGTGCAAAGAAACGTAAAAACCATTCCATATCAAAATAAAAAAAAAAAAAATGAATGGATGACAAATGAAATATTAAATGCCATTAAAATACGAGATTCTTTCTACAAATATAAAAGAAAATATAATAATGATACACACGAAACTGTATTATACAATTTTCATAAGAAGAAAGTTGAACGGCTAATACTCGAAGCTAAAAAAAAGTATTGTACAGACCAAATAGCTCAAGATCCGTGCAACAGCAAAAAATTATGGAACTTGTATAAAAGGATCATGTACAATAAAGACCACAAAGCATCTTCCAGTCAAATTAAAGTTTTAAAAAAAGGCTACAAAATTTTAGATAATAAAGCCGACATTGCTGAAGAAATGAATAATTTCTTCATCAATGTAACCAATGAAATAAATGTTTGTAAGCAACCCATAGATACGGAGTACATAAAAAACTTCGGTCACAGTCCGAACATAAACTTTCATCTAACTCCAACTAGTAAAATAGAAATTGACGCCGTTATTGATAAATTGAAAATAGCGGCAGCGACAGGACATGATAACATCTCCACCAAATTTGTCAGAAAATATAAAGAACGGCTATCCCCAATTTTAGTGCGTTTCATAAACGTCTCATTCTCTACTTTCAATTTTCCAAATTCACTAAAGACAGCAATCGTAACGCCTGTTTACAAGAATGGTAATACCACTGACGTAACTAATTATCGTCCCATTTCCGTGCTAAGCTGCTTTTCGAAGATTTTTGAATCTATAATAAAAACTCGTTTGGATAACTTCATTGGATCTACAAAAAGCGTTCGATTGCGTCGATCATGAAATACTCCTATTAAAACTTTCAAGAATTAATGTTAATCCAAATGATTTAAAGTATTTTGAGTCATATTTAACAAATCGGCATCAGAAAGTGCGCATAAACGACACATTTAGTGAATCGAAAAAAATAATAAAAGGAGTACCTCAAGGTTCAATACTTGGGCCACTTCTATTCAAAATCTATATCAACGACCTTGCGAACTTAAATCTAAAGGGTACAATTCAACTATATGCTGACGACGCTGTTGTTAAATATGCAAATAGTGATGAAATTGAATTAAGAAATGATATTAAAATCGACCTAATCTCTATCGAACAGTGGCTTACTAAACACATATTACTGCTAAATGTTAAGAAAACTAAGATTATGTTATTTGAAAACAAACACTTCTCAGATATCAACTTTCATATAAATGGTAGTACAATAGAAGTTGTTAAAACATTTAATTATCTAGGCCTACTATTAGATAGTAAAATGAAATGGGATGCTCATATTGAGCAACTCTTAAATAAAATTACGCCTTATGTTTTTATCATGAAACGACTCCGCAGGTATTTTACCCAAAATGTACTAAAAATAATATACTCTTCATATATTATTTCAAATATTATTTACCTTAATCCGATATGGAATAAAGCTTCAAAGACCCTTTTAAATAAAATAGACATTGTTCACAAAAAAGTTATCAAAACAATTCACAACTGTCCAATACTACATCCCACAAGTAACTTGTATGACAGCCAGTATATTAGTTTTTCAAATATATGTAAAATAGAAATGTACTTGATGGCGTTTAAGATCATAAATAATCAGTTAAAACACAATTTTTTACTTAATAGAATGATCGATATACATAATCACAATACCAGAAACAAAACCAATTTCTACTTAACACTTTTTAAAACAAGAAACCAACAGAACAACTGTTTATACAATTGTCTCAAACTATATAATGAACTACCATATGAACTTAAACTTATTGATAATTTACACTCATTCAAAAAATTAATTAAAGAATACATTCTTCATTGAAGGTGTGTCAAAGAAAGTAATCTGTTTCTTTCATGGAAATTGCATTGCGTACTCATTCAATGTTTTTCTCATTGATATAAAGTCATTAAAAGTGTGGTTGAATTAAACTCAATCTAAATCACTCGCGAACTTTTAGAAAGTCTATGAAATAATGTTTTTTGTCATAATTGTTTTTCAAAATTTGATATGTAATTTAACAACTATAATTTTATTTTAGAACTTTTGTATTTGAATTTATACAGTGTAAATATTTTTTTTTTTTCTCTTTTAATTCTATTTAGCTTAGTACTTTGACATATATACATTTATAATTTATAAAATTATAAGATCAGAAAGTGTAAACTATGATCGTTAAACATAAACAAAAAAAAAAAAAAAAATTATTGTTTCCAAGTAAGATAATAATAAGAATAATTGTAATAAATTAATATAACATTATATAAGTCTTAGATCTGTAAGGAAAATAATGAATTATTAATAAAGAAAAAAAAAAAAAAAAAAAACCTGTTCGGCATTAAAAATATAATTTTTTCACTGGTTATTGGATCTTCAATCTCACAAAGCACCACCGTTTGATTTCTTTTCGTCTCTAGAAAGCGCCAGGAAAGCACCTCGTATATTTTATTTTGGTGTAAAATATCAATATTATGATATTTTTCAATCGAACCCACTCCCAATTACATTAAACTTTTTAACAAACCTGCCTAATTAAAAATAGAAAATTAAAAATATAAAACAAAAAAAAAAAAAAAAAAAAAAAAACAGATATCTTACCATATTGTTTGTTTTATTTTGTAATATTATGTACTCTTAATAAAGTAAATAATTTTTAATGAAAAACTTTATATATGACTTCCCTACTCATATAAAAAATAAAATAAAAACCAACTAACTAACTCATTATACAATTATGCAATTTTTTTCTTTCTTGTTTTTTAAAGTTAAAATTCTAATACGATACAACATTGTTGCAGTATTTGAAAAATATCATATAAATTAAAAAGTTGTTTAGGGTAAAAAGTTGCATTTATGTATTTTTATACTCTACACCTATAGAATAGGTAAAGGAGTATATTAACTTTGGTATGATGTTTGTAACCACCTAAAGGAAGCGAGTTAGATATGGAAAAGTATATATATTTGTCATCAGCGTGATCTCCTGAGTCGATATAGCCATGTCTGTCCGTCCGTATGGGCGTAACTCAAAAAATTATGGAGCTATCTTGATGAAATTTTAACTGTAGGTTACTAGGACTGAAAGTACGGCGGGGATTGCATATAGGCAAAATCGGCCCATGGGTTCGGATTCTGGACCTTTTAATCGGTCCAAGGGCTAACGAAAATATAAAAAAATCACGATAACTCAACAACTAATGACGCTATCTTCATCAAACTTGTGCTGTAGGTTACTAGTAATGAACCAACTTTGGGAATTACGTAAGTTCGCGATTGGACCTTGGGTTCGGAACCTAGAACTTTTTGATCGAATTGAGACCAAACGAGCATAATTCCGAAACAAATGAAGATAGAACCTCCAAATTTGGTACCAAGGTGTCCCCTCCTATTTCCTAAGTGTCTTGGAAATTTGGGCCCCATTGGAGTAGTGGGTCGGGGACCAGCTACACATTTCCGAAGACCTTAATGCATATCTTTAAAATTAATAAAGATAGCAACTTAAAAAAAATTTAGAAGCTACAAATTTGGCACAAGGGTGTTCTTTACTATCTCTTGCGTGTTCCCCTAATTTTGGATCAATTGGAGTGGTGGTTCATGGTTCTCTTAGACCTCCCAAGTTTTAAAAGCTTATAATCGAAATTACTAAAAACAGTAACTTAAAATTAAGATAGAACGTTCAAATTATGTTTAAGGGTTAACTAGTACTATAAGTACAGCGCGGAATGTATAAGGGCGAAATCAGACCAAGGGTTTGGACTCTGAACCTTTTAATCGGTTCAAGGGCTAACGAACATATATTAAAAACGACGATAACTCAACAACTAATGACGCTATCTTCATGAAATTTTGTGCTGAAGGTTATTGGTAATGAAACTACGGCGGCGATTGCGTACGGTGACGATTGGACAATGGGTTCGCAACTTAGAAATTTTTGATCGAATTGAGGCCAAACGAGCATAATTCCGAAACAAATGAAGATAGAACCTGCAAATTTAGTATCAGGGTGTTGCTTTCGATTCCCTTTGTCTCCTTGAAATTTAAGCCCAATTGTAGTAGTGGGTGGGGACCAGCCACTCAATTCCGAGGACCCTAAAGCATATTTTCGAAATTTATAAATATAGTAATTTGAAACAAATGTAGAAGCTGCAAAGTACCTCTCTTAGACCCCCCAATGTGCAAAAGCTTATCATCGAAATTAATAAAACTAGTAACTTAAAATTAAGATATAACGTTCCAATTGTGTACAAGGGTTAACTAGTATTGAAAGTATGGCGGAGATTGCATATGGGCAAAATCGTACCAAGGTTTCGGGTCCTGGAACCCTTGAAAAGTTCAAAGACTAACAAACATATATCTTAAAAACACCATAACTCAAAAAATAATGCCGCTATTTTGATGAAATTTAAACTCTAGGTTACTAGTAAGGAAAGTACTATGGGAATTGGTTCTTGCCGAGTTTAATTTCGAAGCCAAAGGATATATTTCCTATTTCCTGTGTGTCCCCGAAATTTAGACTTAATTGTACTGGTTCAGCTATGTTGAGAGGTACTTGCTGCATTTATGTAAAACTTATTTTTATATTTAAATGAATTATAATGAAAAGGTCTAAATTTGTAATTGTATTTTAGAAATACATTTATTGCATATTTTTCTTTTATAAGCTTTTCTATTAGGTATATAAACTAATCATTTAAAATAATTGCTATTTTGAAAAATTAGGATTATTAAATATATTATGCTTTGATTATATTTTTATCACAAAATTTAATAATTAGAATTTTTTCATTATACCCTACACCTATAGAATAGGTAAAGGGGTATATTAACTTTGGTATGGTGTTTGTAACCACCTAAAGGAAGCGAGCTAGATATGGAAAAGTATATATATTTGTGATCAGCGTGACCGCCTGAGTCGATATAGCCATGTCCGTCCGTCCGTCCGTCCGTCCGTAGGCACGATAACTCAAAAAATAATGGAGCTATCTTGATGAAATTTTAACTGTAGGTTACTAGGACTGAAAGTACGGCGGGGATTGCATATGGGCGAAATCGGCCTATGGGTTCGGAATCTGGACCTTTTAATCGGTTTCAGGGCTAACGAACAAATATGAAAAATCACGATAACTCAACAAGTAATGACGCTATCTTCATCAAATTTGTGCTGTAGGTTACTAGTAATGAAACTACTTCGGGAATTGCGTAAGGTCGGGATTGGACCATGGGTTCGGAACCTAGAACTTTTTGATCGAATTTTGGCCAAACGAGCATAATTCCGAAACCAATAAAGATAGAACCTCCAAATTTAGTATCAGAGTGTCCCTTCCTATTTCCTAAGTGTCTTGTGAATTTGGGTCCCATTGGAGTAGCGGGTCGGGAACCAGCCACACATTTCCGAAGACCTTAAAGCATATCTTTAAAATTAATAAAGATAACAACTTGAAAAAATGTAGAAGCTTCCAATTTGCCACAAGGGTGTTTTTTACTATCTTTTGTGTGTTCCCTTAATTTGGGATCAATTGGAGTGGTGGTTCTGTACCCCTCTCAGACCTCCCAAGTTTTAAAGGCTTATAATCGAAATTATTAAAAATAATTACTTAAAATTAGGATAGACCGTACAAATTGTGTACAAGGGTTAACTAGTACTATAAGTACAGCGCGGACTATATAAGGGCGAAATCAGCCCAACGGTTCGAATTCCGGACCTTTTAAACGATGTCAGCGCTGACGAACATATATAAAAAATCACGATAACTCAACAACTAATGAGGCTATCTTCATGAAATTTGTGCTGTAGGTTATTGGTAATGAAACTATGGCGGGGATTACGTACGGTGAGGATTGGACAATGGGTTCGGAACTTAGAACTTTTTGATCGAATTTAGGCCAAACGAGCATAATTCCGAAACCAATGAAGATAGAACCTCCAAATTTGGTATCAGGGTGTCCCTTCCAATTTCGTAAGTGTCTTTGAAATTTGGGCCCCATTGGAGTAGTGGGTCTGGGACTAGCTACTCAGTTCTTACGACCTTAAAGCATATTTTCGAAATTAATAAAGATAGTAACTTGAAACAAATGTAGAAGTTTCAAATTTGGCCCAGGGTGTTCTTTACTATTTCTTGCGGTCCCCCTAATTTGGGATCAATTGGAGTGGTGGTTCAGAACCTCTCTTGGACCCCCCAATGTGTAAAAACTTATCATCGAAATTAATAAAACTAGTATCTTAAAATTAAGATAGAACGTTCCAATTGTGTATATGGGCGAAATCGTACCATAATTTCGGGTCCTGGAACCCTTGAAAAGTTCAAGGACTAACAAACATATATCTTAAAAACACCATAACTCAAAAAATAATGCCGGTATTTTGATGAAATTTAACACTAGGTTACTAGTAATGAAAGTACCATGGGAATTAGTTGTGGTCGAGTTTAATTTCGAAGCTAAAGAATATATTGCCTATGTCCTATGTGTCTCCGAAATCTAGACTTAATTGTAGTGGTTCAGCTATGTTCAAAGGAACTTGCTGCATTTATGTAAAATGTATTTTTATATTTAAATGAATTATATGAAAAGGTCTAAATTTGTAATTGTATTTTAGAAATACATTTATTGCATATTTTGCGTTTATAAGCTTTTCTATTAGGTATATAAACTAACCATTTAAAATAATTGCAATTTTTAAAAATTTGGATTATTAAATATATTATGCTTTAATTATCTTTTTATCACAAAATTTAATAATTAGAATTTTTTCATTTTGTAATTGAATTGGAATAAATATATTTTCATTTATTTCAAGTTTGTTTGTTTTTTAATATTTTTAAATAGATAAATTAGTAAGAATTTGTAGTATTTTTTAATAGATAGTGTAATTAGAAAATGTTTTTAGTATTATAAAGTTAATTTGGTTAGCTTTGTCTTACGATCAAATTAATAACAGCTTTTATGGTGTGAAAATGACTTATGGATATGTCCTTAAATTTGAACCAAATAGGTGTAGGGTATTTCTAAGTCGGTTGCACCGACTGACTGTTGCTTTACTTGTTTTGTATTTGAATTGGAATAAATATATTTTCATTTATTTCAAGTTTTTTTGTTTTTTAATAATTTTAAATAGATAAATTAGTAAGAATTTGTAATATTTTTTAATAGATAGTGTAATTGGAAAAAGTTTTTAGTATTATAAAGTTAATTTGGTTTTTATGGTGTTAAAAATACTTATGGATATGTCCTTAAATTTGAACCAAATAGGTGTAGGGTCTTTTCAAGTGACTGACTGTTTCTTTCCTTGTTTTTGTTTTCTTTTGTTTTTTAAAGTTAAAATACTAATACGATGCAACATTGTTGCAGTATTTTGAAAAATATCATATAAATTAAAAAGTTGTGAAGGCTGCTGCAGCTGTGCGGTGCCAAAGAATAAGTAAATACCCGGTGGTTTTTAAAAGTATATATATATATATATGATCTTATGTTATAATCCATTTTATAGAAATAGAAAACTAAAAATGAGTTCAGCAAATAAAAAAATTAAATTGGAATGCAATGAGTGCAAAACAGTTTTCACAAGGCCGGACAATCTAAAAAGACATAAATGTAGAACAGAATTAAAACATAAATGTGATTTATGTCAAAAAGCATTTGGTAGAAAAAAGGATCTATTAGAACATATAAAAAACCACAGAGAAAACTATGAAAATACAAAGTTTTGTAAGAAGTGCAAAACAGCCATCTCAAATAACTTGTGGAATTACCACATTCGGACAAATTAACATAAGAACAAGTAAAGAAACAGTCAGTCGGTGCAACCGACTTAGAAATACCCTACACCTATTTAGTTCAAATTTAAGGACATATCCATAAGTCATTTTAACACCATAGAAGCTGTTATTAATTTGATCGTAAGACATAGCTAACCAAATTAACTGTATAATACTAAAAACATTTTCTAAATACCCTACCTATTAAAAAATACTACAAATTCTTACTAATTTATCTATTTAAAAATATTAAAAAACAAACAAACTTGAAATAAATGAAAATATATTTATTCCAATTCAATTACAAAATGAAAAAATTCTAATTATTAAATTTTGTGATAAAAAGATAATTAAAGCATAATATATTTAATAATCCAAATTTTTAAAAATTGCAATTATTTTAAATGGTTAGTTTATATACCTAATAGAAAAGCTTATAAACGCAAAATATGCAATAAATGTATTTCTAAAATACAATTACAAATTTAGACCTTTTCATATAATTCATTTAAATATAAAAATACATTTTACATAAATGCAGCAAGTTCCTTTGAACATAGCTGAACCACTACAATTAAGTCTAGATTTCGGAGACACATAGGACATAGGAAATATATTCTTTGGCTTCGAAATTAAACTCGACCACAACCAATTCCCATGGTACTTTCATTACTAGTAACCTACTGTTAAATTTCATCAAAATACCGGCATTATTTTTTGAGTTATGGTGTTTTTACGATATATGTTTGTTAGTCCTTGAACTTTTCAAGGGTTCCAGGACCCGAAATTATGGTACGATTTCGCCCATATGCAGTCCCGTCATACTTTCAATACTAGTTAACCCTTGTACAGAATTGGAACCCTCTATCTTAATTTTAAGTTACTAGTTTTATTAATTTCGATGATAAGCTTTTACACATTGGGGGTCTAAGAGAGGTTCTGAACCACCACTCCAATTGATCCTAAATTAGGGGGTTACGCAAGAAATAGTAAAGAACACCCTTGTGGCAAATTGGAAGCTTCTACATTTGTTTCAAGTTACTATCTTTATTAATTTCGAAAATATGCTTTAAGGGCCTAAGAACTGAGTGGCTGGTCCCCGATCCACTACTCCAATGGGGCCCAAATTTCAAAGACACTTACGAAATTGGAAGGGACACCCTGATACCAAATTTGGAGGTTCTATCTTCATTGGTTTCGGAATTATGCTCGTTTGGCCTAAATTCGATCAAAAAGTTCTAAGTTCCGAACCCATTGTCCAATCCTCACGGTAGGTAATCACCGCCGTAGTTTCGCTGCCAATAACCTACAGCACAAATTTCATGAAGATAGCCTCATTAGTTGTTGAGTTATCGTGATTTTTTATATCTGTTCCTTAGCCCTGACATCGATTAAAAGGTCCGGAATCCGAACCGTTGGGCTGATTTCGCCTTATATAGTCCGCGCTGTACTTATAGTACTAGTTAACCCTTGTACACAATTTGAACGGTCTATCCTAATTTTAAGTAACTATTTTTAGTAATTTCGTTGTTGAGTTTTCGTGATTTTTTATATATGTTCCTTAGCCCTGACATCGATTAAAAGGTCCGGAATCCGAACCGTTGGGCTGATTTCGCCCTTATATAGTCCGCGCTGTACTTATAGTACTAGTTAACCCTTGTCCACAATTTGAACGGTCTATCCTAATTTTAAGTAACTATTTTTAGTAATTTCGATTATAAGGCTTTAAAACTTGGGAGGTCTGAGAGGGGTACAGAACCACCACTCCAATTGATCCCAAATTAGGGGAACACGCAAGAGATAGTAAAGAACACCCTTGTGGCAAATTGGTAGCTTCTACATTTTTTCAAGTTGTTATCTTTATTAATTTTAAAGATATGCTTTAAGGTCTTCGGAAATGTGTGGCTGGTCCCCGACCCACTACTCCAATGGGACCCAAATTCACAAGAAACTTAGGAAATAGGAAGGGACACCCTGACACCAAATTTGGAGGTTCTATCTTCATTGGTTTCGGAATTATGCTCGTTTGGCCTAAATTCGATCAAAAAGTTCTAGGTTCCGAACCCATGGTCCAATCCCGACCTTACGCAATTCCCGAAGTAGGTTAATTACTAGTAACCTACAGCACAAATTTGATGAAGATAGCGTCATTAGTTGTTGAGTTATCGTGATTTTTTATATTTGTTCGTCAGCCCTGAAACCGATTAAAAGGTCCAGAACCCGAACCCATGGGCCGATTTCGCCAATATGCAATCCCCGCCGGACTTTCAGTCCTAGTAACCTACAGTTAAAATTTCATCAAGATAGCTCCATTATTTTTTGAGTTATCGTGCATACGGACGGACGGACGGACGGACATGGCTATATCGACTATGGCGATCACAAATATATATACTTTTCCATATCTAGCTCGCTTCCTTTAGGTGGTTAGAAACACCATACCAAAGTTAATATACCCCTTTACCTATTCTATAGGTGTAGGTATAATGGTATTCATAAAAAGAAACAACATGTTTTATCTTCTACTTAAAACTGAATGCTTTATTTTACTTAATTACTATATTTATAAACTTAATACTAACGCTACTAATACTAATAAACTTTCTATCTTATTCTTATAAAATTGTGCCATATCAGTATACACATATACAACAAAATCGATAATTAATATCGATTACTTTTATCATTTACTATAACTAAACTTAATATAACCATTGCATTCCTTTAGGTCATTGCCTTTATGAAATATATGAAACATATTTGATTATGATCAATCATTATGATCGTTCTAAATATTATATACCATTGCATGATTAATCATTGCATGTTATTGTAATATATCAGATTCATATTTCTATATTGGTCAATGCACTTATATTTAATCTGATATTTAATGATTTAAATTAGAATGGGCAATCTATTATGCCATACTTAAGTTCTGTACTTGAATGTATATTTTATACTACATCTCCCTCCGAAAGAAAAGGAAAGTGAAAAAAAAATTATTTTACCCATAATAGGTTTTTTTTTTCACTTTTCTTTTTGTTAATTTGTTTTTTTTTTTTTTTTTTTGTATTATATTTTATTACTGTGAGGGTGCCGACCAAAAAATATTTGTTTTATTTTATATGCATATACTGTAGACATTGTTGTTATAGCTTTTGTACAAAAAAAATTTGATAATAGAAACTTAAAATATACTTGTTAATAATACAAAAAAAAATTCATAAAAAAATTATTCATGTTTAATCTTACATATTATGTTCTTATTTTTATCATTATTTTTTTTTTTTTTTTTTTTTAAATATTTTGCTGAGCTGGCCAACTCATTTGAATTTATTAATATGTTTATTAATCTAGGTCAGTAAATTGAATTAACTTAAGTATGTTATGTTAAAATAAATTTAGGAATAATTTTAGTTATTAGTCTTAAAATAGGATATTGAATAGTTATGATATAATAAAAATTTTCAGATTTAAAATTAACTTATGTTTATATTATAGAAGTTAACGATTATATTTTACCAATCTGTTTTTATGAACGATTTCTTCTTTATTTTTTGAATTTACAATTTGTATATTAGAACCTTCTATAGTTTTTATTATGTGTGGGCCACTATATAAGGCATCCAATTTATGAGCATTTTCCTTTCTTAACAAAACTTCATCGTTTATTTTAAAATTGTATCCTTTCACGTTTTGGTCATATAGTCTTTTATTGTTTAATTTAGCTTTTTGTAGCAAGTACTGTGCGTGTTTGTTCATGACTTGTAAGTTGTATTTAAGTTCTCTACTGTAATCGTCAAAGTTGTAAATTGGTTCGATTTTGCTGTTAAGGATAAATTCTGGTATTGTTGGTGTTTTACCAAAAACCAATTCAAATGGAGCATATTTTTCTTGAAAACTCACATTTGGTGTTGAATTATGACAGTAAGTAAAGTATTGTAAGTAATTGTCCCAATTGTCTTTATTTTCATTTATATATGAACGTAAGTATTCGTTAAAAACTCTATGGTTTCTTTCTACAGTTCCTAGTGTTTCATGATGGTAAGCTGTAGAACACTTATGTTCAATATTTAGCAGCGAGAGAACTTCTTTCATTACTTGATTTTTATACTCGGTCCCTCTATCTGTTAAAATATTTTTCATAGGTCCGAATATCAGAACACAATTCTCAACTATGGCTTTTGCAACTGTTTTAGCTTCTTTGTTGGGAATTGGTACTGTTATTAAAAATTTAGTCAAGTCGCAAATGATTGTTACTGCGTATTGATTGTTGTTTATAGTCCTTGGTAAGGGACCAATTGTATCTATTACTACTACGTCAAATGATTTCTGTGGAGTCTCTGTCAATTGTAAAGCTTCTTTATGTTTCATTTTTGTCTTATTTATTTGACATTTTCTACAATTTCGTATAAATTTTGCTATGTCTTTTGCCATATTTTTCCAATAATATTTTGTTCTTAACTTGGCATATAATCTTTTCTGTCCCATATGTCCTCCAAATATAGGATCATTATGATACTGGTTTAATAGTTTATTTATATCGAGTTTCTTTTCAATAGTTTTAGGAGTATTTATTATCGCTATTTTTAGTTTATTTAGGACTTGATTGCCTATTTCCTTCAATTCATTTATAGTATATGTACTGTGTAAATATAAGATCATTATTATCTATTTCTAATTCGTTTAGATTTAAATTATAGTTTCATTTTCTAGTGCACGTAAAAATAACTCTAATGTTATTTTCTTTTTATTCACGAATTTATTCATTTTTAAATTTGTTATACAATTTCTTTTCTTATATATTTTGGCTAGCATTTCATTATCATTTTTTATTATTTTTAATTTGGGGACGTTCCAATTTTTTAAAGCTTCGTAGATTTTAATACTTTTATTATTATTACCGTCTTCCTCAGAAGAATGTATATAATTATGATTATTTTTATTTTTATCATTATTATCATTGTTATTATTGTTGTTATTGTTGGACGATCTTGTTTTCATTTTTAATATTTTAGCGGTCTCATTGTTTTGTATCGTTGCATGGGTCAACCTTAAATCATTAATGTTTATGCGTGATAATGCATCAGCTACTACGTTTAATTTGCCTTTTATGTATTCGATCGTAAAATTATATTCTTCTAAGTCTAATCTCATACGTGTTAGTTTGGATGATGGGTTTTTTAATGAAAATAAATATGTTAACGGTTTGTGATCGCTTTTTACCGTAAAATGTGTACCGTAAATGTATGGTCTGTAGCGTGTAATTGCGAAATGGATGGCTGCTAACTCTTTTTCAATTGTGGATTTATTAGATTCACCTTTTGTAAATGATCTCGAAGCGAATGAGATTGGTAAATCTGTACCGTTGTAATTTTGAGTTAGTGCAGCTCCTACTGCATCTTTAGATGCATCCACAATTAATGTGAATTCTTTTGAAAAGTCAGGATAGTGTAATATTGGTGGTTTTAATAACGAATTTTTTAATTTTTCAAACGATTTTTGACAACATTCGTTCCAATTGAAGACTGCTTTTTTTCTTGTTAAAGCATTTAAAGGTTTTGCTATTCCAGCAAAATTAGGTATGAACTTACGATAATAGTTAGCGAAAGCTACGAAACGTCTAGTTTCATCTTTATCTTTTGGTGTCGGATATTTTAGAATTACCTCATATTTAGAGTCATCTGGATATATACCTTGATCGGTACATTTATGACCTAAGTATGTAACTTCAGTTTTGAAAAATTTGCACTTTTCAGGATTTAATTTTAAATTATATTGTTTACAAATTGTAAAAACAGATTTCAAGTTTTTCATGTGATGATTTTCGGAACAGCCTGTTACTATAATGTCATCCATATAAAGGAAACATTGTAAAGGTGTCGCACCTGCAAAAGCAAGTGACATCATTCTAGAAAATGAATTTGGAGAGACGTTAAGTCCGAATGGAAGAACTTTCCATCTATAGCTACCTGATTGTGTGCTACATGAAGTTATGTCTCTAGATTGTTCATCTAGTGGTACTTGATGAAAACCTGAGTATAAGTCTAATACTGAGAAGAATTTTGTTCTACCTAAATTGTCAAGAATGTCTTCTATTCTTGGAAGTGGAAATTTATCCGCTATTAATTTTTTGTTAACCATCCTATAATCAATACACATTCTCCATTTGTTTTGATTACCTTTTTTCGGTACTAAAATTATTGGGCTATTGTAATTTGATTGACTTGGTTCAATCAATTTATTTTTTAATAGTTTATTGACTTGTTTATTTATTTCATCCTTTTGCGTATGCGCTTGTCTATAGTTTTTGATGTAAACTGGATTGTCATCCATAATTCTTAATTTTTGTTTATAGAAGTTATTGACAGACATAGGGTCCGTTTCTAATTGAAAAATATCGGCAAATTCATTACATAGTTTTAATAATTTGGGTATATACATTTTATTTGTATTTTCAGATATGATCTGATTTAATTCTTTAATACGGTTATTGGTCTTATTGTAATTTTGTTTTAATTCTACTATTTCAAAATCAGACAATGGTAAAGTTTTTAATTTAATACTAGATGGAATCAATTTATTTTCTGAATTCGTATTCATAACGCGAACAAAAGGGTTCTTAGAAGACACTATTGTTCTTGGTATAAATACTCCTTCTGAAATTTCTTGATCCAAAATCAAGCAATCGTTATCTGAAGGCAAAGAAAATTTCCTTACAACGAGCCGGTATTACCATTGTTTGGTTATTGGGTCCGTTAAGGATTGGAATTTCTATAATATTATAATTTGTTTTTATTGAAACTCTCATATTTTCATAATTTATATTACATTTATAAAATTTTATGAAGTCTTTACCGAGTATACCATCGGCTGGTATATCGAAATTATCCGGTACAACGTGCAATTCGCAAGGTAATTCATAGTTTTGTACATAGATTTTTGTACATACTGTACCCAAAGATTTTATGTAATTGCTTGTTATACCTTTAATTTTTATAGTATTATTTTTATTTAAGTTGAATTTGTTATTGACAGATGAGATTTTTACTAAAGAGATATCCGCTTGAGTATCTATTAAGAAATTAAGTTTAGACGTATGTAATTTTGTATTTAGAGAAACATAGTCTGACAAATTTAAATTTAACGTATATACATTTTTGACAGGATTATTTATTGTTCTTCTGTATCTTGAGTTTCTGCCCCCCTCTGCCCATGCCATTGAGGGGCTGTAGTGTTTTCCAGGTACCTGACACTACCATAATTCCTATTATTGTTTCTATTATTTTTACGATTATTATTAAAATTATTATTAAGATTATTATTAGGATTGTTATTTCTATAATTGTTATTTCTATAAATGTTAGACTGATTATTTCTAGATTTGTTTTTGTTAAAGTTGTTATACTTATTATTATTATTATAATTATTAAAATTTTTGTTCCTGAAATTACGGTATTGAGGTTTTGTATTAAAAGACAAAACCTGTTTTTCTTTATTCTCCGTATTAATCTCTATCATAAATTTTGCAATAACTTCTTTTGGATCTTCAAATTTAGAAGATGCCAAAACCGATTTTACCAGATCAGACCTTGCTGATCCTCTACACATATCAACCGTTTTTTCGACTGATAATTCGACTGCTTTTGTGTTGCTGATCCCTTCCATTATTAGAGATCTTCTAAATTTTTCGGCTAAATCTTCGGCCTGTTTAGCAAATTCTTGTAATGCAACTCTATCTGCTTTTAGAGCTTGCATTCTACCTTCTATAATTTTCGAATTTTCTGTTTTAATTTTTCTTTTTAATGTTTCAATAATTTTACTAGGGGTGTCTTCATCTGTTATTACTTCTCTTGCTTTTCCCTCTAATCTTGATAACATAAAGGATTTTAGTAGGGCTTTTAATGTAGTCGAAGTTGCCATTTCTTCCAATAAGTTTACTGAGTCTATATATGATTGTAGACTTAATGGATCCCCGGAATAATTCTTATTAATGGTGCAGGAAGCTAACTTCAGAAATTCTGTATTTGTCAAAGCCATTGTATCTATTACGGAGTCGTTATTGTCTGTCTCAGATTCGGATTTAATGTCGTCTGGTATGTTCATAAGACTATTTATACTATTTGGTACTATATAATCACAGTGTAATACTTTATACACCCTTTGTAACCTATCTCTAGCAAAGTTGAAATGCTCTATTAAATTTCTTTTATTTTCAGTTATACCCCACAATTTTTGTATTAATTTTAGTAACCTATTATAACACCTTGTAATTCTTATTTTGTTTTGGACTAATGTTGTTTGGTTTCTTGACCTGTGTTTTTTTAATATTGTCTTTGTAGCTTTTATAAAGTCGTTCCTTACCGTTATTAGTTCTTTGTACATAGGTTTATATATTATCAAATTATTAAACACATAAAAAAAAATTTATATATATATATATATGTAAGGGTGTTTTATCAAAAAATCAAAATGCTCATATTTTGTCTAGCGTTAAAAAGTTCAAAGTTATAGTATACATTATTACATTAATTCCTTAATTATCGGTTCTAAATTACAAGGTTTTACTTTAAAAGAAATGTTTTTTTTTTTTTTTTTTTGTTTTTTTTTATTTACTTTCACTCAAAAAAAATTTATTTATATTATTTAGTTTTGTTTTGTACATAACTATATATTCTACTTTTCCTCATTTTTTTCTTCTTTTTTTTTTTTTTTACTATATTTCTAAGATTTTATATTAAGCCATATGAGTTTGCTATTTAGTATTACAATATTTGCATATAGAAATAAAAATTTTGTACATTATTTAATTTAATTCGTTAAACATTTACGATTGACAATATTATTTAGCTTATTTATACAAGTGTATATAACATATTTAGTTTATTTTAATAATAATAATGGTGAATTTATATTTAAACGAGAATTTATTAAAAATTAAAGAAAAGAAAAAAAATTTGACTTATCTTGTGTTTTTTTTTTTTTGATTACTCGATTTGTGGTACTCGCACCTGGTATCTCCTTTTAATATTTTTCCTGATTCCGTTGTAAATTAAGTTCACTGCTTCAAGTACTTTGATAATTGCGATAATTAACAGGATCCAATATACGTTGTCGTGTTGTTCTTGGAGTATATCTATTATAATGTTGTTGTTGATGTCGCCCTGGGTGTCAATTTTTGATTTAGTTCCACCCATGATATCACTATTTTTCTTTTAGCACTGTTTCTTTTCGTTTTTTTTTCAAAAAGAGTTTTTTTTTTCAATTATTTTATTTAAATTTGTTGTTCACTCACTGATAGTTTTTATTTAGACAAGTGTTTTTCTTTTTCTTTTATTTATTTATTGTTATTTAGTTTTTAGTTACACATAGTTGGTAATATATTTTTTTTTTTTTTTTTTTTGTTGAGGGCTAATAATTCTTGTCCCTTTTTTTCACTAGAATTTTTCTTTATATAAATTTTTTTTTTATATTAACCCGAACCGAAATAAAAGGAAACTTTTATTAATTTCACTTTTTGTCACGGTCGCCATATAATGGTATTCATAAAAAGAAACAACATGTTTTATCTTCTACTTAAAACTGAATGCTTTATTTTACTTAATTACTATATTTATAAACTTAATACTAACGCTACTAATACTAATAAACTTTCTATCTTGTTCTTATAAAATTGTGCCATATCAGTATACACATATACAACAAAATCGATAATTAATATCGATTACTTTTATCATTTACTATAACTAAACTTAATATAACCATTGCATTCCTTTAGGTCATTGCCTTTATGAAATATATGAAACATATTTGATTATGATCAATCATTATGATCGTTCTAAATATTATATACCATTGCATGATTAATCATTGCATGTTATTGTAATATATCAGATTCATATTTCTATGTTGGTCAATGCACTTATATTTAATCTGATATTTAATGATTTAAATTAGAATGGGCAATCTATTATGCCATACTTAAGTTCTGTACTTGAATGTATATTTTATACTACATAGGGTATAAAAACTAATAACCTAGCCTTTTATTTATAAGTCTGATTTCATAAACAAAAGTGGGGATACCTAGATATACTATAGAGCAGTAAATTTTTAAAACTATTAACAGACCTTCACAGACCGTTTCCGGACCTTCACAGACCGTTTTCGGACATTCACAGACCGTTTTCGGACCTTCACAGACCATTTTGGACTTTCACATACCGTTTCGGACTTTCACAGACAGTTTGCGGACCTTCACAAACCAAAACTAGTCTTAAATACAGGCTCCTCGCGCCAAGGGGCCTCCTTAGCACCGTCATAAGTATATGAAAAAAAAAAATTTTCCTTTTCTTTCAAACTAAATAAAAAAAAAAACAAATTAAATTTAGGGAAAAAATTTTTTAATATTAAACTTTATTTATTTCAAAAATTTTTCCTGCGATTCTATATCAATCGATGGAATTAATTGAACTAATGCCATATTGCGTTTGTCTTTATCCCGTCCCAAAAATTTGAAATTAAACTGCGCTCTATTCAATTACTCTAATTCCAATTCGTTTTTTATTTTTTTTGAAAACCGGTCCGGCATTAAAAATATAATTTTTTCATAGGTTATTGGATCTTCAACCTCACAAAGCACCACCGTTTGATTTCTTTTCGTCTCTAGAAAGCGCCAGGAAAGCACCTCGTATATTTTATTTTGGTGTAAAATATCAATATTATGATATTTTTCACTCGAACCCACTCCCAATTCCATTAAACTTTTTAAAAAACCTGCCTGATTAAAAATAGAAAATTAAAAATATAAAAATAAAAAAAAACGAGGAAGATTATAGTTGCCCTTGTCAACTTTTAGATACCCGTGCATACCCACTATGGTGTATAAAATAAACCATAATTTACTTCCCTTATACATTTAACTCATTACCCCATAATTTTGACGTAAAAAAAAAAAAAAAAAATTAAAAAAAAAAAAAAATCACAAAACAAAAAACAAAATTTTCATTCATTGTCCCATAACTTTAACTTAAAAAAAAAAAAAAAATTAACAAAAAAAAAAAAAATCACAAAAAAAAAAAAAAAAAAAGTTTTCATTCATTGTCCCATAACTTAAGCTTAAAAAAAAAAAAAAAAAAAAAAAAAAAAAAAAAAAACAACAAAAAAAAAAAAACAAAAAAAAAAATTGGCCCACCCTAAAAGTCCGATGGTCCGAGTGATGTCCAACTTTGCCAAGTAACTTGCCCTATTAATTTACCTGCCCAATTTTAATTTTAACCTTGTAGCTTTATTAGATTCACAGTTATTGAATCGAAAACTTTGTATGGCAGCCCCCCGAAAATGGGGCCCTAACATTTTGAAACTTCATATAAGTGCTCGATTCATTATATAACTAACCGTGTGTAATTTTCAGCCTCGTAGTATAATTAGTTTTGAAGAAATTCATATTGGTGCAAAGAAGTTGTATGGCAGCCCCCCGTAAATGGGGCCCTAACATTTTGAAACTTCATATAAGTGCTCGATTTATTATATAACTAACCGTGTGTAATTTTCATCCGCGTAGTATAATTAGTTTTGAAGAAATTCATATTGGTGCAAGGAAGTTGTATGGCAGCCCCCCGAAAATGGGGTCCTAACATTTTGAAACTTCATATAAGTGCCGGAGTCATTATAAAACTAACCGTGTGTAATTTTCATCCCCGTAGTATAAATAGTTTTGAAGAAATTCATATTGGTGCAAAAAAGTTGTATGGCAGCTCCTCGAAGCCTTGGTCCGATTTTAACCAAAAACAATAGGGAACCTAGAAATTGTCTAAAAATGACTTTGTGTGAATTTCAAGGCTCTAGCTCTTTTAGTTTTTGAGTTATCGTGCTGACACACGGACGGTAGGACAGACGGACGGAGGGACGGACGGACGGACGGACGGACGGACGGACAGACACACATAGCTAGATCGACTAATTTTTCGATTCTGAGCCGATACGTACCCTTGACACTATATCTAGCTCGTCTAGATCGATGCGTTACAAACGGAGGAGCAAATCTAATATACCCGATGTTCATATATATATGCACGGGTATAAAAAAACAAACAAATAAATTACCATATTGTTTGTATTATTTTGTAATATTATGTACTCTTAATAAAGTAAATAAGTTTTAATAAGAGTACAGGAAAATTCTTGTTCTTATATATGAAAAACTTTATATATGACTTCCCTACTCATATAAAAAATAAAATAAAAACCAACTAACTGACTCATTATGCAATTATGCAATTTTTTACTTTTTTTTCTTGTTTTTTAAAGTTAAAATTCTAATACGATACAACATTGTTGCAGTATTTTGAAAAATATCATATAAATTAAAAAGTTGTGAAGGCTGCTGCAGCTGTGCGGTGCCAAAGAATAAGTAAATACCCGGTGGTTTTTAAAAGTATATATATATATGATCTTATGTTATAATCCATTTTATAGAAATAGAAAACTAAAAATGAGTTCAGCAAATAAAAAAATTAAATTGGAATGCAATGAGTGCAAAACAGTTTTCACAAGGCCGGACAATCTAAAAAAACATAAATGTAGAACAGAATTAAAACATAAATGTGATTTATGTCAAAAAGCATTTGGTAGAAAAAAGGATCTATTAGAACATATAAAAAACCACAGAGAAAGCTATGAAAATACAAAGTTTTGTAAGAAGTGCAAAACAGCCATCTCAAATAATTTGTGGAATTACCACATTCGGACAAATTAAAATAAGAAAAATGCAGCAGAAGTCATTGAAACTAATGTTAGGTGTATCAAAGTAGACTAGAAACATTTATTAGAGATAATGATGATGAAGGCATATTAAACCCATCACACGTTTTAGAAAAGGCTGCAACCGATATCATTGAACTGTTCAGACAATCACTAAAAAAGCACAATGTC
Organism: Dolichopus griseipennis; assembly: GCA_963082915.1. Lineage (NCBI taxonomy): Eukaryota > Metazoa > Arthropoda > Insecta > Diptera > Dolichopodidae > Dolichopus > Dolichopus griseipennis. The sequence continues at coordinate 247,906,391 of OY720441.1, read as the reverse complement.
ATTAAGGTAAATCTTGAACTTTTCGGTGAATATATAAAACCAACAGAAGAAGAGTTTGAAAATATATCAATCAAAACTTTTCAAACTCGAATGTTAAGCATTACACAGGCAGACGATCTTAATGATTTTTTTGAAAATGCTAAAGACGTTATTCAACAACAAGCAGAAGACTTCCAAGAAAAGGATAGTGGGTGGGCGTTGATTAGAATTTTACACGTGGAAATAAATATTAATAAATATCAACCAATCCACGTTTCTGGTTATATTAAGTTACCAAAAAACATAGAAGATAAAAAAGCCTGCATTAATATCCACAATAATGATAACTTCTGTTTTAAGTGGAGTTTAGTATCAACCTTACAAACTTGCGCTGAAAGTGCAAAACGAACATCTTCATACAAAATTAGAGACATTTCTCAACCCATAGTCAAGCTTGAGTTTGGCGATGTTTTACAACTTAATTTTGGCAATATGCAATTTCCAACTAAATTGTCTGAACTAAATATATTCGAAGAACTTAATAATGACATAAGCATAAATTTGTTTGGATTGGAAGTCATTAATAAGAAATATGAGGTTGTAGGGCCATTTTATTTGACAATTTGTGAAAAAAAGTTTCATGTCAATTTGTTGCTTTTGGAAAGGGATGAAAAATTTCATTTTGTTTACATAAAACATTTATCAAGATTGATAAGTCGGTCTGTAACAAGGAATACTCATCAAATTTATATTTGTAATATGTGCTTGCACCATTTTCATACATTACAACAACGTGACTTACACAAACCCGAATGCAATAAAGTAGTTACAAAGCTTCCGTCTGTTGAAAAAAATACACTGGAGTTTAAGAATTATTAACAACAATTGAAAACACCTTTTGTTATTTATGCCGATGCTGAGAGTATTTTACAACCTATTGCAATATGCAATTCTGATTACACGATGTCTTCAACAACAAACATTCATCAACATGTTCCAGTAGCTTTTTCTTACTACATTAAATGTTCTTTTGATGATGGTCTAAGCTGTTTCAAAGAATTTGTTGGAGCTAACTGTGCTAAGGAATTTATCCAATCATTGGCAGAAACATGCAGTGAATTATATTCAACATTCTTTATGAGTTCAAAACCGATGAATCCGCTAACACTGGATTAGCAGCTACAACAATTGGTTGAAGAAACGTGTCACATATGTGGTAAGCATTTAGATTTTAATAATAGAATTAGAGACCATGGCCACTTTACTATATAGATATAGATGTCCTGCTAATTTTTATTGCAACTTATTGTATAGACGATCAAATTTTTTCCCAATATTTTTTCACAATTTTTCCGGCTATGATTGTCATCTTTTATTTAAAGAACTAAACGAAGTGAAATGACATATTGGTGTCATTCCTTTGAATAAAGAACGTTATATTTCATTATCTAAAAAAATTACAATAGTTAATAATCATTCATTTTATTTACGTTTCCTCGATAGCTTCAGATTTATGGCTTCTAGCCTTGATTCATTGTGTAAAAATTTAAATTAAAACGATTTGATTCATATAAAAAAAGAATTCAATAATAATGAAAAATTTAAACTTATGACTCGAAAGGGAGTTTTTCCCTATGAGTATTTAAATTCCATTGAATGACTTGACGAAACATGTTTACCGTCACAAGACAATTTTACCAATCAAATGACAAACACACCATGTTCCGATGAAGACTACATTCATGCAGTTAATGTATGGAATACGTTTAAATGTCAAAATTTATGGGCTTTAACTTAAAAGAGATGTACTTATTTTGAGTGATGTTTTTGAAAATTTTCGAAAAATATGCTCCAAAATCTATTCTTTAGATCTTACAAATTCTTTTTTAATTTTTTGAGTTGTTAACTGATGTTGATATGTATAATTTTTTTAAAAAAGGGATACGTGGTGGAATTAGTCAGTGCTCACTTAGACATTCAGTGGCAAATAATAAATTTATGGGGGAATCTTATAAAAAAAACCAACCTTCCAAATATATAGTATATGAAGATGCCAACAATTTATATGGATGGGCAATGATCCAATATTTACCTCATAAAGATTTTCAGTGGGTTGATACTCCTGAAAATATTGATGTGCTTTCAGTTGCCGATGATTCGCAAACTGGTTATGTTTTAGAAGTGACTCAACATTTACATAATTTGCACAATGATTTTCCTTTTTGTGCTGAAAACAAAGTTCAGTTCGATAGATGTATTGAAAGGAATAAACTGAAATTGGAACAAGAAGATTTTTATATTCCTATGAATTTACATATAGCTCAGTGTAATTATTCTAGACTATTTTATGAAATATCATTGCTTATGTCTGAAAAAATATATTGTGCAACAATAAATAAAACATATATTTTTTAAAACCAATTATTATTATCTTTTATTAAATACATGTACAAGTTTATACAATTTTTTTCAGCACATCTTTGCAACAAATTTTCTGTATTATGATGGTGAGGGCAAATGGTGATGTAATTTCTTAGTTTCTGTAGAGATGGAATTTTGTTATCTAAATTGATAACTTTTACTGAATTTGAAATAAATGTGTCTAAAAATTGCTCGTTTTTTAAGACCTTTTACATAAACAACATCAAATATAGTTGTTAAATGTTCCTCAAAGACATTTTTAACTTTTAAATACTCTATAAAGCCATCATTCCAATCCATGTTATTAAGTTTCTTTTTGTTGTACTCATTTTGTCGTTTAACATCACTATTTAACTCTTCAAATGAGTACAGTGCTTTAAATATAAAAAACACTGGTGTTAGAGAACCATCAGCTATCAAAGAAAATTCTTTCAAAAAATATTGTTTGTTATTTCCAATAACAAATTGTAAATCAACTATAGCTTTTATGCTACCATTGCTGTTGTTGTTGCTATTCATTTTGTTCTTTATTATAATAAAAACAAGTAAAGAAACAGTCAGTCGGTGCAACCGACTTAGAAATACCCTACACCTATTTAGTTCAAATTTAAGGACATATCCATAAGTCATTTTAACACCATAGAAGCTGTTATTAATTTGATCGTAAGACATAGCTAACCAAATTAACTGTATAATACTAAAAACATTTTCTAATTACCCTACCTATTAAAAAATAGTACAAATTCTTACTAATTTATCTATTTAAAAATATTAAAAAACAAACAAACTTGAAATAAATGAAAATATATTTATTCCAATTCAAAAAAATTCTAATTATTAAATTTTGTGATAAAAAGATAATCAAAGCATAATATATTTAATAATCCAAATTTTTAAAAATTGCAATTATTTTAAATGGTTAGTTTATATACCTAATAGAAAAGCTTATAAAAGAAAAATATGCAATAAATGTATTTCTAAAATACAATTAAAAATTTACACCTTTTCATATAATTCATTTAAATATTCAAATAAATTTTACATAAATGCAGCAAGTACCTTTGAACATAGCTGAGCCACTACAATTAAGTCTATATTTCGGAGACACATAGGACATAGGAAATATATTCTTTGGCTTCGAAATTAAACTCGACCACAACCAATTCCCATGGTACTTTCATTACTAGTAACCTACTGTTAAATTTCATCAAAATACCGGCATTATTTTTTGAGTTATGGTGTTTTTAAGATATATGTTTGTTAGTCCTTGAACTTTTCAAGGGTTCCAGGACCCGAAATTATGGTACGATTTCGCCCATATGCAGTCCCGTCATACTTTCAATACTAGTTAACCCTTGTACACAATTGGAACCCTCTATCTTAATTTTAAGTTACTAGTTTTATTAATTTCGATGATAAGCTTTTACACATTGGGGGTTCTAAGAGAGGTTCTGAACCACCACTCCAATTGATCCTAAATTAGGGGGTTACGCAAGAAATAGTAAAGAACACCCTTGTGGCAAATTGGAAGCTTCTACATTTGTTTCAAGTTACTATCTTTATTAATTTCGAAAATATGCTTCAAGGGCCTAAGAACTGAGTGGCTGGTCCCCGTTCCACTACTCCAATGGGGCCCAAATTTCAAAGACACTTACGAAATAGGAAGGGACACCCTGATACCAAATTTGGAGGTTCTATCTTCATTGGTTTCGGAATTATGCTCGTTTGGCCTAAATTCGATCAAAAAGTTCTAAGTTCCGAACCCATTGTCCAATCCTCACGGTACGTAATCACCGCCGTAGTTTCGCTGCCAATAACCTACAGCACAAATTTCATGAAGATAGCCTCATTAGTTGTTGAGTTATCGTGATTTTTTATATATGTTTCTTAGCCCTGACATCGATTAAAAGGTCCGGAATCCGAACCGTTGGGCTGATTTCGCCCTTATATAGTCCGCGCTGTACTTATAGTACTAGTTAACCCTTGTCCACAATTTGAACGGTCTATCCTAATTTTAAGTAACTATTTTTAGTAATTTCGATTATAAGGCTTTAAAACTTGGGAGGTCTGAGAGGGGTACAGAACCACCACTCCAATTGATCCCAAATTAGGGGAACACGCAAGAGATAGTAAAGAACACCCTTGTGGCAAATTGGAAGCTTCTACATTTTTTCAAGTTGTTATCTTTATTAATTTTAAAGATATGCTTTAAGGTCTTCGGAAATGTGTGGCTGGTCCCCGACCCACTACTCCAATGGGACCCAAATTCACAAAACACTTAGGAAATAGAAAGGGACACCCTGATACCAAATTTGGAGGTTCTATCTTCATTGGTTTCGGAATTATGCTCGTTTGGCCTAAATTCGATCAAAAAGTTCTAGGTTCCGAACCCATGGTCCAATCCCGACCTTACGCAATTCCCGAAGTAGTTTCATTACTAGTAACCTACAGCACAAATTTGATGAAGATAGCGTCATTAGTTGTTGAGTTATCGTGATTTTTTATATTTGTTCGTCAGCCCTGAAACCGATTAAAAGGTCCAGAATCCGAACCCATGGGCCGATTTCGCCCATATGCAATATCCGCCGTACTTTCAGTCCTAGTAACCTACAGTTAAAATTTCATCAAGATAGCTCCATTATTTTTTGAGTTATCGTGCCTACGGACGGACGGACGGACGGACATGGCTATATCGACTAAGGCGATCACAAATATATATACTTTTCCATATCTAGCTCGCTTCCTTTAGGTGGTTACAAACACCATACCAAAGTTAATATACCCCTTTACCTATTCTATAGGTGTAGGGTATAAAAACTAATAACCTAGCCTTTTATTTATAAGTCTGATTTCATAAACAAAAGTGGGGATACCTAGATATACTATAGAGCAGTAAATTTTTAAAACTATTAACAGACCTTCACAGACCGTTTTCGGAATTTCACAGACCGTTTTCGGACCTTCACAGACCGTTTTCGGACCTTCACAGACCGTTTTGGACTTTCACATACCGTTTCGGACTTTACAGACAGTTTGCGGACCTTCACAAACCAAAACTAGTCTTAAATACAGGCTCCTCGCGCCAAGGGGCCTCCTTAGCACCGTCATAAGTATATGAAAAAAAAAAATTTTCCTTTTCTTTCAAACTAAATAAAAAAAAAAACAAATTAAATTTAGGGAAAAAATTTTTTAATATTAAACTTTATTTATTTCAAAAATTTTTCCTGCGATTCTATATCAATCGATGGAATTAATTGAACTAATGCCATATTGCGTTTGTCTTTATCCCGTCCCAAAAATTTGAAATTAAACTGCGCTCTATTCAATTACTCTAATTCCAATTCGTTTTTTATTTTTTTTGAAAACCTGTCCGGCATTAAAAATATAATTTTTTCATAGGTTATTGGATCTTCAACCTCACAAAGCACCACCGTTTGATTTCTTTTCGTCTCTAGAAAGCACCAGGAAAGCACCTCGTATATTTTATTTTGGTGTAAAATATCAATATTATGATATTTTTCACTCGAACCCACTCCCAATTCCATTAAACTTTTTAAAAAACCTGCCTGATTAAAAATAGAAAATTAAAAATATAAAAAATAAAAAAAAAAAAAACAAACAAATAAATTACCATATTGTTTGTATTATTTTGTAATATTATGTACTCTTAATAAAGTAAATAAGTTTTAATAAGAGTACAGGAAAATTGTTGTTCTTATATATGAAAAACTTTATATATGACTTCCCTACTCATATAAAAAATAAAATAAAAACCAACTAACTAACTCATTATGCAATTATGCAATTTTTTACTTTTTTTTCTTGTTTTTTAAAGTTAAAATTCTAATACGATACAACATTGTTGCAGTATTTTGAAAAATATCATATAAATTAAAAAGTTGTGAAGGCTGCTGCAGCTGTGCGGTGCCAAAGAATAAGTAAATACCCGGTGGTTTTTAAAAGTATATATATATATGATCTTATGTTATAATCCATTTTATAGAAATAGAAAACTAAAAATGAGTTCAGCAAATAAAAAAATTAAATTGGAATGCAATGAGTGCAAAACAGTTTTCACAAGGCCGGACAATCTAAAAAAACATAAATGTAGAACAGAATTAAAACATAAATGTGATTTATGTCAAAAAGCATTTGGTAGAAAAAGGATCTATTAGAACATATAAAAAACCACAGAGAAAGCTATGAAAATACAAAGTTTTGTAAGAAGTGCAAAACAGCCATCTCAAATAATTTGTGGAATTACCACATTCGGACAAATTAACATAAGAAAAATGCAGCAGAAGTCATTGAAACTAATGTTAGGTGTATTAATGAATGTTTTCAAAATAGGCTAGAGACATTTATTAGAGATAATGATGATGAAGGCATATTAAACCCATAACACTTTTTAGAAAAGGCTCAAACCGATATCATTGAATTGGTCAGACAATCACTAAAAAAGCACAATGTCGTTAAGGCAAATCTTGGAAGTCATTAATAAGAAATATGAGGTTGTAGGGCCATTTTATTTGACAAAATGTGAAAAAAAGTTTCATGTTAATTTGTTGCTTTTGGAAAGGGGTGAAAAATTTCATTTTGTTTACATAAAACATTTATCAAGATTGATAAGTCGGTCTGTAACAAGGAATACTCATCAAAGTTATATTTGTAATATGTGCTTGCACCATTTTCATACATTACAACAACGTGACTTACACAAACCCGAATGCAATAAAGTAGTTACAAAGCTTCCGTCTGTTGAAAAAAATACACTGGAGTTTAAGAATTATTAACAACAATTGAAAACACCTTTTGTTATTTATGCCGATGCTGAGAGTATTTTACAACCTATTGCAATATGCAATTCTGATTACACGATGTCTTCAACAACAAACATTCATCAACATGTTCCAGTAGCTTTCTCTTACTACATTAAATGTTCTTTTGATGATGGTCTAAGCTGTTTCAAAGAATTTGTTGGAGCTAACTGTGCTAAGGAATTTATCCAATCATTGGCAGAAACATGCAGTGAATTATATTCAACATTCTTTATGAGTTCAAAACCGATGAATCCGCTAACACTGGATTAGCAGCTACAACAATTGGTTGAAGAAACGTGTCACATATGTGGTAAGCATTTAGATTTTAATAATAGAATTAGAGACCATTGCCACTTTACTGGGAATTATAGATGTCCTGCTGATTCTTATTGCAACTTGTTGTATAGACGATCAAATTTTTTCCCAATATTTTTTCACAATTTTTCCGGCTATGATTGTCATCTTTTATTTAAAGAACTAAATGAAGTGAATGGACATATTGGTGTCATTTCTTTGAATAAAGAACGTTATATTTCATTATTTAAAAAAATTACAATAGATAATAATCATTCATTTTATTTTCGTTTTCTCGATAGCTTCAGATTTATGGCTTCTAGCCTTGATTCATTGTGTAAAAATTTAAATTAAAACGATTTGATTCATATAAAAAAAGAATTCAATAATAATGAAAAATTTAAACTTATGACTCGAAAGGGAGTTTTTCCCTATGAGTATTTAAATTCCATTGAACGACTTGACGAAACATGTTTACCGTCACAAGACAATTTTACCAATCAAATGACAAACACACCATGTTCCGATGAAGAATACATTCATGCAGTTAATGTATGAAATACCTTTAAATGTCAAAATTTATGGGCTTTACCTTAAAAGAGATGTACTTATTTTGAGTGATGTTTTTGAAAATTTTCGAAAAATATGCTCCAAAATCTATTCTTTAGATCCAGCAAATTTTTACACTACACCAGGTTTGTCATGGGAGGCTATGTTAAAATACACTGATATAAAATTAGAGTTGTTAACTGATGTTAATATGTATAATTTTTTTAAAAAAGGGATACGTGGTGGAATTAGTCAGTGCTCACTTAGACATTCAGTGGCAAATAATAAATTTATGGGGGAATCTTATAAAAAAAACCAACCTTCCAAATATATAGTATATGAAGATGCCAACAATTTATATGGATGGGCAATGATCCAATATTTATCTCATAAAGATTTTCAGTGGGTTGATACTCCTGAAAATATTGATGTGCTTTCAGTTGCCGATGATTCGCAAACTGGTTATGTTTTAGAAGTGACTCAACATTTACATAATTTGCACAATGATTTTCCTTTTTGTGCTGAAAACAAAGTTCAGTTCGATAGATGTATTGAAAGGAATAAACTGAAATTGGAACAAGAAGATTTTTATATTCCTATGAATTTACATATAGCTCAGTGTAATTATTCTAGACTATTTTATGAATATCATTGCTTATGTCTGAAAAAATATATTGTGCAACAATAAATAAAACAAATATTTTTTAAAACCAATTATTATTATCTTTTATTAAATACATGTACAAGTTTATACAATTTTTTTCAGCACATCTTTGCAACAAATTTTCTGTATTATGATGGTGAGGGCAAATGGTGATGTAATTTCTTAGTTTCTGTAGAGATAGAATTTTGTTATCTAAATTGATAACTTTTACTGAATTTGAAATAAAAGTGTCTAAAAATTGCTCGTTTTTTAAGACCTTTTACATAAACAACATCAAATATGTTAAATGTTCCTCAAAGACATTTTTAACTTTTAAATACTCTATAAAGCCATCATTCAATCCATGTTATTAAGTTTCTTTTTGTTGTACTCATTTTGTCGTTTAACATCACTATTTAACTCTTCAAATGAGTACAGTGCTTTAAATATAAAAAACACTGGTGTTAAAGAACCATCAGCAATCAAAGAAAATTCTTTCAAAAAATATTGTTTGTTATTTCTAATAACAAATTGTAAATCAACTATAGCTTTTATGCTACCATTGTTGTTGTTGTTGCTATTCATTTTGTTCTTTATTATAAAAAAAACTTATAACCTAGCCTTTTATTTATAAGTCTGATTTCATAAACAAAAGTGGGGATACCTAGATATACTATAGAGCAGTAAATTTTTAAAACTATTAACAGACCTTCACAGACCGTTTCGGACCTTCACAGACCGTTTTCGGACTTTCACAGACCGTTTTCGGACCTTCACAGACCGTTTTCGGACCTTCACAGACCGTTTTGGACTTTCACATACCGTTTCGGACTTTCACAGACCGTTTGCGGACCTTCACAAACCAAAACTAGTTTTAAATACAGGCTCCTCGCGCCAAGGGGCCTCCTTAGCACCGTCATAAGTATCTGAAAAAAAAAAAATTTTCCTTTTCTTTCAAACTAAATAAAAAAAAAAACAAATTAAATTTAGGGAAAAAATTTTTTAATATTAAACTTTATTTATTTCAAAAATTTTTCCTGCGATTCTATATCAATCGATGGAATTAATTGAACTAATGCCATATTGCGTTTGTCTTTATCCCGCCCCAAAAATTTGAAATTAAACTGCGCTCTACTCAATTCCTCTAATTCCAATTCGTTTTTTATTTTTTTTGAAAACCTGTCCGGCATTAAAAATATAATTTTTTCATAGGTTATTGGATCTCACAAACCACCAGCGTTTGATTTCTTTTCGTCTCTAGAAAGCGCCAGGAAAGCACCTCGTATATTTTATTTTGGTGTAAAATATCAATATTATGATATTTTTCACTCGAACCCACTCCCAATTCCATTAAACTTTTTAAAAAACCTGCCTGATTAGAAATAGAAAATTAAAAATATAAAAAATAAAAAAAAAAAAAACAAACAAATAAATTACCATATTGTATGTATTATTTTGTAATATTATGTACTCTTAATAAAGTAAATAAGTTTTAATAAGAGTACAGGAAAATTGTTGTTCTTATATATGAAAAACTTTATATATGACTTCCCTACTCATATAAAAAATAAAATAAAAACCAACTAACTAACTCATTATGCAATTATGCAATTTTTTTCTTTTTTTTCTTGTTTTTTAAAGTTAAAATTCTAATACTATACAACATTGTTGCAGTATTTGAAAAATATTATATAAATTAAAAAGATGTTTAGGGTAAAAAGTTGGATTTATGTATTTTTTTTTTTTTCTTTTGTTTTTTAAAGTTAAAATTCTAATACGATACAACATTGTTGCAGTATTTTGAAAAATATCATATAAATTAAAAAGTTGTGAAGGCTGCTGCAGCTGTGCGGTGCCAAAGAACAAGTAAATACCCGGTGGTTTTTAAAAGTATATATATATATGATCTTATGTTATAATCCATTTTATAGAAATAGAAAACTAAAAATGAGTTCAGCAAATAAAAAAATTAAATTGGAATGCAATGAGTGCAAAACAGTTTTCACAAGGCCGGACAATCTAAAAAAACATAAATGTAGAACAGAATTAAAACATAAATGTGATTTATGTCAAAAAGCATTTGGTAGAAAAAAGGATCTATTAGAACATATAAAAAACCACAGAGAAAGCTATGAAAATACAAAGTTTTGTAAGAAGTGCAAAACAGCCATCTCAAATAATTTGTGGAATTACCACATTCGGACAATTTAACATAAGAAAAATGCAGCAGAAGTCATTAAAACTAATGTTAGGTGTATTAATGAATGTTTTCAAAATAGACTAGAAACATTTATTAGAGATAATGATGATGAAGGCATATTAAACCCATCACACTTTTTAGAAAAGGCTCAAACCGATATCATTGAATTGTTCAGACAATCACTAAAAAAGCACAATGTCATTAAGGCAAATCTTGAACTTTTCGGTGAATATATAAAACCAACAGAAGAGGAGTTTGAAAATATATCAATCAAAACTTTTCAAACTCGAGACAGGCAGACGATCTTAATGATTTTTTTGAAAATGCTGAAGACGTTATTCAACAACAAGCAGAAGACTTCCAAGAAAAGGATAGTGGGTGGGCGTTGATTAGAATTTTACACGTGGAAATAAATATTAATAAATATGAACCAATCCACGTTATTCAACAACAGGCAGAAGACTTCCAAGAAAAGGATAGTGGGTGGGCGTTGATTAGAATTTTACACGTGGAAATAAATATTGATAAATATGAACCAATCCACGTTTCTGGTTATATTAAGTTACCAAAAAGCATAGAAGATAAAAATATCCAATAATGATAACTTCTGTTTTAAGTGGAGTTTAGTATCAGCCTTACAAACTTGCGCTGAAAGTGCAAAACGAACATCTTCATACAAAATTAGTAACATTTCTCAACCCATAGTCAAGCTTGAGTTTGGCGATGTTTTACAACTTAATTTTGGCAATATGCAATTTCCAACTAAATTGTCTGAAGTAAATATATTCGAAGAACTTAATAATGACATAAGCATAAATTTGTTTGGATTGGAAGTCATTAATAAGAAATATGAGGTTGTAGGGCCATTTTATTTGACAATTTGTGAAAAAAAGTTTCATGTCAATTTGTTGCTTTTGGAAAGGGATGAAAAATTTCATTTTGTTTACATAAAACATTTATCAAGATTGATAAGTCGGTCTGTAACAAGGAATACTCATCAAATTTATATTTGTAATATGTGCTTGCACCATTTTCATACATTACAACAACGTGACTTACACAAACCCGAATGCAATAAAGTAGTTACAAAGCTTCCGTCTGTTGAAAAAAATACACTGGAGTTTAAGAATTATTAACAACAATTGAAAACACCTTTTGTTATTTATGTCGATGCTGAGAGTATTTTACAACCTATTGCAATATGCAATTCTGATTACACGATGTCTTCAACAACAAACATTCATCAACATGTTCCAGTAGCTTTCTCTTACTACATTAAATGTTCTTTTGATGATGGTCTAAGCTGTTTCAAAGAATTTGTTGGAGCTAACTGTGCTAAGGAATTTATCCAATCATTGGCAGAAACATGCAGTGAATTATATTCAACATTCTTTATGAGTTCAAAACCGATGAATCCGCTAACACTGGATTAGCAGCTACAACAATTGGTTGAAGAAACGTGTCACATATGTGGTAAGCATTTAGATTTTAATAATAGAATTAGAGACCATGGCCACTTTACTATATAGATATAGATGTCCTGCTCATTTTTATTGCAACTTATTGTATAGACGATCAAATTTTTTCCCAATATTTTTTCACAATTTTTCCGGCTATGATTGTCATCTTTTATTTAAAGAACTAAACGAAGTGAAATGACATATTGGTGTCATTCCTTTGAATAAAGAACGTTATATTTCATTATCTAAAAAAATTACAATAGATAATAATCATTCATTTTATTTACGTTTTTTTTTTTATTTTTTATTTATTAAACCAAAACAAGGTTTTTACAAAAAATATCTTACAGCTATTGAAAAAAACAAAAAAAAATTAAAGCTAACAAAATGCACAAACAAAAAAAAAAATACAAATTTGATTACTAAGTTAAAAATTTACAATGAAGAATTAAAAAGTTGTACTATTTACTGAATTTTAAAACAAAAAAACAAAAATGCTTACAGGACAAAAACACAGTATGAGATATAAATAATTGGAATGTATGTGATATGTATATGAACTTGAACTTGAAATAATTTTAAATGTTTACAAAGTAATTGGGTAATTTAAGTATTTAGGTCATTTATGAATTTCTGTTTTAATTTATGTTTAAAAGATTTTCTTGATATGTCTGATGAAAAAAGATGACTGTGTTTGTTGAATATAGTGCAACATCTGTTTATTGGCTCATTTCTTCCGTATTCTATTCTGTGTGTATTTTCTGATAAATATTTAGCGTTTCTTGTATTTCTGACTACATTGTTTAGTCTAATCTTATTTACTAAGAATTGAACGTCAAAACTTTTTTTTATGATGTCAAAGGTAAAGCAAGATAAAAGCATTTGCCTACGTGAAGATAAGGTTAACATATTCAATGAATTAAGTCTTTCAGCATAGCTTGGAAGAGTAGAATAGTCTGTAGGATTATATTGGATTATATTATATTTCTGAACGGATTCTATTCTATTGGAATGTAATTGAAACGCTGGATCCCATACGATGTTACCGTATTCTAGAATAGATCGAACTAACGAGCAATAGAGAGCTTTTGTTACTGCTGGGTTATTAAATTCTTTAGCTCTTCTCTTAATAAAACCTAACATTTTGCTTGCTTTGGAAATCATATGATCATAGTGAAGATGGAAGTTAAGCTTATAGTCCAGAAGAATGCCAAGATCGGTTATACTGGACACCCTTTCAAGAACTATGTTATCTATTGCATAGTCGAAAACATTGTAGATCTTTTACGTGTGAAGCTTATGACCTTGCATTTCGCTATGTTGAGTTCTAATTTATTGTAGAAACACCATTCTTGTAAAGAATGTAAATTTGATTGAAGTAATGCCAAATCAGAACTGTTTTTGATAACGTGGTAAATTTTAAGATCGTTAGCAAATGCAATATGTGATACACCCTCTAATTTTCTAGAAAGGTCTGAAATAAATAGATATTAAATAGAAGTGGGCCTAAATGGCTACCTCGCGGCAGTCCTGAGGTGACATTAATTGTGTTTGATAAATAACCTTGAAATTTAATATTTTGAGTTCTTTCAGTAAGATAAGAGCAAAGCCAAGCGAGGAAAGAACCTGAAATGCCTAAAGTTTCAAGCTTTTTAAGCAAAATATTGTGATCCACACGATCGAAAGCTTTGCTAAAATCCGTGTAGATAGCATCAACTTTATATCCATTTTCCATTTCATTGAGTATTTCCGATGTGTAAACCGTAAGATTAGTTGTAGTAGAACGACTTTTCTAAATCCATGTTGTTGTTCGTTTAATTTTGTATTTATGACGGGTGTAATTTTACTAACTACAATTTTTTCGAACAATTTTGGAATAGTGTATAAGATAGCTATATCACGGTAGTTTTCGACGGAAGCTTTGTCACCCTTTTTATAAATGGGGGTCAAAAAAGAAGATTTCCACGCATACGGAAAAATGCCTGTCGAAAGCGATAGATTAAAAATAAAATGAAGCGGTTGCGTCAAATAATTGGCCCAATTATATAAAAAAGAAGGTGGGATCAAGTCGGGTCCTACACCTTTTTTTGTATCAAGGTTGGTAATTGCTTCAAATATTTCGTTTTCAGAAAGATATAGATCTGTAATAATTGAATTAGATCTATTAAGTAAGATAGGAAAAGCGAAATTGATACGCGAATCTAATGGCCTATAAACTTTTTGAAAACAATCTGCAAAGAAATTACAGATTACATTAGGGCAAGAAGAAAAAACTTTATCTTTAGACGTAGAACTTGGATATCCATTTGTTTTTCGCTTTGTATTAATGAAGTCAAAAAACTTTTTTGGATCTGTAATTAATTTATTACCAATTTCATTGACATAATTATCGTATGCTAGATTTGATTTCTGTTTAAATTCTAAAACAAGATCGTTGTACCTGTTCAGTAAAATAACATCAGGGTCCTTCGTAACTTTAAGTTTTTTGTAAAGTTTGTTGCGTTGATTACGCAATGTCCTAATTTCTCTATTAAGCCAAGGTTCTGTTGTTTTATCTTTTTTACGAATTTGTGGCACAAAGCAGTTAATTATGTCAAATATTTTTAAGTAAAAGATAGAGATTGAAGAGTTAATATCCTATTGTATTAACAGGTCGTCCCAATTTAAAATTGATAAAGCATTATTAATGCTTTGATAATCAGCGTTAAAAAAGTCATATACAATATTATTATTGTAAGATTTCGCGAATTGAGGCATAGAAGTGGAAATTTCGAAGATGACTGCGTTATGATGAGAAGTGTTAGTGAACAGGTTGACTGCATCATCAGCGAGTTTTACCACCACTCTGTCATTTGAAAATGCAAGATCTAGCCACTTATTGTTTTTATTTGGAAAATTTATAATTTGTTGTAAATCATTACCATAGAACTCCGAAATAATGTCAAAATCAGTTTCATCCTGAAAGTTAATTGGTAATAACAAATTATCTGAATCATCTTCTATAAAAGATAATGATGGACGATTGAAATCGCCAAAAATAAAAATTGAATCATCCTCATTCATTTTAGATATAATATCGTGATAAATATCGAAAAATTCAGAATATGAGGAATTGTCAGAATTTGGTGGAAAGTAAACAATTCCTAGGTAAAGAAAATTATTACCTAAGTTTGCTCTAATAAATTGGTGATCGAAAGTGTGGGAGGTCCTAGTGATTAGTGGAATACTAGAAAGGTTATTATTTACTGCAAGTAAAACCCCGCCTCCACGGGTGCAGTTTGTAGAGAAAAAATCCCTATCCTTTCTATAAATCGACCAATTATTGTCCAGTATTTCTTCATTTATGAAGGAATCGTTTAGCCATGTTTCGGTAATAGCAAGCACAACGAAGTCACAAGACTTAGCATCAACATATAATTTTTTTAGTTTACCTCTCATACTACTACAGTTGTGGTAGAAGATTTTGATATTGTCACTAAGATTACATTTATTATCTGTTGGTTTTAACTTCTTAAAGCTAGATCTTGTATTTACTAAAATAAGATTAGTGTTAATGTTATTTTCTTCCGCTAGGGGACGAAAAAAATCATTACTACTTTTCCTAATTTTTTGCAAATAATCGATTCTCTTACTTTTAAGGTGACTACAATAAGCTTGTAAATTTTTTTCAACCGATTTGGACGAAGCACCGAAACCTTCATGATATTTTAAGTATAATTTCATTAATTCCTTAGGGTTAGAAGGCAAACCTTCTTGATCAATAAAAATTTTAATATTGAGTTTGGTTTTACCATCTACACAAAGGTCGTCATCCTCCTTATGTAAGTAAGCTAAATATAGCCTTACATTTTCGTATATTTTTTGATCTATAAAACGTGATAAAACATACGTATGATCGTCATTAGCTACAGCATTTTTTGTTAATCTGACTATAGGAGGTAACATAGGATTAACAAAACTTGCAATAGATTGGGATGAAACCGATGCAATTGGCTTATCGTTAATTGAAGTCGTGTTACAGTTTACGTTTAAGCTCTGAGTACATGGAGTGCCAGCATTAAAGGTTTGTCCCTGAATGAAGTTAGAATATTTTTGTTTAGACGTAATTGGTGTTGTTGTAATTAAATTTGAATTTGAATTTGAAATTGAAAATGAATTTTCAGAAATGACTGAATTGCACATTGTGCTAGACAATGCACTTGAACTTGTATTAATGGCTGGAATCTCAATTAAATTGGGCTTATTTAGTGAATATGTAACTACGTTCGACGGAGGCAAATAGTTTTGAAATTTAATAGGTGTTTGAGTTAATAAAATGGGTTGTGTTTTGTTTGAATTTAAAATATTATTATTATTATTATTATTATTATTATTCTTATTATTCTTATTATTATTATTATAATTATTATTATTATTATTGTTATTATTATTATTATTATCCTTTTTTTTGATTTGTTTATTTTTTGTTTTAATAATTTTAGGCAAATTAGTATTTCTATTGTTTGAATTTTTAGTGTTTGTTTCATTATTTATAGAATGTTTTGTGTTTATTGAATGTTGTGTGTTTGTCCTTAAATTATTTTTACCTAAATTTTTGAAACTGCTGATATTGGTTCCTATACGCCACAAGCTCCTGTTTTTAATTTCATTCACTTTTGATTCCGGAACACTAACTTTAAATGTGTGATAGTTCGGTTTATACTTCAGCCACTTCGGTGTTATTAATTTACAGTGAACATCATCGTATTTCAACTTGCTTCTTATGTATTTGGCCAGTTTGACTTCAGTTGTGTTAACGCTAAGATTCGAAATTCTTATGTTAAATTTCGGCTTACTTATAGCATCTGGTGGATCGACAACTTTTGTTTCTTTTTCAATATCCATTGAAATATCGTCCTGTTTTTCCTTTGCTACATTTTTGAGTTTGTCTGACCCAGCGCTATTTGTTTCGTTAAATTCGTCAAACAATGATTTAGGTAACTTATTTGAGCTGTATTGATTTGGATGAGAATTATTGTGGTTTTTCATAAATTCTTGCATCTCCTCCATTTTACTCTTGAGAATATCTAAATCAGCCAAAACTAAATCCCTGAAGCTCAATGAAATCTCATTCCTGCTCGCATTTTCAGAAATAGAAACACATATTTTAGATAAGTTATCAATTGAATCTTTTAGTTCCATATTATGTGAGTTATTTGTATCTTGAGGTAATTTATTGGAAATTAAAATTTCATTTTTTAATTTACCTATTTCAACTTTTATTATATCTCTAATAAATTTTTTGTTGTCTGTGTTGAAACTAATTACGCTATTGTTTAGCGATTCAAAATTTTTTTCCATTTCTGAAAAGTTGGCGGAGTTATTTTTTACAACTTCCAATAATTTAACAATTGTTCCTTGGAAGTTGTCCCTAACATCATTAATATTATTTTTGATTTCCCGCGAAAATTGTCCGAGAGAATTTTGTTGATCCAGAAAGCTTTCACAAACAAAGTGCTGCGATAAAAACCTGCTGTACCAGTTTCTCGGAGCGTTTAAGCAGACTCCATGAAATTTACGATTGCAGAAACCTTTGCATTTTATATCGAATTTCATATCGGTGACCAAACAATTTTCTACGCTGCATTTGAAATCCATTGTAAATTGTATATAATGTTAAGTAAAAAAATAAAGATGATGAATCACTTATTATTTGTATTCTGATTTTAATTTACTTTATTAGTTATTTATTGTTTAACTGTTTATTAATATTGTGACTTTACTTGTTAATGAAATTAAGTAGGTCACTATTTAAAAAAAATTTGCACTTGAAGAATTTTATTTTTAAATTTTAAATATTATATTTAAGTTCTTAATTAGGTTTAATTTTAATAACCTTGTTAATTAAGCAAAAAGAAATTTTTTATTATTATTAAAAATAATTAAAAATTAAAATTAGAGTATAACAAAAAAAAAAAAATACGTCTAAACTTAATGAAGAATGAATAATGAATGTTTTCTCGATAGCTTCAGATTTATGGCTACTAGCCTTGATTCATTGTGTAAAAATTTAAATTAAAACGATTTGATTCATATAAAAAAAGAATTCAATAATAATGAAAAATTTAAACTTATGACTCGAAAGGCAGTTTTTCCCTATGAGTATTTAAATTCCATTGAACGACTTGACAAAACATGTTTACCGTCACAAGACAATTTTACCAATCAAATGACAAACACACCATGTTCCGATGAAGACTACATTCATGCAGTTAATGTATGGAATACGCTTAAATATCAAAATTTATGGGACTATCTTAAACTTTACCTTGAAACAGATCTACTTATTTTAAGTGATGTTTTTGAAAATTTTCGAAAAATATGCTCCAAAATCTATTCTTTAGATCCTGCAAATTTTTACACTACATCAGGTTTGTCATGGGCGGCTATGTTAAAATACACTGATATGAAATTAGAGTTGTTAACTGATGTTGATATGTATAATTTTTTTAAAAAAGGGATACGTGGTGGAATTAGTCAGTGCTCACTAAGACATTCAGTGGCAAATAATAAATTTATGGGGGAATCTTATAAAAAAAACGAACCAACAATGGAAACAATGGAAAATGTAAATAAAAGAAAAATTGTCAAAATAGCTACCTCTTGGGAAAGTCAAGGAAGACATTTAGGTGCTCGAGCGTTAATAGCAAAACCAAATTATCATAGTCACTCTAGATTTACTGAAAACTTGATTGCCATTCAGCTTAATCATATCACATATATGTTATGACAAACCTATATATTTGGGATTTACGGGACTCGAACAATCTAAAATTCTTATGTATGATTTTTATTATGATTATATTAAACCTAAATATGGTAGTAAGGTTTTTTTAAATTATACAGACACTGACAGTTTCATTTATACTATACAGACAGATGGTTTTTACGCTGACATATTTAATGAAATACCAAAACGTTTTGATACATCAGATTATCCATCTGCCAATTTATTTAATTTTCCTCTAATGAATAAAAAAGTTCTAGGTCTTTTTAAAGATTAATTTAATGGAAAAATTGTTTCTGAATTTATTGGATTAAAATCTAAAATGTATTTCCTTCAAACATATGAAAATAAAACTATTAACAAAGCTAAAGGAATTAAAAAAATATGTTGTCAATTCTTTAACATTAGATAATTATAAAAATTGTTTGTTAATTTTAAGTTAACTTGTTTAAAAGAAATGAAATTATTTAGATCATATTTACATACAATTTATACACAAAATTTAAACAAAGTAGCTTTAAGTTCATTAGATAATAAAAGATATGTAACTGAAGATAATATAAAAACATATGCTTTAACAATATAATTTCAAACGTTTATTTGTCTCATTTTTTTCAAAACTTTTGCAGTTAATTTAATAATCAAACAAAAAATTTTCATCTATTTTTTAAGCTTTTCAACTTTAAAATGGCAGTTGGAAGCTTAATTTTCAAACATAACAAAAAAAGACGAGCTTTATCAGACTTGAATTTTTTAAATTTTTCACGTAAACATTAAATCAAGCTTAAACTTTCATAATATTAAGTATAAACCAAATTTAAGAAACTTTTCATATCTAATTAAAAATATTTAGCTTAATAGCTCAATATTTTTTTTTTTTTGTAATTTATAAAATTTTTTTTTTAATTTTTTCGGAAAACTGCCGAAAAAAGCTCCTCCTGTCGCTGAAACGGCGTTAAAAAAGCTCTACAAAAGCTCCTCCTGCTGCTTAAATGGCATACACATACTACTGCCAATAGATATACTTAATGGTAAAATTACAAATATAGATTAAAAATTTAATTCATAGGAAAAAAGTTACAAAAATAAATAAAATAAATACTACAAGATTAGAATTTATTGTTATAAAACACAACCCAAATTTACTAAAATTAAAAGCAAACTAGAGAGAAACAAAATGTTAGATAATAATAATCGAAATATACATCCAACTAGAATTAAAAGAAATTATAAATTTATTACAGGTAATCCAAGAATCAATAACCATGATGATCAAAATAATTTTACAACTCTTACTACTGAGCCTTTTTTTGTTCAAAACTGAAGCAACGTTTACCTTAGAAAAGTTAGAGACGGAATCTGGTTATACCATAATTCAACAAGAAAATATCTCAATAGTAGAAAGCTATATCAAACTTTTTCATATAATCGATTTAGAACAAATTCAATATACAATCAACTTGATTGATAAATATATAAATACTTCATATAAATTGACGGAAGATGAAATTATTTTAAAGTCCTTGAATGCCCAAATGTCAAAAACTAAACATAATTTTAAAACATTAATACCTTATAGACATAAAAGAGCATTAGCTGGTGTTGGAGGCTCATTTCTTAAATGAACATTTGGTACAATGGACAAGGAAGACAAGGCTGACATAGAATAACATTTAAAAACTATATAACAAAATAATCATAATGTAATATCAAGTAGTAATAACCAAATAAAAATTAATAATGATATTCAAAACAATATTAAAATCTTACAAAAAAGTATAAATAAAAATCAATTTCCAATAGATAAACTTTTAAATAACATTTCACTAAATAACAAAAACATTACTAAACAACTACAACACTTACAAATACTGACAAATATTAACCTCTAAATCAAGAAATCGAAAAAATTCAAGAGAACGTAGTATTTGCTAAACATAGTATTATGAGTAGATCTATCTTAACACCTGAAGAAATAGATTTTTAAGATATAGATATTCTTAAAATACAAGAAATTAAAAGATCTTTGGTAATAATGAGTAGTAAATTAGTGTTTATACTAGAGATTCCAGTAATAAGCGAAGAAAACGCTGTACCAAATTCTAATTCGGAAGAAATTGATATATAAAATACCGATATCATATTATTTAGAAATAAAACATATTATCTTAATCAAGAAAGATACTTTAATAAACTACAATTAATTTCAACTTGTATTTCAAATCTTTTTATAAAATCATTTAAAAACTGTACTAAAGCTATTGAAAGTAATGTTAAAACTGTAGAAATTGATCAAGGAATTGTATTAGTTAACAAGTGATGAAAAAAAACCAAGGGTTTTTAAAAAAGCACATTTTCAAATTTATATTGTATTACATACTGAGTTTAACTTTGGAAATATTTACTTGGAAATAGTTACTGCTTAATTATAAAATTTACTGCTAACAGTAAAGTTTTTATTTTAAATTTACCCTTTAATGGGGAAGGTTTCCAAGTTTCTCAAGGATCTAACTTCATCTAACTCCCCCCCCCCCCTCCGCCACACCATTTTTTTTAGGTTCTAGGAATTAAATTGTGAATTCCACAAAAATTATACAATCTAAGCAAAAATGGGTAAAACTGAGAGACACTTTCTTCAATTTAAGGAACGGCTTTTAAATTTAAGAAAAACCTTTAACATATGTTAAAATATAATGTTGGGCCTTTAAATTTTGTATATCAATAAAAAAAATATTGGACAGGTATTCAAGTTACAGGTGCTTAAAAATAGCAAAATTTAAATTTTCGAGCCCTTATAGCTCCTAAACATGGGGCTTGACAAAAAAATTTTGTTAACCGTCTCCTACTAGTTTCTGAGTATCTAACTTCTCCCAAAATTTCAAGACCCTAGCTTGAACCGTTTAGAAGATATGTGTAGCCAAAAATTTTGTAAAAATTGAGTTTTGTGTAATGTTAAATTTTAGTACCGTATGGCAACCCTAAACATTTGCCTTTTAAATATTTATAAAGCTTATGAAACCAGCTATCGTTTTCCGTTTTCACATTGAAAATATATCTAACAGAACTCTTGTTATAACAAATTAAATATAGGGCTTTTTCCAACTTTGGGGGGCTGTAGCCCCGTAACAGGTGGGGCTACAGAAAAAAATTCTTCTACGAAATTAATTTTTTTGTAATACCTACTAGTAGTTAAAACTTCTTTTCTCTATTTCAAACGATGTAAAAGTTTTTGTAAACATACGGACAGACAGACAGACGGACAGACGGACAGACGGACGGACAGAGTGAAGCTATATAGGCACATTTTTACAAAATTCTTTGAAAATGTGCTAAAAATGTAAATAATATTGTATGATGTAAAATGTAATAAAGTTTAACTCAAATATTAAACTAAGTTGAACGATTTTATACTAGATCATATTTCATTAAAAACAAGTAAAGCAACAGTCAGTCGGTGCAACCGACTTAGAAATACCCTACACCTATTTGGTTCAAATTTAAGGACATATCCATAAGTCATTTTCACACCATAAAAGCTGTTATTAATTTGATCGTAAGACAAAGCTAACCAAATTAACTTTATAATACTAAAAACATTTTCTAATTACACTATCTATTAAAAAATACTACAAATTCTTACTAATTTATCTATTTAAAAATATTAAAAAACAAACAAACTTGAAATAAATGAAAATATATTTATTCCAATTCAATTACAAAATGAAAAAATTCTAATTATTAAATTTTGTGATAAAAAGATAATTAAAGCATAATATATTTAATAATCCAAATTTTTAAAAATTGCAATTATTTTAAATGGTTAGTTTATATACCTAATAGAAAAGCTTATAAACGCAAAATATGCAATAAATGTATTTCTAAAATACAATTACAAATTTAGACCTTTTCATATAATTCATTTAAATATAAAAATACATTTTACATAAATGCAGCAAGTTCCTTTGAACATAGCTGAACCACTACAATTAAGTCTAGATTTCGGAGACACATAGGACATAGGCAATATATTCTTTAGCTTCGAAATTAAACTCGACCACAACTAATTCCCATGGTACTTTCATTACAAGTAACCTAGTGTTAAATTTCATCAAAATACCGGCATTATTTTTTGAGTTATGGTGTTTTTAAGATATATGTTTGTTAGTCCTTGAACTTTTCAAGGGTTCCAGGACCCGAAATTATGGTACGATTTCGCCCATATACACAATTGGAACGTTCTATCTTAATTTTAAGATACTAGTTTTATTAATTTCGATGATAAGTTTTTACACATTGGGGGGTCCAAGAGAGGTTCTGAACCACCACTCCAATTGATCCCAAATTAGGGGGACCGCAAGAAATAGTAAAGAACACCCTGGGCCAAATTTGAAACTTCTACATTTGTTTCAAGTTACTATCTTTATTAATTTCGAAAATATGCTTTAAGGTCGTAAGAACTGAGTAGCTAGTCCCAGACCCACTACTCCAATGGGGCCCAAATTTCAAAGACACTTACGCAATAGGAGGGACACCCTGATACCAAATTTGGAGGTTCTATCTTCATTGGTTTCGGAATTATGCTCGTTTGGCCTAAATTCGATCAAAAAGTTCTAAGTTCCGAACCCATTGTCCAATCCTCACCGTACGTAATCCCCGCCATAGTTTCATTACCAATAA
Source organism: Dolichopus griseipennis (assembly GCA_963082915.1). Taxonomy (NCBI): domain Eukaryota; kingdom Metazoa; phylum Arthropoda; class Insecta; order Diptera; family Dolichopodidae; genus Dolichopus; species Dolichopus griseipennis. The sequence goes on along the minus strand of OY720441.1, from coordinate 247,882,582 downwards.
CCTACAGCACAAATTTCATGAAGATAGCCTCATTAGTTGTTGAGTTATCGTGATTTTTTATATATGTTCGTCAGCGCTGACATCGATTAAAAGGTCCGGAATTCGAACCGTTGGGCTGATTTCGCCCTTATATAGTCCGCGCTGTACTTATAGTACTAGTTAACCCTTGTACACAATTTGTACGGTCTATCCTAATTTTAAGTAATTATTTTTAATAATTTCGATTATAAGCCTTTAAAACTTGGGAGGCCTGAGAGGGGTACAGAACCACCACTCCAATTGATCCCAAATTAAGGGAACACACAAAAGATAGTAAAAAACACCCTTGTGGCAAATTGGAAGCTTCTACATTTTTTCAAGTTGTTATCTTTATTAATTTTAAAGATATGCTTTAAGGTCTTCGGAAATGTGTGGCTGGTTCCCGACCCGCTACTCCAATGGGACCCAAATTCACAAGACACTTAGGAAATAGGAAGGGACACTCTGATACTAAATTTGGAGGTTCTATCTTTATTGGTTTCGGAATTATGCTCGTTTGGCCAAAATTCGATCAAAAAGTTCTAGGTTCCGAACCCATGGTCCAATCCCGACCTTACGCAATTCCCGAAGTAGTTTCATTACTAGTAACCTACAGCACAAATTTGATGAAGATAGCGTCATTACTTGTTGAGTTATCGTGATTTTTTATATTTGTTCGTTAGCCCTGAAACCGATTAAAAGGTCCAGATTCCGAACCCATGGGCCGATTTCGCCCATATGCAATCCCCGCCGTACTTTCAGTCCTAGTAACCTACAGTTAAAATTTCATCAAGATAGCTCCATTATTTTTTGAGTTATCGTGCCTACGGACGGACGGACGGACGGACGGACGGACGGACGGACATGGCTATATCGACTCAGGCGGTCACGCTGATCACAAATATATATACTTTTCCATATCTAGCTCGCTTCCTTTAGGTGGTTACAAACACCATACCAAAGTTAATATACCCCTTTACCTATTCTATAGGTGTAGGGTATAAAAAACTGAAATTTTAATGAACCTTGTTATATGACTTAGTTTTTTTTATACCCTACACCTATAGAATAGGTAAAGGGGTATATTAACTTTGGTATGGTGTTTGTAACCACCTAAAGGAAGCGAGCTAGATATGGAAAAGTATATATATTTGTGATCAGCGTGACCGCCTTAGTCGATATAGCCATGTCCGTCCGTCCGTCCGTCCGTCCGTCCGTAGGCACGATAACTCAAAAAAAATGGAGCTATCTTGATGAAATTTTAACTGTAGGTTACTAGGACTGAAAGTACGGCGGGGATTGCATATGGGCGAAATCGGCCCATGGGTTCGGATTCTGGACCTTTTAATCGGTTTCAGGGCTAACGAACAAATATAAAAAATCACGATAACTCAACAACTAATGACGCTATCTTCATCAAATTTGTGCTGTAGGTTACTAGTAATGAAACTACTTCGAGAATTGCGTAAGGTCGGGATTGGACCATGGGTTCGGAACCTAGAACTTTTTGATCGAATTTAGGCCAAACGAGCGTAATTCCGAAACCAATGAAGATAGAACCTCCAAATTTAGTATCAGGGTTTCCCTTCCTATTTCCTAAGTGTCTTGTGAATTTGGGTCCCATTGGAGTAGTGGGTCGGGGACCAGCCACACATTTCTGAAGACCTTAAAGCATATCTTTAAAATTAATAAAGATAACAACTTGAAAAAATGTAGCAGCTTCCAATTTGCCACAAGGGTGTTCTTTACTATCTCTTGCGTGTTCCCCTAATTTGGGATCAATTGGAGTGGTGGTTCTGTACCCCTCTCAGACCTCCCAAGTTTTAAAGGCTTATAATCGAAATTACTAAAAATAGTTACTTAAAATTAGGATAGACCGTTCAAATTGTGTACAAGGGTTAACTAGTACTATAAGTACAGCGCGGACTATATAAGGGCGAAATCAGCCCAACGGTTCGGATTCCGGACCTTTTAATCGATTTCAGGGCTAAGGAACATATATAAAAAATCACGATAACTCAACAACTAATGAGGCTATCTTCATGAAAATTGTGCTGTAGGTTATTGGCAGCGAAACTACGGCGGTGATTAAGTACGGTGAGGATTGGACAATGGGTTCGGAACTTAGAACTTTTTGATCGAATTTAGGCCAAACGAGCATAATTCCAAAACCAATGAAGATAGAACCTCCAAATTTGGTATCAGGGTGTCCCTTCCTATTTCGTAAGTGTCTTTGAAATTTGGGCCCCATTGGAGTAGTGGATCGGGGACCAGCCACTCAGTTCTTAGGACCTTAAAGCATATTTTCGAAATTAATAAAGATATTAACTTGAAACAAATGTAGAAGCTTCAAATTTGGCCCAGGGTGTTCTTTACTATTTCTTGCGTGCCCCCCTAATTTGGGGTCAATTGGAGTGGTGGTTCAGAACCTCTCTTAGACCCCCCAATGTGTAAAAGCTTATCATCGAAATTAATAAAACTAGTAACTTAAAATTAAGATAGAGCGTTCCAATTGTGTACAAGGGTTAACTAGTATTGAAAGTATGACGGGACTGCATATGGGCGAAATCGTACCATAATTTCGGGTTCAGGAACCCTTGAAAAGTTCAAGGACTAACAAACATATATCTTAAAAACACCATAACTCAAAAAATAATGCCGGTATTTTGATGAAATTTAACAGTAGGTTACTAGTAATGAAAGTACCATGGGAATTGGTTGTGGTCGAGTTTAATTTCGAAGCCAAAGAATTTATTTCCTATGTCCTATGTGTCTCCGAAATCTAGACTTAATTGTAGTGGTTCAGCTATGTTCAAAGGTACTTGCTGCATTTATGTAAAATTTATTTTTATATATAAATGAATTATATGAAAAGGTCTAAATTTGTAATTGTATTTTAGAAATACTATTTATTGCATATTTTGCGTTTATAAGCTTTTCTATTAGGTATATAAACTAACCATTTAAAATAATTGCAATTTTTAAAAATTTGGATTATTAAATATATTATGCTTTGATTATCTTTTTATCACAAAATTTAATAATTAGAATTTTTTCATTTTGTAATTGAATTGGAATAATTGTTTTTTAATATTTTTAAATAGATTAATTAGTAAGAATTTGTAGTATTTTTTAATAGATAGTGTAATTAGAAAATGTTTTTAGTATTATACAGTTAATTTGGTTAGCTATGACTTACGATCAAATTAATAACAGCTTCTATGGTGTTAAAATGACTTATGGATATGTCCTTAAATTTGAACCAAATAGGTGTAGGGTATTTCTAAGTCGGTTGCACCGACTGACTGTTTCTTTACTTGTTTCATTCTAAATATGTTGTAATTTCGTTTTGGAACCAAACATTGGACATTTATTTAAGTGTCAAATACAGTTATTTTCATTGGCTAAAGGTATAATTTGTTTTTTGTTAATAGGTGTTAGTTTGAAAGGAATTTTAATCAGAAATATTAGTGTATTAGTAGTGGTTCTTGAAAATCCTACTTTTATATGTTTCAGTTTGTCAGAGTTTATTAAAAAATTAATTATTTCCACGTGATTCAGAAGAGATGGATGAATAATATTTAAGTTAATTATCTTGCAAGTCTTCTATAATTTTATTTACTTGTTGTATATTAAGTTTTAAATCAAAAAGTGAAATTTTTAAAGCATTTTCATCAATTTAATTTTTTAGCATATTTTTTATTAATTGTCTGTCTTGGTAGATGTTAACCAGTAATTTGTAGAGCTTGTAGAATTAATTTATAGAGTTGTTAAAATTATTATTTATTTGTACCTGTTCGTTCATATTTTTTATAACGTTATCGTTGTTATATTCAAAAGATTGTAAATGTTGGTTTATAAATTGTCTGTCATCATCGTCCATAGTCCCTGTCAACCATTTGCTGATTGTTCCAGCAAAATTGAAAAGTCCACATTTTTGTATTGTATGATGTCCGTTTTTTAATGTAGATAACTTGTCTTCTAGTCTGTCAATTTCTTTTATTAATATAATTTATTAAGCGGTTGCTAGTATTTGTAGAAAAAAGAGATGAACTTCTTTTAATTTCATTTATTAATTCGTCTATTTCATTTATGTCAATAATATGTAAAGAGTAGTTAAATGTTTTCGGTATTAATATTTGACTGTCTTGAATAATTGTATAACCATTATTTGTTTCAATTTTCTCTATTTGAAGTTGATTCGATTGTGTTAGTGGCAGTAACATTAGAAGTAGTAGAAATACTTTCGTTATCGGGATTATCTGAAAATTTTAAAGGTCGTTTAATGTTAATAGGGTGTAAGTTTTATATATATATATTGTGAAAAACAAAATTAAAATAAAATATGATTTAAATAAAAACACAATTTTTATATTAAACAATTTAGTGATTTTTATTTTCAAGACCGTTTTAAAGAATGGCTAAACTTAGACTAAATTATAAAAGAATGTTTTCAATATGAATTTTAAAATTAATTTCTTTTTAAAATTACAAAACAAAATTATTACTATATTATCTTTTTTTATTTTTCATTACTTATCCTAAAAAAAATACAAATTGCTTAATACAAAAAAAATATATTAATAATCAATAATATACTTAACATCGGTTTCCGATATTGCAACACACAAGAAGAAAAAGAATTTATTTTTGTTGTAATTTGACAGTAATATAATAGATTCCTCGATAACAAATCCTTTAGAATTTCGTAACGAACTCTATCAATATGATGAAACTAAAGCTCTTCATCAACTAAGAAAAATAAACCATTGTATAAAAAACCAAAATTGTAAAACTTTTAAAAATTGTAATAACGAAATAATTGCAATTGACGATAGTAGTATTAACTATTTTGTAAAATTTTATAATTGTAGCATTAATTTAAATAATAAGACATTTTATAACGATATTACAGAAATAAAAAATAAATTTGTATTGTCAAACCTGGAATATAAACCAGTCAATAATTCTTACACTTTTAATGAAATTATATTAGAAACTAAGGAAAATATAAATAAAATTGAAAAATTAAAAATTAATAAAAATGAATTTTCAACCTATTGTATAATTGCCGTAGTATTAATAATAGTAATAATAATAATAATAATATCAATAATAATCATTGTATTTTTGTAAATTGCAAAATAAAATATATTGGATCAATTTTTAATAACATGATTCAGTAGAATCTTAACCCTAACTAAGGGAGAGTTACTTATAGTAACAAACTGCCAACAGACAAAAAATGTCTTTAAATAATGATTTTCCCACGGAAATAAATTCCCATGAAATTATTCTTTATTAATTTAAATATTACATTTCAGAAATATTCCACAATTATGAAATATTACTGAAATGTTTAATCAGCAAATTTGATATTTGATCCAATATAAACTACCGTAATTTTTAGTTAATTAGTTTTAGTTTATTTTTGTAATACCAACAGTAAAGGTTGTTTAGCTTAAGCTAAAAACTTTAATAAAATAAATATATAAGAATACCAATCCGAAGATTAGTGTTTTATTTGATGTTGATAATATTTTTTATACCCTACACCTATAGAATAGGTAAAAGAGTATATTAACTTTGGTATGGTGTTTGCAACCACCTAAAGGAAGCGAGCTAGATATGGAAAAGTATATATATTTGTGATCAGCGTGACCTCCTGAGTCGATATAGCCATGTCCGTCCGTCCGTCCGTCCGTAGGCACGATAACTCAAACAATAATGGAGCTATATTGATGAAATTTTAACTGGAGTTTACTAGGACTGTACGACGGGGATTGCATATGGGCGAAATCGGCCCATTGGTTCGGATTCTGGACCTTTTAATCGATCGAAGGGCTAACGATCATACATAAAAAATCACAATAACTCAACAACTAATGACGCTTTCTTCATCAAGTTTGTGCTGTAGGTTACTAGTAATAAAACTACTTCAGGGATTGCGTAAGTTCGGGAGTGGACCATGGGTTCGGAACCTATAACTTTTTGATCGAATTTAGGCCAAACGCGCATAATTCCGAAACCAAAGTAGATAGAACCTCCCAATTTTGTATCAGGGTGTCCCTTCCTATTTCCTTAATGTCTTTGAAATTTGGGCCCCATTGGAGTAGTGGGTCGGGGACCAGCCACACATTTCCGAAGACCTTAAAGCATATCTTTAAAATTAATAAAGATAACAATTTTAAAAAATGTAGAAGCTTCAAATTTGGCACAAGGGTGTTCTTTACTATCCCGTGCGTGTCCCCCTAATTTGGGATCAATTGGAATGGTGGTTCAGTATCCCTCTTAGACCCTCTTAAGTTTTAAAAGCTTATAATCGAAATTATTAAAAATAGTAACTTAAAATTAAGATAGAACGTTCAAATTGTGTACAAGGGTTAACTAGTGCTTAAAGTTAAGCGTGTACTGCATAAGGGCGAAATCAGCCCAAGGGTTCGGATTCTGGACCTTTAAATCGGTTTCAGGGCTAACGAACATATTATATAAATAATCACGATAACTCAACAACTAATGACGCTATCTTCATGAAATTTGTGCTGTAGGTTATTGGTAATGAAACTACGGCGGCGATTGCGTACGGTGAGGATTGGACAATGGGTTCGGAACTTAGAACTTTTTGATCGAATTTAGGCCAAACTAGCATAATTCCGAAATCAATGAAGATAGAACCTCCAAATTTGTTTTCAGGGTGTTGCTTTCGATTTCCTTAGTGTCCGTGAAATTTGAGCCCAATTGGAGTAGCGGGTGTGGACCTGCCACTCAATTCCAAGGACCTTAAAGCATATTTTCGAAATTAATAAAGATAGTAACTTGAAACATATGTAGAAGCTTCAAATTTGGCACATGGGTGTTCTTTACTATTTCCTGCGTGTCCCTCTAATTTTGTACCTTTCTTAGACCCCCCAATGTGTAAAAGCTTATCATCGAAATTAATAAAACTAGTAACTTAAAATTAAGATAGAACGTTTCAATTGTGAACAAGGGCTAACTAGTATTGAAAGAATTACGGGTACTGCATATGGGCGAAATCGTACCATAATTTCGGGTTCTGGAACCCTTGAAAAGTTCAAGGGCTAACAAACATATATCTTAAAAACACCATAACTCAAAAAATAATGCCGCTATTTTGATGAAATTTAAACTCTAGGTTACTAGTAATGAAAGTACCATTGGAATTGGTTCTGGTCGAGTTTGGTCAATGAGTTCGGATTCTAGAAGCTTTTGATCGATTTGAGGCTGAACGAGTATAATTTCGAAGCCAAAGAATAAATTTCCTATTTCCTATGTGTCCTCGAAATTTAGACTTAATTGTAGTGGTTCAGCTATGTTCAAAGGAACTTGCTGCATTTATGTAAAATTTATTTTTATATTTAAATGAATTATATGAAAAGGTGTAAATTTGTAATTGTATTATAGAAATACATTTATTGCATATTTTGCGTATAAGCATTTCTATTAGGTATATTAACTAGCCATTTAAAATAATTGCAATTTTGAAAAATTTCGGTTATTAAATATATTATGCTTTGATTAGCTTTTTATCACAAAATTTAATAACTAGAATTTTTTCATTTTGTAATTGAATTGGAATAAATATATTTTCATTTATAACAAGTTTTTTTGTTTTTTAATATTTTTAAATAAATAAATTATTAAGAATTTGTAATATTTTTTAAGAGATAGTGTAATTAGAAAATGTTTTTAGTATTATAAAATTAATTTGGTTAGCTATGTCTTACAATCAAATTAATAACAGCTAATAGGTGTAGGGTATTTCTAAGTCGGTTGCACCGACTGACTGTTTCTTTTCTTGTTTTTATTATCAACCTAAAATCAATATTTAAGTTGCGTTCCTTTTACCAAAAATTGTTGATGAAGAGTAGATAGAAGTTGTTTGTAAATGGAAAACTAATTTTTGTTTCAAGAGTATATAATTGTCTGATTTATTATCCTCCATAATATTTGACATTTTAAAACTATCTGCCATTTGTGAAGTTAATAAAACTTAATATATTTAGATAATGAAAAAAAAAGTGAAAAAATTAAGGTTTATTGCTGAAATATAAACTTATGAATTATGATAGGTATTTTGCTCTATTACAAAGGCGTGTAATAGATACGGAAGAAAACATAAGAAAATAGTTTAATGATCCAGAAAACTATTCAATTAATTTATTTAATCTTTGAATTTATAAAGTTTGAATTCATAAGAAATTACAATATTTAAAATGAAAACTTGGTATTTTTAATAGTAATTCTTTAAAAAAATTTGTGTTCGAACAAAGGAATATCTGCTTTCGAAAATAGGCAACTGGGGTTCGATTATAAGCAAATTTGCGTTTTTTTTAGTAATTTTTAAATAAAATTATTAATAGTTTGTAAAATTTAATTTAATTTAATTAGTTCGAAAGGTTATTAAATTTACTTTCGATTGATATATAAAACTAGTTATTCGGTCAATATACACATTATTTATGATTAATTAAAGTCGCAAGTATCGTTAAGTGTTCGATTATAGGGACCCTATAGGGAAAAAAAAAAATAAGTTTCGTGTAATATTAGTCTAATATAAATTACACTAAACAGATTTTTTATGTAAATTTAAAAGCACAAAAAGCTCGAATTTCTAGCAGACAGCGATACTAGCTAATTATTATATTTTTTAAATTAAAACCTAAAATAATTTTTTAAAGAACGCCTGAATTTCTTTTTAAGTTTAATTTGTATAATATAATATTTTTGATTGAATTATTACCATAGGTAAAACCATTTTTTTTTTTTTTTTATTCCTTTTCCACTCCTTTAAGGAGTATAGGGCATTCACCAAGTTTAAATTTTAAACTAGGCTTCAGTTTCTTTAATCATAATATTCACTAAGCCGTTGATTAGTCGGCTGTAGCTATTGTATAAGGTTATGAAATATGAATGCACAAATGTCAACTTTGTGCGCCATCTATAATCTTACACAAGAATTATTTATATATTTTAATCTTATTTTATATTACGATATAAACTATTACGATATAATTAAACAATTTTACGATATTTTTTTATTGGATATGATCTGACCGGGGTTTGAACCCGAGACCTTCCACATGAAAGACGGCGTCTTTACCACTACGCCATTGGTCAGATAAAACCATAAGGAAGTCATATTCATAGAGTATTCATCTAGAACAAAAAAATGTTAGTCAATTTTGTTGATTTGAAAACACCCCAATACGGTATTCACCGCAAGATGACCGTATTTTTCGTACACATAGTAAAATCAAATTGAGATTATATTTTCTTTGCTTTATTTTTATTTTTTTTTTATTTTTTTTGTTTGTCAATGTATGTACAATTGTTTATATTTCCTTATCAAGTTGGACGACTTCTTTTTAAAAAATTTTTTTAATATTTTTATTGTTGTATTTTTTTTGTATGTTAATCGATGTATGTGTGTCATTTGTGTATTATGTACATATGTATTTCTTTATACAATTTGGACGATTTCTTTTTTTTAGAATACAGAGAACCTTTGAAAATAAATATAATTATTCAAGCAGTAAATGCTATTCTAACAAAAATGTTAGAAATTTGAATGTACTTTTTAAAAATTTTTATACTGTCTCGTCAGATGAAAATGTTGTTTTTGCAGGCATTGTTTGAAATTTTATATCAAAGACATTGGTTATGTCTATAAAGAGTTTTAACCATATTAAGATTTTCGGTAATTTCATGGCAAAAATTTAATAAAACATTTTCTGTAGAAATTTCCTTTCTTAATCCAAATTGTGACTTGTGTGTGATAAGTTAATATCCTATTTTTCATTATTTTTTCAAAAACTTTTGATATAGAAGGTAAAAGGGAAATTGGTCTATAATTGTTCAAATTTTTGGAATTACCTTTTTTAAAAAGCGGCACAACAACTGCACATTTAAGCGAATTCGGAAAGACACCCGAAAATACACTTAAATTAAAAATGGAAGCTATTACAAATCATTAAAAATATTTTTTTAATGGTAATGTTGGATATTCCGTCATGCCATTAAAGTGCGCCAATTTTGATAAAAATGAGATTGAATATTTAGAAAAAATAAAAAGTAATACAAATGCAGAAATTGTTTAAAGAGATTATCTATCTCAAAAGATAATCCTCCTATAAACGTTTACAAAGTTAATTCTCCTAATAACATTGTTCCAGATAATATAATATCATCTCCTACTATAAATATCAATACATTACATAATCACGAATTATCTTCGGCTGTAAATATGAATGAAGATCACAATGTTAACACTGAAGAAAAAACTCTACAAACGCTATACAATGAAATTATAAAAATGCAAAGCATTAATACTAATGCTATTTCAAGAATTGATGAACTAGAGAATAAAAATAGTCTCTTGTGTAAAAAAAGTTGATATGCTAGAGAATAAAATTAATGTAATGGAACAGAAGGAGATGGAAAATTGCATAGATATTATTGGTATTCCTGAAGTAAACAAATCAAATGTGAAAGAAAAAATTTTTACTCTTCTCAACTAGTCTTTATATGAATGTAAATGATGATGAGATTGATTACTGTTTTGTTAAACGTACAAAAAAATCAATACCTATGAATTACGCTCTTAATGCTGCTTCTATTAATACAGGCATTGTAAGTGTAAAGTTATCTTCTTTATCTACAAAAAAAAAACTTATAAAAGGAAAGAGTGTAATAAAAAAATTAAATGCAGAAATATTTGGTGAGAATTTTAGGAATAGAAATATCTATCTTAACGATTCTCTTACTACTCATATGCGACATCTATTCAACAAGGCGTTGGCAAGAGATCTCTTTGGGTAAGAGATTGTAATATATTTTTAAAAAAAAAAGAAGGCATAAAGTAATTAAAATTTTGAATTCAGAAGATTTATTGAACATTGAGTAATTTAAAATTTTTTTTTTTTTTTTTGTGTATATTGTGATTTAAATTATGCCTTCTAATAATAATAGTAATAATAATGAAAATAATAGTATTAGCTTTAATAACAATGTGAATAATTCTCAATTTTTGGTAGTGCAACAGAATACAAGAAGTATAAGAAAAAATTTGGATTCTTTTTTGTGGATCATAGAATCTTATTAGATAAATTATTTGTAATTGGTATCAGAGGTTTTGTTCTTGATTGGTTTAGCTCTTTCCTTATAGGTAGAAAACAACGGGTAAAAATTAAAAATGTGGTTGGTTGTATGAGTGACATAAATTGTGGAGTCCCTCACTGCTCAGTCCTGGGCCCAATTTTATTCCTAATTTATATAAACTCATTATTCTTACAATCATTTAAAGTTAAACTCACAGCAATTGCTGATGATACAGCTTTTACTTATGCCACCTCTAATCATATTGAAACCGTCGAAAATATTAACCGTGACCTAAATATTCTTAGTAGCTGGTTCGCTCAACACAAACTTGTAATAAGCTCTAAAACCAAATATATTACTTTTAATATCTACAATTCTTCTTCTTTAAACTTACATACTATTAATTACCACTCTGTATGTTTTTTAAACAATTTTGATTCTAGGGATTCTAGGAATCATCTCATTGTCTTAAAATAGAAAATGTGGTCACGTTCAAATATTTGGGTTTAATTATTGATTCCAAAATGTCATGGTTTGATCACACTTCGTATCATAAAAAATACCTTAACAATGTTATCCGCCAATTATGTCAAGTAAGTTTATATAGTTCGACAAAAGTTTGTTTGATGTTTTACTATGCTCTTTATCATTCTAAACTCCAATATGGGGACATCACAAAAATATGCTATTAGAGTGGTATATAAAAAGAATAGATATACACATACTCATAATCTGTTTTTTATAACTGGTATTCTTTCTGTAAGAAATCTGTACTTCTACAAAACTTTAAAGGTACTTTTCATTAGATCTGGATACCGCGTTACTAAAGGCACTCTTCACTATAATTTAAGAATAAATAATAGCAATCTTGTAGATATTGCTCGTTCCCGTAGGAACCATTTTTGTCATTTTTATAGTATTATTGCACCAAGATTATTTAAAAGATTGCCAGGGAATACTAGAAATATTAGAGTTCTATCGCAATTTTTATCAAAAATTAAATCTTGGCTCATCTAATTTGATTCGGCTAATTCAGAAAAACTTTTAGAAGTGTTTGTATAGGAATCAATTTTGTTCTCATATTCTGCTTGTTTGTTTTGTACTACTTTTTTTTTTTATATTAACTTACTTTTTTTCTTATTTTTTCTTGCTAATACTTTGTTAATTAATTTTCAACATTATTTTGATCTAAAAACACTCAATTGTATGATTACTCAATTGATTATTTTTTTTTTATTTTTTTTTATTTACTAATTACATACATATGTAATAATAATTTCAATCTCTGCTTACCCCAACATATTATTTTATTTCAGTAACTATTATGTAGATCATTCGACACTTACTTTTTTAGTAACAGAATGATCTTTACTATTTTTATTTTATACTAATAATTTAATTGTTTAGTCTTAAGAGATGTATTAATTGTTTATATGACATAAAAATAATGAAATAATAAAAAAATTATAATTGTTTATTTGGAGTATTAAGTTTTCAGAAACATTAATGAAATACTCATTAAAATTATTAGTTATTTCTAAGTCATCAGAAATTTCACAGTTGCCTATCTTCATAATTATATTATTATTTATGTTCTTTGATTTATTAAGTATGTTATTAGTTACATGCTTTTTTTTTTTTTAAATTACTAGAATGTTTTGAAAACTCCCTAATGTAATATTCATTTTTAACCACATTAATTTTTTATTTTAACCCTCTTAGACATATTTTTGTATTGTCTCCTAAGTCTGTGATTGTAAGAAAGTCTTCTACATTTTTTAGCCAACTCGTATTACCAACTTGATATTATTCAATAATACTGCATTCATCCATGGTTTTAATATTTTCTTCTAATATTAAAAGTTGTGTTACAATTATAAATATGTTACTTTAAAATATTATTAAAAATTTCATAAGCTTTTGAAATATCATTTTCACAAAATACTGGTTCCCAAAACTCATATCTTAGGTTTAAATTTAATTTAGTATAATCGATGTAAGTTAATAAGATTCAAATTAACAACTACAGAATCATAACCATTTTTCACAAAACAACCAACACCACCTGCAACATAATTATTATTGGTACATGCATAAAAAACATATCCCGGTATAAAAAAATCAAGAATTTCATATTAATATATCCATATCTCTGATAAAAAAATAATATCTGGTAATTTCACAAAAGCTTCTAGATTAGATAACAGCAAATCAAAGTTTTGTTTTAGACTCCTACAGTTTTGGTGCACTACAATAAAATTATCAGAATGAATATTAAAATTAAGATTATAATTAATGACATTATCAATAGAAATTAAGGCTCAATAATGGTTATTAAGATGGTCATTATCAAAAACTACATTATTTAACAACATAATAGACTAAAAAAATTTAAACAAGTAAAGAAACAGTTAGTCGGTGCAACCGACTTAGAAAAACTCTACACCTATTTGATTCAAATTTAATAGGAAGTCCATAAGTCATTTTAAAACCATAAAAGCTGTTATTAGTTTGATCGTAAGACATAGCTAAACAAATTAACTTTTCTAATTTATTTACAAATTCTTACTAATTTATCTATTTAAAAATATTAAAAAACCAAATAAATTGAAATAAATGAAAATATATTGATTTCAATTCAATTACAAAAGTGAAAAAATTTGAATTAATAAATTTTGTGATAAAAAGTTAAACAAAGCATAAAATATTTAATAATTCAAGTTTTTCAAAATTGCAATTATTTTAAATTGGTAGTTTATGTACCTATTAGAAAAGCTTATAAACGCAAAATATGCAATAAATGTATTTCTAAAATATAATTACAAATTTAGAACTTTTCATATATTCATTTAAATATAACAATAAATCATAATATTTAATCGGTTTATTTTTTCCCATACAAATATAAACATCCCTTTTCTGGGTAAGCTATTTGACCAATTAAAATGAAACAACAACCAAATGAAAGGTTTTTTTTTGTTTTCATAGGACAATGATATTTATTTTTAAGAATACCGCGTTTTTTCAGGTGAAAACCTGTCTTTAATTTAACGTAATTTTGAATTTAACGGTCACGCGGTTAAAAGTTGAGGCTTATGACTCTAATATTATGCGCCGACTTTCTGTGTAAATGTAATTCATTTTCGTTTATAACTCGCAGCTAAATCTAAGTCAAAAGATTATAGGCGCCGACTTATGTAAATCTCTCTTTTTTTTGTTTAGTTCAAATATTCAATGAACAAGGAGAATATTCAAATAACAAGGAGAAAAGGAGCTTGGTGAATAATTTAGTATTTTTATATATATTTTTGAATATAAAAAAAATCATAATAACGCATCAAAAATACAAAAAAAAATTTCATTAGCAGAAAAAGCAGTATACATAGAGGAGAGGCTGACACATCAAATAAAATTCTAGCAAATGAGTTCAAAGAGTCCCTTCTAGAATTAGCACATTCTACATTGTTCAATTTTTATACTAATTTTTCAAAATTCACGGCATTCTTTTAAAACGACATTCGTTTATTAAGACGCATATTTTCTGTCCCTTTATGGTCGTAACGAGCGAGCTCTACTGTTTTGTTAAAAAATATTATTTTGCTACTTCGTATATTGTTGATGCTTTTTTTTAAGTTTTTTATAATAATAAAATAACCGATTTTTAAAATATATTCTGTAGTTGCCATTACGTTTGAGAGCAATGATATTAAAGATATATTATGTATTTGCAAAAAATTGAAAAAAAAATAAACAAATAATCTTTTTTAAAAAAATAATTTGTAATTTAAATGATGGCCTAACCAAAATCAACGCTTATGGTGTATAATTGCTAACAAAACTTTTAAATTAGTAGTTAAGTACATGATATTACATGAGAATAACTTACTGTACCTCGAATTTTTAAAATTTAAACATTGACAAAGCATATAAAAATTTTATTGTTCTAAAAATAAAATATTTAAAAATATTATTGTTTTTAAAAATACCTATATTTAAAAATACCATCACGTGTGACTGGATCCTACAGCAGGCTGGGAAAGGAAAAGAGGCCCCGAAGTAGCAGCAGCAAAACGGAGTTACTTGACACAAAAATTAAGTCAAGCAACAGCCGCCTGTTCCCGCCGAAGGCAGAAAGGCACAGCACGTTCATACAGGTCCAGATGTCGGTCCTTATAATCCTGTAAGTTCTATTTTGTCTAATATTTTTTTTTTTTGTCTTGGGGTAAGGATGGTGGAAATCGTTGAAAGATACTGAGCGCAACCACAGTTATGTGTGACTTTAACACACTAAAAACACCCGCCCTGTTTTAAAATATTAAAACTAGTCTTAGAGACTAACCATGAACTTTGCGCTAACTTTTTATGATCTACTGGAATTACAGACCTCCGTTAAGGTGATCTGAATTTATCGTTAATTGGAGGGGCCTAGTTCTTTTAAGCCTTCTATTGACATTTGAAGATAGTAGAAGTTTTGACGCTTCTATGTTTATGTGACCTTCTAAGCGGGTCTTATGTTTTATGGCATATTTTTTTATTTCATCGCTAACAATAGGAATTCCTATATCCCTGTGTAAGTCGGAATTTCGTACGTACCAGGGAGCACTCACCATGTTACGTAGCACTTTGCTTTGAAATGTTGGAATTCTCTGAATATGTGTTCGTTTGGCACACCCTCAAAGTTGTACGCCGTACAACCAGATAGGCTTAATTATTTGGTTATATAACAAAATTTTGTACTCTATTGGCAATTTAGATTTTCGACCTAGGAGCCAATACATTTCTCTATATTTTTGTTCTAATTCTATTCTTTTCTTTTTGACATGTTCTTTCCATTTTAGCTTCACATGTAATGTCATTCCTAGGTGTTTTGCCTTGTTTTCATGAGGAATATCTACCTCATTTAATTGTACGGCTGGGGGATTTTGAATAGGTTTATTTGTAAGATTTACTTGCACTGATTTCAGTTCATTTAGTTTAATTTTCCATCTTTTGGTCCAAAGATATAATTTATCACTTGCTTTTTGTAGTTTATTTGTAGCTTCGCCGACATTTGATCCTACTGCCATTATTGCAGTATCGTTATTTCGCTACAGTTATTTCTTGAAATTGGGGCAAGTCACTAGTATACAGCAAGTATAATATTGGACCCAAGATACTTCCTTGAGGCACACCCGCTTTAATTTCTCTCAGTGTAGAGTACTCTTCATCCTGTTTAATTCTAAACAATCTATCAGTTAAGTATGATGAGAGTATATCTACATATTTTTTAGGTAATAGTTGCCGCAACTATAAATTAAGCCTTCGTGCCAAACTTTATCAAATGCTTGTGCTACGTCTAGAAATATTGTAGAGCATATTTGTTTTTCTTCTAGAGCTTTCTCAATTATATCAGTAATTCTATGTACTTGGTCAACAGTATAGTGTTTTTCTCTAAAACCAAATTGATAGTTTGGAATTAGTTTTCTATTTTCTACCTTTTTAATAACAGTTTTTTAAAGAGTTTTGACATAATTGGTAATAGAGAGATAGGTCTATAAGACTTTGTTTCGTTTGGAGGCTTTCCTGGCTTAAGTATCATAATTATTTCTGCCACCTTCCAAACGTTAGGTACATAATTTAACTTTAACATAGCATTCATTATATATGTTAACATTGTTATCCCTTTTTTCGGGAGTTGTTTTAGAATGTCTGCAGTAATTAGATCGAAACCTGGTGTTTTTTTTTACTTCAGAGCTTTAATTTCTTTAACCATTTCTATATGAGTAATTAGTTCAATGTCATTTTCTTCTCTCCTGAAATCATTTTCAATGTAGAGGTCTGACTCTATTTCATTGGGCCGAAAAATTTCTTCCAGGTGATCTGCGAATGTTTCGGCTTTTTCTTTATTATTTTTTGCCCATTTACCATCCATTTTCCGAATTGGTGGGACTGGCACTACAGGTTTTTTCAAACTCTTTGTTGCTTTCCACAAAGAGTAATTTCTTTCTTTTTTAGCTGATAAATTCTCAACATATTTTTCATATGATTTGTTTTTTATTTCAAGAATTCTTCTTTTAAGATTCTGCGTTATTCTATTCAACACAGTTTTATCAGCTGAGTCACGTGTTTCATGCCATCTTCGTCTAGCTCTTCTCTTTAGTTTAATCGCATTTAATATATCTCTAGGATAATTAGGTCCTACTGTCATGTATTTACATTCTTTTGTATTATTCCATGCAGCATTTTGGACAATTTTATTAAGATTTTCAATTGCTAAATCAATTTCATCTTTAGTTGTTATTTTAACCCTTAAATTTATATTATTTTCTATCTCTTGTTTAAAGTTGAACCAATTTGTTGATTTATTAACAAGTGTAGGCTTATTTTGTTTCTTAAAAATTTTTTCATGCAGGTTTAGTACGACAGCCGAATGGTCTAAGTCTAAATCCTCATTATTTTCTAGGTTAATAAAATTTGGAGATATTTTTTTTGTTATGAAGAAATCCAGTAGATCAGGAGTTTTTTTTGTATCAGTAGGCCAATAAGTTGGTTCGCCTGTAGAATGAAAATAGCAACCCAACTCTCTAATAGCTTTCCTTAGCTCTCTTCCTCTTGTTGAGGTAAGTCTTGAACCCCAATCGATATGTTTGGCATTGTAGTCACCTCCTAGGATGAACCTATCTCCAAGTCGGTTCAAGAGGTCTTTAAGGATCATGCTCTTTAAATTGTTATTAGGAGGGCAATACAAAGCCCCAATGTTTAAATCCTGTTTAAGGGACTTAACACGTATTACTGAGAGTTGAAATTCGTCAGTTTCTATTTTACACTCTTCGTGATGCAGTAAAGAATTTTTCACCAAAACTGCACTACCTCCTCGCGTTTTATTACTAGGGTGTGTCGCATTATAACATGTGAAACCTACTATTTTTAGTTTTGACTGTCTTGTCAAATGAGTTTTTTATAGGAGACACTCATAAATGTTTTTAGTTTTTAGAATAGCACTAATGCTAGTTTTTTATTTAGTACGCCGTTTGCGTTCCATGTAGCAATACTAATTTTATTTTGGGCCATTATTTAGAAAATTTCTCGGAGTACCACTATAGCTTATGCTAGAATAGTTTTCTAAATTAGTTATTCTTTTAGAGATATCATTCATTGAATTTAACAAATTTTGCATCATCTGCATTAAAATGTTATTATCAGCTTTAGTGTTAGGTTTATGAATGCTATTTGTACTATGAGTTATATTACTAACGTTAGTGCGTTTTATAATTTTTTCAGCTGATTTTTCTAATATATCTTTGAAATTTTTTACACTGAGGAATCAGATTTGTTTTTTTCAGAGCTTCAATTTTCACTCTCATATGCTGAATAAACTCTATTTTATAAATCTTATCAATGTCCTCAGTATTTTCAAATGTTAACATAAAAAGAGGTAGTTTAACTATAGTTTCTTTCTCATTCCTTTTAATTTTTTTTATTTTGTTTACAACTTCAATGATTTTAAAACCATTACATTTAAACTCTTGCTTTATATCTTCAGGATCGCATGAAGGATGCAAGTTCCTAGCCATAACTTTAATTGGCCTGGTCAACTTGTTTTCATAAGTATGCCATTCTAAATTCTTCTTCTTCTTCTTCTATAGCTTTACAGTCCTTGATGAACCTGAGCTTCCGCTATAATTCTCTTCCATACATCCCGATCTTGTGCAACTCTCTTCCAATTTCTTATTCCTAAAATCCTTATGTCATCTTCAACAGCGTCTAGCCATCTTTTTTTTGGTCTCCCTCTACCTCTAGTACCCTGCATTTGGTGGAGAAACACTTTTTTTGTTGTTCTGTTATCCGGCATTCTTATAACATGTCCTATCCATCTTAACCTTTGCGCTTTTATGAATCTTATTATGGTTCTATGTTCAGTCAATTGTTCAAGCTCGAAATTATTTCTTGATCTGTAGGTACCATCTTCGTTTCTAACCGGTCCATATATTTTTCGAAGTATTTTACGCTCAAATATTCCCAGTTGTCTACAATCTGCAGTTTTAAGCGTCCATGTTTCACATCCATATGTTAGAACCGGTCTGATTAATGTTTTGTATAATTTTAGCTTTGTATTTCTCGACAACAGCCTGGATTTCATAAGTCTGGAGTATGTATAGTAACATCTACTTGCAGCTTGTATTTTTTCCCGTATTGCCACAGCGGTGTCTTCACTTTTACTGTATACAACTCCGAGATACTTAAACTGATGAACACCTTGAAACTTATAATCATTAATATTCAAATCTTGCGTTGGCATATGAGATTTGCTTTTTACGAAGTATTTAGTTTTGGGTTCATTTATTATCAGTCCCACTTTTCTAGCATCAGTTTCCAAACGTGTAAATGTTTCTTTTAGCTCTCTTAAATTCTTAGCAATTATTACAATATCATCGGCGAAAGCGCATATTTGTATGGATTTTATAAATATAGTTCCTTGAGGATCTATCTCTTTTACGACATAATGAAGAACTAGGTTAAATAGTAATGTTGATAGAGCATCACCCTGCTTAACTCCCGATTCTATTCTAAAAGATTCAGTGAACACCCCTTGAATTTTGACTCTTGCAGATGTGTTTGTCAGGGTTAGACATGCTAATCTTGTTAACTTTTCTGGAATGCCAAGTCTATTAAGAATACCACTAATTTTAGTTCTGTCTATGCTATCAAAAGCTTTCTGGAAATCTATGAACAGACAGTGTATATCTCTTGCGTATTCATTATATTTCTCAAATATCTGACTCAGAGTAAAGCATTGGTCCATAGTTGATCTGTTTACTCTAAAACCACATTGATAGTCACTAATAATTGTTTCGGTTATAGTGTCAATACGACTTTGTAGTATGTTAGAGAATATTTTGTATGCTATATTGAGCAGAGATATTCCACGATAATTATTGCAGTCTTTTTTGTTTCCCTTTTTATGTATTGGGATAATAACACTTTTTTGCCAGGCTTCTGGAATGTTTTCTGTACGCCATATAATTTTTATTAGGTCGTGGTATTTCTTATACAGTTCCTTTCCGCCGTATTTTACCAATTCAGATATTATAGTATCTTCCCCACTTGCTTTTCCATTTTTAAGTTTCTTAATAGCATTGATCACTTCCTCTAGAGTTGGTTCTTGAATTTCATTTTCAACTGAATATATTGGCTCCATTTGGCTTGTATTGCTCCTTACTTGTTCATTATTCAGTAATTCGTCAAAATACTCCTACCACCTTTCTAGTATTTGTTGTTGTTCGTTGAGTAGATTTCCTTCTTTACTTAAACATGCATTGAGTTTTGGCTCATACGACGATGTCTGTATTTTTACGCTGTTGTAGAATTTCTTAATATGCCTTTCAGCATTATTTTCAATTTCTTCAATTTGCTTATTTAAAGACTGCCTCTTCTTCTTTCTCATTAGTTTATCCGCTTCTTTTCTTTTTTGCTTATATATAATTTTATAAATTTCCATTCTAAATTAGCTTCATTTATAATCTTTGTTAGTTCTCTGTATTCCCCTTCTTTTTCAACATTAATCTTCAGTTGATGGTTATTCATCATATTTATTTTATAGTTAATTTGTACATCTTTCAGTATTTTATTAACTTTGGGGTATTCTACAACTTACTTAAGATAACCGGAGATTTTAAGATTTTAATTTTTCTACACTATTTTCTTTGTGTATTTCAGGTGAGCGCTCCGCTTTTTTTTTCCCCAGTACGTTTTACAATCCACTCGGTTTCCCGAGTTAGTTCTTCTTCATCTGAACAGTATTCTACTGCACTTTTAGTTAATTGCTTTTTCTTTAGCATTTTATTTTCTTCGGTTAGAGTGTGGATCTGACTCATTAAGTCGCTACACATCTTCTCTAGTTCACTTATTCTTAAATGAAACTGTTCCTCTACTGTAATACCCACGTCTAGGGGTTTATTCTGACCGTCATCGTTAGACATAATTTTTATTAATTTCGAACCAGTAATATTTCTAATGACATTAGCCTGGATTCCCGCTTTGTCACTGGTTTTATTTTCAACTACAGGTGGTGATCTTCCCACTAAACCGCCCTTTTTAAAAGGGTCGGTTGCGTTGAACGTAGATACATTTTTAACCACTGGCGACTTAACTAATCCCTTTGTGGAATTGGCCAAGCTCTCGCCGGCAGCCGTGGTCTCTGCCGACTTTTTGGTAGATATCCCTACCATATTTTTATCTTTAGTTGTGTTCATTATTTTATAATTATTATATTTTGTATTTTATACCTACTACCAGGTATTTTAACTGCCGCCCCTTTGGGGAACCGACGCAGACCAGAGAGCCGTCCATTCTTGATCAGTCGCTTCTGGATTTTCGTTGGATTTTAGAGGACTCGTACCCCAAGCATTCCTTACTGCGGATGTTTTTAAGCCCCAATCCGCCGGGCTCATTTTGTCTAATATAAAAAAAACAAAAAAAAAAACAAAAAAAAGGAAAAGGAAAAAATTACCTGAAAAGAAAAAATAAATAATCTATTTTATTAAAAAATAATTTTTTATGAAAAAAAAAAATTTTTATAAAAGAAAAATTAAAAATAAAGAAATTATTAAAAATAAAAAAAATTTTTTAAATATTAAATACTTTGGCCAAAGAAAAGAATATTGAAATTATAAATAAAGATAAAAAAGGAAAATTGGTATAAGGTTTTCGTCAATAAGTATCCTGATAAAAGGAGAAAAGAAAATTCTCATACAAATTTATCCAAAAAAATATTGAAATTATAAATAAAAATAAAAAGGGAAAATTGTTATAAGGTTTTCGTCAATAATTATCCTGATAAAAGGAGAAAAGAAAATTCTTATACAAATTTATACAAAGGAATATTGAAATTATCAAAGAAAAACACTTAAATAAAAATTAAATAAAAATTGAAACTAGTTTCCGACATAAAATTTTTTATAAAACAAAAAAAAAATAAAAGCGCTAATAATAAAAAAAGACAATAAGATAAAAAAAAAAAATCATTTAGCTATTTCTATTACTAACAAATAATTTTCATTTCACTGAGATTCAAGCCTAAATTTCAACTCCTAAGGAGAGGCTGCCTTAGGCTCAGTGAGGATACAAATAAAAGAAAATAGAATTACTAAACCTTACTAATAAATTAATTTTTCTAATATTTACTAATATTTACTAACTAGCAGATTTACCCGGCTTTACCCGGAAGCTTGAAAATTGTAAAAAAGCAAGTTTCAGCCAATTTTTTGAGATACTACTTTGCCTATAAATACCACAAAAAAATATTTTTGGAGTTCCGTTAACCCATCGTGGCCCAACAGCTTTCTATAGGTTTTTTCGTTGCTTTGCTATATATTAGAAATGATTTAACAGATTAACTTCAAATTTCGTATATGTGTTCTTCTTTGAAAATGAAGTTCAATATACTAATAGCAACCCAACTCTCTAATAGCTTTCCTTAGCTCTCTTCCTCTTGTTGAGGTAAGTCTTGAACCCCAATCGATATGTTTGGCATTGTAGTCACCTCCTAGGATGAACCTATCTCCAAGTCGGTTCAAGAGGTCTTTAAGAGCATGATCTTTAAATTGTTATTAGGAGGGCAATACAAAGCCCCAATGTTTAAATCCTGTTTAAGGGACTTAACACGTATTACTGAGAGTTGAAATTCGTCAGTTTCTATTTTACACTCTTCGTGATGCAGTAAAGAATTTTTCACCAAAACTGCACTACCTCCTCGCGTTTTATTACTAGGGTGTGTCGCATTATAACATGTGAAACCTACTATTTTTAGTTTTGACTGTCTTGTCAAATGAGTTTTTGATAGGAGACACTCATAAATGTTTTTAGTTTTTAGAATAGCACTAATGCTAGTTTTTTATTTAGTACGCCGTTTGCGTTCCATGTAGCACTACTAATTTTATTTTGGGCCATTATTTAGAAAATTTCTCGGAGTACCACTATAGCTTATGCTAGAATAGTTTTCTAAATTAGTTATTCTTTTAGAGATATCATTCATTGAATTTAACAAATTTTGCATCATCTGCATTAAAATGTTATTATCAGCTTTAGTGTTAGGTTTATGAATGCTATTTGTACTATGAGTTATATTACTAACGTTAGTGCGTTTTATAATTTTTTCAGCTGATTTTTCTAATATATCTTTGAAATTTTTTACACTGAGGAATCAGATTTATTTTTTTCAGAGCTTCAATTTTCACTCTCATATGCTGAATAAACTCTATTTTATAAATCTTATCAATGTCCTCAGTATTTTCAAATGTTAACATAAAAAGAGGTAGTTTAACTATAGTTTCTTTCTCATTCCTTTTAATTTTTTTTATTTTGTTTACAACTTCAATGATTTTAAAACCATTACATTTAAACTCTTGCTTTATATCTTCAGGATCGCATGAAGGATGCAAGTTCCTAGCCATAACTTTAATTGGCCTGGTCAACTTGTTTTCATAAGTATGCCATTCTAAATTAGCTTCATTTATAATCTTTGTTAGTTCTCTGTATTCCCCTTCTTTTTCAACATTAATCTTCAGTTGATGGTTATTCATCATATTTATTTTATAGTTAATTTGTACATCTTTCAGTATTTTATTAACTTTGGGGTATTCTACAACTTACTTAAGATAACCGGAGATTTTAAGATTTTAATTTTTCTACACTATTTTCTTTGTGTATTTCAGGTGAGTGCTCCGCTTTTTTTTTCCCCAGTACGTTTTACAATCCACTCGGTTTCCCGAGTTAGTTCTTCTTCATCTGAACAGTATTCTACTGCACTTTTAGTTAATTGCTTTTTCTTTAGCATTTTATTTTCTTCGGTTAGAGTGTGGATCTGACTCATTAAGTCGCTACACATCTTCTCTAGTTCACTTATTCTTAAATGAAACTGTTCCTCTACTGTAATACCCACGTCTAGGGGTTTATTCTGACCGTCATCGTTAGACATAATTTTTATTAATTTCGAACCAGTAATATTTCTAATGACATTAGCCTGGATTCCCGCTTTGTCACTGGTTTTATTTTCAACTACAGGTGGTGATCTTCCCACTAAACCGCCCTTTTTAAAAGGGTCGGTTGCGTTGAACGTAGATACATTTTTAACCACTGGCGACTTAACTAATCCCTTTGTGGAATTGGCCAAGCTCTCGCCGGCAGCCGTGGTCTCTGCCGACTTTTTGGTAGATATCCCTACCATATTTTTATCTTTAGTTGTGTTCATTATTTTATAATTATTATATTTTGTATTTTATACCTACTACCAGGTATTTTAACTGCCGCCCCTTTGGGGAACCGACGCAGACCAGAGAGCCGTCCATTCTTGATCAGTCGCTTCTGGATTTTCGTTGGATTTTAGAGGACTCGTACCCCAAGCATTCCTTACTGCGGATGTTTTTAAGCCCCAATCCGCCGGGCTCATTTTGTCTAATATAAAAAAAACAAAAAAAAAAACAAAAAAAAGGAAAAGGAAAAAATTACCTGAAAAGAAAAAAGAAATAATCTATTTTATTAAAAAATAATTTTTTAGGAAAAAAAAAAATTTTTATAAAAGAAAAATTAAAAATAAAGAAATTATTAAAAATAAAAAAAATTTTTTAAATATTAAATACTTTGGCCAAAGAAAAGAATATTGAAATTATAAATAAAGATAAAAAAGGAAAATTGGTATAAGGTTTTCGTCAATAAGTATCCTGATAAAAGGAGAAAAGAAAATTCTCATACAAATTTATCCAAAAAAATATTGAAATTATAAATAAAAATAAAAAGGGAAAATTGTTATAAGGTTTTCGTCAATAATTATCCTGATAAAAGGAGAAAAGAAAATTCTTATACAAATTTATACAAAGGAATATTGAAATAATCAAAGAAAAACACTTAAATAAAAATTAAATAAAAATTGAAACTAGTTTCCGACATAAAATTTTTTATAAAACAAAAAAAAAAATAAAAGCGCTAATAATAAAAAAAGACAATAAGATAAAATAAAAAAATCATTTAGCTATTTCTATTACTAACAAATAATTTTCATTTCACTGAGATTCAAGCCTAAATTTCAACTCCTAAGGTGAGGCTGCCTTAGGCTCAGTGAGGATACAAATAAAAGAAAATAGAATTACTAAACCTTACTAATAAATTAATTTTTCTAATATTTACTAATATTTACTAACTAGCAGATTTACCCGGCGTTGCCCGGAAGCTTGAAAATTGTAAAAAAGCAAGTTTCAGCCAATTTTTTGAGATACTACTTTGCCTATAAATACCACAAAAAAATATTTGTGGAGTTCCGTTAACCCATCGTGGCCCAACAGCTTTCTATAGGTTTTTTCGTTGCTTTGCTATATATTAGAAATGATTTAACAGATTAACTTCAAATTTCGTATATGTGTTCTTCTTTGAAAATGAAGTTCAATATACTAACAGACTTGAAAGTTGTTAACCCCTGCCGACGATTGTTCAAAAAAAAATTTGTAAGTAAATTACGTCCAATTTTTGAAAGTAGGTACAACTTCTTTGAATTAGGGGAATGCTTAAAAAAAAGGTTTGTCGAGTTCTTTTAATCGATTGCGAAACAAAAACTTTAAAAAACAGTTTGCAAAACAATTTGAACGATTATCTCTAATTTTTCTATACATGCTGCTTCTTGACAATTTGTTGCTCCTTGACGATATAGTTGAGGATGGTAGGTTTCCGGTGAACAATGTTAACTGAATTAAAATGACTATAGGTCAAAAGGGGATTTTCTTGAATTGCCAACGCTTGAATAAAATATAGTCGATGGTTTAGAAAAGGTTTAAAAATTCGCTTTTCAACTTATATTTTGTTTAGTACTCACCTGAAAGTTGTAATACGCTCTTCCTCGTTTTTTTATGATTTTATGAGAGAAATGTAGGCTTATTTTTTGGAAAAACTGTTTTAAAATACTATGTATTTAAGCATTATATATAACAAATTGAATTTTTTGATTTTTAGATTTCATTTGAAGAAAACTGAAAATTTCATTGAATCTTTGTTCAAAACGCACAAACAGGTAAAAACCAAATTAACCCTGTGGGTTTTAATTAAAATGCTGGTACAAAATTTTCAATAAAATACTTTTAATCGTATAAGAAAATAAAATATATAGAAAACTTCATAGCGTCGTCGTGGAAAATGGGTTAACCGAACTTAACTAAAACTTTTTGCAGCCTCTCTTTAGACTACAAAATCAACCTGTAAAATTGGACACAAATCGAAAACACAAAATTTTTTGAAAGTCCGCCAGGCCGAAATGGGTTAAATTATTCCAACCAAATTTATACAACCAATTGCGGTTGCTAAGAGGAACATTTGTGCAAAATTTCAAGTCAATCGGTCAAACGGTTTTCACTCGACATCAAAAACATTGAAAAAGCTTCTTTGCGCCCTCGTGCCCAAACGGGTTAACCGAACTCATCAAAAATTTGTGCCAGACTCTCTTTTCGACTGCAAAACCACCCTGTAAAATTGAACACAAATCGCAAACACAAAATTTTTTGGAAGCCCGCCAGGCCGAAATGGGTTAATTTATTCCAACCAAATTTATAAAACTAATTCCGGTTGCTAAGACGAACATTTGTGCAAAATTTGAAGTCAATCGGTCAAACTTTTTCGGCTCGACATCAAAAACATTGAAAAAGCTTCATTGCGCCCTCGTGCCCAAACGGGTTAACCGAACCCGACAAAAATTTGTGCCAGCCTCTCTTTTTGACTGCAAAACCACCCTGTAAAATTGGACACAAATCGGAAACACAAAATTTTTTGGAAGCCCGCCGGGCCGAAAGGGGTTAATTTATTCCAACCAGTTTTATACCATTAATTCCGTGTAATAAGAAGAACATTCGTGCAAAATTTCAAGTGAATCGGTCAAACCGTTTCGACTCGACATCAAAAAAACCAAAAAGCTTAAAACGGCTCTGGAGCCGCAACCTGCTGACTTATAAAAATGCGACATAGCCTATGTCACCCCCCGGACTCCCAAAATTATTCCTCGAAAATTTGGTGTCAATCGGACCAGTGGTTTTCACGTGAATCCTGGACAAACAAACAAACAAACAAACAAACAAATAAACAAACAAATTTTCTTCTTTATATATTAGACTAGCAGATTTACCCGGCGTTGCCCGGAAGCTTGCAAATTGTAAAAACGCAAGTTTTAGCCAATTTTTTGAAATACTACTTTTCTTATAAATGAAGCCACAAAAAAATATTTGTGGAGTTCCGTTAACCCATCGTGGCCCAACAGCTTTTTATAGGTTTTTTCGTTGCTTTGTTATATATTAGAAATGATTTAACCGATTAACTTCAAATTTTCTATATGTGTTCTTCTTTGAAAATGAAGTTCAATTTACTAACAGACTTGGAAGTTGTTAAACCCTGCCGACCCGACGATTGTTCAAAAAAAAATTTGTAAGTAAATTACGTCCAATTTCTGAAAGTAGGTACAACTTCTTTGAATTAGGGGAATGCTTAAAAAAATGTTTTGTCGAGTTCTTTTAACCGATTGCGAAACAAAAACTTTAAAAAACAGTTTGAACGATTATCTCTTATTTTTCTATACATGGTGCTTCTTGACAATTTGGTGCTCCTTGACGATAGAGTTGAGGATGTTACGTTTCCGGCGAATAATGTTAACTGAATTAAAATGACTATTGGTCAAATGGGGATACTAAGTTTGCCATTATGTCATTATACTATGTCAATAGTAGTTTTCTTAAATTGCCAACGTTTGAATAAAATATAGTCGATGGTTTAGAAAAGGTTTAAAAATTTGCTTTTCAACTTATATTTTGTTTAGTACTCACCTGAAAGTTGTAATACGCTCTTCCTCGTTTTTTTATGATTTGATGAGAGAAATGTAGGCTTATTTTTTGGAAAAACTGTTTTAAAATACTATGTTTTTAAGCATTATATATAAGAAATTGAATTTTTTGATTTTTAGATTTCATTTGAAGTAAACTGAAAATTTCATTGAATCTTTGTTCAAAACGCACAAAATGGTCAAAACCAAATTAACAATGTGGGTTTTAATTAAAATGCTGGTACAAAATTTTCAATAAAATACTTTTAATCGTATAAGAAAATAAAATTTATAGAAAACTTCATGGCGTCGTCGTGGAAAACGGGTTAATCGAACTTAACTAAAACTTTTTGCAGCCTCTCTTTAGACTACAAAATCAACCTGTAAAATTGGACACAAATCGAAAACACAAAATTTTTTGAAAGTCCGCCAGGCCGAAATGGGTTAAATTATTCCAACCAAATTTATACAACCAATTGCGGTTGCTAAGAGGAACATTTGTGCAAAATTTCAAGTCAATCGGTCAAACGGTTTTCACTCGACATCAAAAACATTGAAAAAGCTTCTTTGCGCCCTCGTGCCCAAACGGGTTAACCGAACTCATCAAAAATTTGTGCCAGACTCTCTTTTCGACTGCAAAACCACCCTGTAAAATTGAACACAAATCGCAAACACAAAATTTTTTGGAAGCCCGCCAAGCCGAAATGGGTTAATTTATTCCAACCAAATTTATACAACTAATTCCGGTTGCTAAGACGAACATTTCTGCAAAATTTCAAGTCAATCGGTCAAGCCGTTTTGACTCGACATCCAAAAAACGAAAAAGTTTAAAACAGCTCTGGAGACGCAACCTGTTGACTTATAAAAATGTGACATAGCCTATGTCACCCCCGGGCTCCCAGAATTATTCCTTTAAAATTTTGTGGCAATCGGACCAGTGGTTTTCACGTGAATCCTGGACAAACAAATAAACAAACAAAGAAACAAATTTTCTTCTTTATATATTAGATTAGAAATTTTCATTCAAAACCTTTTACAAAATTACAAATAGACATGAGTTAAAAGTTTTAAAAATATTGTTTTCGACCGTTAAGCAGGCCAACAAAAACTAAAAAAAAATACATTAGGTCCAAACGGGTTAATAGAGCGCAATCATGTTTTTTGGTGAGCTTGTGAAATAATGCAATGTTTGCGTTAACTTTAAACTGTGTTAGTCGAACAATTGTTTTTTTTTTAACATATTGATTAAACCTTTTCAACAGAAAAACAAATTTATATTAAAGATTGAACTCTTTAAGGAGATCAAATTTAATGAACCCTTGTGACAAAAGGGGTTAAATGATAAAAATCAAATTAACCCTGTGAGCTTTGCTAATAAAGATTAGCTGAAAAATGTGTTCAAGATTAGCTGAAAAAAGTGTTCGTTTAAGCTCAACAACAAAAACATTGAAAAAGCTTCATTGCGCTCTCTTACCCAAACGGCCAAAAAAAATATTGAAAGCCCGCCAGGCCGAAATGGGTAAATATATTCCAAGCAACTGTATAAAACTAATTCCGTTTGCTAAGAGGAAGATTTGTGCAAAATTTCAAGTCAATCGGTCAAACTTTTTCGGCTCAACATCGAAAACATTGAAAAAGCTTCATTGCGCCCTCGTGCCCAAACGGGTTAACCGAACCCAACAAAAATTTGTGCCAGCCTTTCTTTTCGACTGCAAAACCACCCTGTAAAATTGGACACAAATCGGAAACAAATAATTTTTTGGAAGCCCGCCGGGCCGAAATGGGTTAATATTTTCGAACCATCTTTATACAACTAATTCCGTTTGCTAAGAGGAAGATTTGTGCAAAATTTCAAGTCAATCGGTCAAACTGTTTCGGCTCGACATCAAAAACATTGAAAAAGCTTCATTGCGCCCTCGTGCCCAAACGGGTTAACCGAACCCAAAAAAAATTTGTGCCAGCCTCTCTTTTTGACTGCAAAACCACCCTGTAAAATTGGACACAAATCGGAAACACAAAATTTTTTGGAAGCCCGCCGGGCCGAAAGGGGTTAATTTATTTCAACCAACTTTATACCATTAATTCCGTTTAATAAGAAGAACATTCGTGCAAAATTTCAAGTTAATCGGTCAAACCGTTTCGACTCGACATCAAAAAAACGAAAAAGCTTAAAACGGCTCTGGAGCCGCAACCTGTTGACTTATAAAAATGCGACATAGCCTATGTCACCCCCCGGGCTCCCAAAATTATTCCTCTAAAATTTGGTGTCAATCGGACCAGTGGTTTTCAAGTGAATCCTGGACAAACAAACAAACAAACAAACAAATAAACAAGTAAAGAAACAGTCAGTCGGTGCAACCGACTTAGAAATACCCTACACCTATTTGGTTCAAATTTAGGACATATCAATAAGTCGTTTTAACACCATAAGAGCTGTTATTAATTTGATCGTAAGACATAGCTAACCAAATTAACTTTATAATACTAAAAACAGTTTCTAATTACACTATCTATTAAAAAATATTACAAATTCTTTCTAATTTATCTATTTAAAAATATTAAAAAGCAAAAAAACTTGAAATAAATGAACATATATTTATTCCAATTCAATTACAAAATGAAAAAATTTGAGTTATTAAATTTTGTGAAAAAACTAATATATTTAATAATTAAAATTTTTCAAAATTGCAATTATTTTAAATGGCTTGTTTATGTACCTATTAGAAAAACTTATAAACGTAAAATATGCAATAAATGTATTTCTAAAATACAATTACAAATTTAGACCTTTTCATATAATTCATTTAAATATAAAAATAAATTTTACATAAATGCAGCAACCTTTGAACATAGCTGAACCACTACTACTAAGTCAAAATTTCGGGGACACATAGGAAATAGGAAATATACTTTTGGCTTCGAAATTATACCCGACCAGAACCAATTCCCATGGTACTTTCATTACTAGTAACCTAGAGTTTAAATTTCATCAAATAAATCTACATTATTTTTTGAGTTATGGTGTTTTTAAGATATATGTTTGTTAGCCCTTGAACTTTTCAAGGGTTCAACAACCCGAAACTATGGTACGATTTCGCCCATATGCAGTCCCCGTCATACTTTCAATACTAGTTAACCCTTGTACACAATTGGAACGTTCTATCTTAATTTTAAGTTACTAGTTTTATTAATTTTGATAAGCTCTTACACATTGGTGGGTCTAAGAGAGGTACTGAACCACCACTCCAATTGATCCAAAATTAGAGGGACACGCAGGAAATAGTAAAGAACACCCATGTACCATATTTGAAGATTCTACTTTTGTTTCAAGTTATTATCTTTATTAATTTCGAAAATATGCTTTAAGGTCTTCGGAGCTGAGTGGCTGGTCCCCACCCACTACTCCAATTGGGCTCATACTTCAAGGAGACTAAGGAGATCGAAAGCGATACTGTGATACCAAATTTAGAAGTTCTATCTTCATTGGTAACGGAATTATGCAAGTTTGGCCTAAATTCGATCAAAAAATTCTAAGTTCCGAACCCATTGTCCAATCCTCACCGTGCGCAATTGTCGCTGTAGTTTTATTACCAATAACCTACAGCACAAAATTTCATGAAGATAGCGTCATTAGTTGTTGAGTTATCGTGATTTTTTACATATGTTCGTTAGCCCTGAAACCGATTAAAAGGTCCAGAATCCGAACACTTGGGCTGATTTCGCCTTTATACATTCCGCGCTGTACTTTAAGCACTAGTTAACCTTTGTATAAAATTTGAACGTTCTATCTTAATTTTAAGTTACTATTTTTAGTTATTTCGAGTATAAGCTTTTAAGACTTGGAAGGTCTAAGCGGGGTATTGAACCACCACTCCAATTGATCCCAAATTAGGGGGGCACGCAAGAGATAGTAAAGAACACCCATGTGCCAAATTTGGAGCTTCTAAATTTGTTTCAAGTTACTATCTTCATTAATTTCGAAAATATGCTTTCGGTCTTCGGAACTGAGTGGCTGGTCCCCACCCACTTATCCAATTGGGCTCAAATTTCAAGGAGACTAAGGAAATCGAAAGCGACACCTTGGTATTAAATTTGGATGTTCTATCTTCATTGGTTTCGGAATTATGCTAGTTTGGCCTAAACTCGGTCAAAAAGTTCTAGGATCCGAAACCATAATCCAATCCCGAACTTACGCAAACCCCGAAGTAGTTTCATTACTAGTAACTTACAGCACAAAATTTGATGAAGGTAGCGTCATTAGTTGTTGAGTTATCGTGATTTTTAATATATGTTCGTTAGTCCTGAAACCGATTAAAAAGTCCAGAATCCGAACCCTTTATCTGATTTCGCCCTTATACAGCCCGCGCTTTACTTATAGTACTAGTTAACCCTTGTACACAATTTAAACGGTCTATCTTAATTTTAAGTAACACGTTTATAATTCGATTCGATTATAAGCTTTTAAAACTTGGGAGGTCTGAGAGGGGTACTGAACCACCACTCCAATTGATCCCAAATTAAGGGAACACGCAAGAGATAGTAAAGAACACCCTTGTGGCAAATTGGAAGCTTCTACATTTTTTCCAGTTGTTATCTTTATTAATTTTAAAGATATGCTTTAAGGTCTTCGGAAATGTGTGGCTGGTCCCCGACCCAGTACTCCAAATTTGGAGGTTCTATCTTCATTGGTTTCGGAATTATGCTCGTTTGGCCTAAATTCGATCAAAAAGTTCTAGGTTTCGAACGCATGGTCCAATCCTGGCCTTACGGAATCCCCGAAGTAGTTTCATTACTAGTAACCTACAGCACAAATTTGATGAAGAAAGCGTCATTAGTTGTTGAGTTATCGTGATTTTTTATATATGTTCGTTAGCCCTTCGATCGATTAAAAGGTCCAGAATCCGAACCCATGGGCCGATTTCGCCCATATGCAATCCCCGCCGTACTTTCAATCCTAGTAACCTACAGTTAAAATTTCATCAAGATAGCTCCATTATTTTTTGAGTTATCGTGCCTACGGGCGGACGGACGGACGGACGGACGGACATGGCTATATCGACTCAGGCGGTCACGCTGATCACAAATATATATACTTTTCTATATCTAGCTCGCTTCCTTTAGGTGGTTACAAACACCATACCAAAGTTAATGTTTGTTATACCCTACACCTATAGAATAGGTAAAGGGGTATATTAACTTTGGTATGGTGTTTGTAACCACCTAAAAGAAGCGAGCTAGATATGGAAAAGTATATATATTTGTTATCAGCGTGACCGCCTGAATCGATATAGCCATGTCCGTCCGTCCGTCCGTCCGTCCGTAGGCACGATAACTCAAAAAATAATGGAGCTATCTTGATGAAATTTTAACTGTAGGTTACTAGGACTGAAAGTACGGCGGGGATTGCATATGGGCGACATCGGCCCATGGGTTCGGATTCTGGACTTTTTAATCGGTTTCAGGGCTAACGAACAAATATAAAAAATCACGATAACTCAACATCTAATGACGCTATCTTCATCAAATTTGTGCTGTAGGTTACTAGTAATGAAACTACTTCGGGAATTGCGTAAGGTCGGGATTGGACCATGGGTTCGGAACCTAGATCTTTTTGATCGAATTTAGGCCAAACGAGCATAATTCCGAAACCAATGAAGATAGAACCTCCAAATTTGGTATCGGAGTGTCGCTTTCGATTTCCTTAGTGTCTTATGAATTTGGGTCCCATTGGAGTAGTGGGTCGGGGACCAGCCACACATTACCGAAGACCTTAAAGCATATCTATAAAATTAATAAAGATAACAACTTGAAAAAATGTAGAAGTTTCCAATTCGCCACAAGGGTGTTCTTTACTATCTCTTGCGTGTTCCCCTAATTTGGGATCAATTGGAGTGGTGGTTCTGTACCCCTCTCAGACCTCCCAAGTTTTAAAGGCTTATAATCGAAATTACTATCCCTTCCATAGCCTAGCTGGTAGGAGCCTAGTAATGCAATCCTTGCAGTGTGGTAGTCTCGGGTTCGATTCCCGGTGGGGGTAAAAAATAACCTATATAGAATATTTGCATAACAAACAATTTTCAATAAATTTTCAATAACTTTTCAATAACTTTTCAAATTCATATAAGATTTTCACTTAATAATTATAACTCATAGATACAATTTTCCAATAACTTTTCAACTTCATATATAAAGATTTTCACTTAATAATTATAACTCATAGATACAATTTTCTAATAACTTTTCAACTTCATATATAATGATTTTCACTTCATAATTATAACTCATAGATACAATTTTCAATAACAATTTCTGAATTCCCAATAATAACCACTTCATATAAGATTTTCACTTCATACATACAGTTCACAGATACAACTTTCAGTAACAATTTTCAACTTCAATAAGAATCATCTCATTTAAGATCTTTACTCCATACATATAACTCACAGTTAATAAAATAATAATAATAATAGTACTAATATAACAACCAATATTGAATATGCCTAGCAAACACTAGGATCGGTTTGCAGTAGGCCAATCTCCTGCTCAAACTTAAATCTAAGAGGATTCAAGAAACTTCAACAAGCCTCGGATATAATAGAAATGGAAATTTAGGCACAACCTTTGGCACGAAAATAAGGACTCGAATCGCACAATGGAATGTAAGAACTCTTAGGGAAGCATCAAGACTTGCACAGCTAGAGCAACAATATTTTATACGTGGCTGCGTATAAAATAAGTATTCTAGGCATTAGCGAGCTAAGATGGAACAAGCAAGGCGAACTAAAATCTGACAATGGCAACATAATCCTATTCAGTGGCAAAGATTCAAGAAGTGAGGGCGGAGTAGGAATACTAATCACGAAAAATATAAGCCAGTCACTAGTCTCTTGGAAAGCAATCTCTGATAGAATTATCATTGCTCGATTTAAGGGTAGAATTAGACACACAACAATCATTCAATGCTATGCACCAACGGAAAACGCAGAAACAGAAGAGAAAGATGATTTCTACAACCAAATAAGCAGCACACTCAGCAGCATTAGCAGAGGGGACCTAGTAATACTTATGGGCGACTTCAATGCTCAGGTCGGCAATAACAACTTAAATCTAGAAGATGTCATAGGTAAACATGGCTTAGGAACAAGGAATAACAATGGGGACAGATTAATAGAAATATGTCAAACAAACAATCTGGTAATAGGTGGTACTATATTCCCGCACAAAAACATTCACAAATATACATGGACTTCACCAGGCGGTAGAGTAAGAAATCAGATAGACCATATATGTGTGAGTAAGAAATGGAGGAACTCCCTCATGGACGTAAGGAATAAAAGAGGTGCAGACATACATAGCGACCATGAATTAATAACTGCAGACCTCCAGATCAAGTTAAGGAGAAACACAAGTAATAGCACACAGCGACCCCCAGCCAAAATAAACCTAGCGCCACTTAGGGACCCAATTGTAAGAGCAAGCACCACTGCAGCCATACAAGACACCATGCGACAAAACAGCTAGCAAGCGTGGGAAGAAACATCCAGGAATCTGAGACAAACAGCTACAAATATTCTGGGCACCAACCTAAATAATAACAGAAAGCCATGGATCTCAGACCAAACATGGGACCTAATCAAGCAAAGACAACATCTCAAAAACCAGCTAAACACTGACAGCTCGGCCGTTATAAGAGAACAATACCTTAACACCTCGAAACTGGTTAAGAAAGCGGCGAGAACAGACAAAAGGAAGCATCTTGGAAGAATTGCTAGAGAAGCTGAAACTGCAGCAAACAAATACGACATGAGGGCAGTATATAACACCATTCATAGGCTCACAAATCAAACATGCAGAGTCAATCAGCCAGTTAAAAGTCGTAACGGTGAACTAATAACAAGTGTAAATGAACAGACGCAAAGGTGGAAAGAACACTTCCAAGAAATCAGCAATATACAACAACCAATAACAAATGAGCAATCGCAAAGAGATACTATCCAACACAGCAACATAATCAACAACATAAGCGACTCTACCCCATCCATACTGGAAATCAAAGACACCATCCTGAGACTGAAAAGCAACAGGGCAGCCGGAGGTGACGGTCTACCAAGCGAAATCTTAAGACTTGATCCGCAAACAGCAGCCGAACTTATACAGCCCCATATAACAAATACATGGGAAACAGAAACAATTCCTACGGTATGGAAGGAAGGAGTAATAATTAAGATCCCGAAGAAAGGAGATCTATCTGATTGCAACAATTGGAGAGGTATCACACTACTCAACACCATATATAAAATCCTAGCCGGGATAATACAAACTAGACTCCAAGGCGCAATGCAGAACATGCTCAGAGATGAACAAGCTGGATTTCGACCAAACAGAAGCTGCCTAGACCAAGCAAACACCCTCAGAATGATCGTAGAACAATCACATGAATGGAGGTCACCGCTATGTCTAATATTCGTTGACTTTCAGAAAGCTTTCGACTCCATCCACAGAAACGCAATATGGAGAGCACTTGAGAATAGAAATATACCAGTTAAAATAATCAACATTATCAAGAACATGTATGTCAATTCGAAACTAGCAGTATCACATAATGGAAACATCAGCAATTCATTTACAACTAATGTTGGTGTTAAGCAAGGATGCCCCCTCTCGCCACTACTGTTCACCATCGTACTAGACGACATTATGAGAGAAATCAGTTGCACAGAAAGAGGCATAAATTGGTCAGATGATAAAATCTTAGAAGATCTTGACTTCGCAGATGACATCTGTCTACTATCACAGAGCCAAGAAGATGCACAGTCCAAATTGAATCACTTGCAACAAGTAGCGCGAAACGTTGGATTAGAAATAAACATCAATAAAACCAAAGCAATGCACATACACCTTCCAAATGATAATCCAATCAAGCTAGATGGCCGCGACATAGAGTGCACAACTAACTTCTGTTATCTGGGCAGTATCATCACGCCAACAGGCGGCACCAGTGAAGACGTTCAAAACAGAATTGATAAAGCCCGAACAGCCTTCGGAAGACTTCGCCCCATATGGAAAAGTTCGCAAATATCTAGACGAACTAAGTTAATGATATTCAAGTCATGTGAAATATCTACATTAACATATGGCAGCGAATCATGGTTGCTAACTAACTCCATTAAGAACAAACTACAAGTCTTCATCAACAAACATCTTAGAATAATATGCCGAATATTCTGGCCCGAAAGAATTAGGAATACAGACTTGTGGGAGTTAACAAATGAAGAGCCAATAGTGAAGCAAATTACCAGAAGGAAATGGAAATGGATTGGACACACACTAAGGAAAAGTGAAGATTGCATAACAAGGATGGCGCTATGTTGGAACCCTCAAGGTGGGTCCAGAACAAGAGGAAGACCCAGAACAACATGGAGGAGAACAGTACTAGATGAAATAAGCAGATGCGAGAGCTCCTGGAACGAAATAGAAGCAGTAGCAAGAAATAAAGAAGAATGGAGACTTCAAGTTGAAGCCCTATGCTCCCTAGTGGAGTAACAGGAAAAAAAAAAAAAAAAAAAAAAAAAAATCGAAATTACTAAAAATAGTTACTTTAAATTAGGATAGACCGTTCTAATTGTGTACAAGGGTTAACTAGTACTATAAGTACAGCGCGGACTATATAAGGGCGAAATCAGCCCAAAGGTTCGGATTCCGGACCTTTTAATCGGTGTCAGGGCTAAGGAGCATATATTAAAAATCACGATAACTCAACAACTAATGAGGCTATCTTCATGAAATTTGTGCTGTAGGTTATTGGTAATGAAACTACGGCGGTGATTACGTACGGTGAGGATTGGACAATGGGTTCGGAACTTAGAACTTTTTGATCGAATTTAGGCCAAACGAGCATAATTCCGAAACCAATGAAGATAGAACCTCCAAATTTGGTATCAGGGTGTCCCTTCCTATTTCGTAAGTGTCTTTGAAATTTGGGCCCTATTGGATTAGTGGGTCGGGGACCAGCCACTCAGTTCCGAGGACCTTAAAGCATATTTTCGAAATTAATAAAGATAGTAACTTGAAACGAATGTAGAAGCTTCAAATTTGGCCCAGGGTGTTCTTTACTATTTCTTGCGTGCCCCCCTTATTTGGGATCAATTGGAGTGGTGGTTCAGAACCTCTCTTAGACCCCCCAATGTGTAAAAGCTTATCATCGAAATTAATAAAACTAGTAACTTAAAATTAAGATAGAACATTCCAATTGTGTACAAGGGTTAACTAGTATTATAAGTATGACGGGATTGCATATGGGCGAAATCGTACCATAATTTCGGGTTCTGGAACCCTTGAAAAGTTCAAGGACTAACAAATATATATCTTAAAAACAACATGACTCAAAAAATAATGCCGGTATTTTGATGAAATTTAAACTCTAGGTTACTAGTAATGAAAGTACCATGGGAATTGGTTGTGGTCGAGTTTAATTTCGAAGCCAAAGAATATATTTCCTATGTCCTATGTGTCTCCGAAATCTAGACTTAATTGTAGTGGTTCAGCTATGTTCAAAGGTTCTTGCTGCATTTATGTAAAATTTATTTTTATATTTGAATGAATTATATGAAAAGGTCTAAGTTTGTAATTGTATTTTAGAAATACATTTATTGCATATTTTGCGTTTATAAGCTTTTCTATTAGGTATATAAACTAACCATTTAAAATGTTTAATTTAGTCTTGTTTCAAGTTTTTTTGTTTTAATATTTTTAAATAAATAAATTAGTAAGAATTTATAATATCTTTTAATAGACAGTGTAATTAGAAAATGTTTTTAGTATTATAAAGTTAATTTGGTTAGCTATGTCTTACGATCAAATTAATAACAGCTCTTATGGTGTTTAAACGACTTATGTCGGGATATGTCTTTAAATTTGAACCAAATAGGTGTAGGGTATTTCTAAGTCGGTTGCACCGACTGACTGTTTCTTTACTTGTTGAGATACTACTTTGCCTATAAATGCCACAAAAAAATATTTGTGGAGTTCCGTTAACCCATCGTGGCCCAACAGCTTTTTATAGGTTTTTTCGTTGCTTTGCTATATATTAGAAATGATTTAACAGATTAACTTCAAATTTCGTATATGTGTTCTTCTTTGAAAATGAAGTTCAATTTACTAACAGACTTGAAAGTTGTTAACCCCTGCCGACGATTGTTCAAAAAAAAATTTGTAAGGAAATTACGTCCAATTTTTGAAAGTAGGTACAACTTCTTTGAATTAGGGGAATACTTAAAAAAAAGGTTTGTCGAGTTCTTTTAATCGATTGCGAAACAAAAACTTTAAAAAACAGTTTGCAAAACAATTTGAAAGATTATCTCTAATTTTTCTATACATGCTGCTTCTTGACAATTTGGTGCTCCTTGACGATATAGTTGAGGATGGTAGGTTTCCGTTGAACAATGTTAACTGAATTAAAATGACTATAGGTCAAAAGGGGATTTTCTTGAATTGCCAACGCTTGAATAAAATATAGTCGATGGTTTAGAAAAGGTTTAAAAATTCGCTTTTCAACTTATATTTTGTTTAGTACTCACCTGAAAGTTGTAATACGCTCTTCCTCGTTTTTTTATGATTTTATGAGAGAAATGTAGGCTTATTTTTTGGAAAAACTGTTTTAAAATACTATGTATTTAAGCATTATATATAACAAATTGAATTTTTTGATTTTTAGATTTCATTTGAAGAAAACAGAAAATTTCATTGAATCTTTGTTCAAAACACACAAACAGGTCAAAACCAAATTAACCCTGTGGGTTTTAATTAAAATGCTGGTACAAAATTTTCAATAAAATACTTTTAATCGTATAAGAAAATAAAATATATAGAAAACTTCATAGCGTCGTCGTGGAAAATGGGTTAATCGAACTTAACTAAAATTTTTTGCAGCCTCTCTTTTAGACTACAAAATCAACCTGTAAAATTGGACACAAATCGAAAACAAAAAATTTTTTGAAAGTCCGCCAGGCCGAAATGGGTTAATTTATTCCAACCAAATTTATACAACTAAATTCGGTTGCTAAGAGGAAAATTTGTGCAAAATTTCAAGTCAATCGGTCAAACAGTTTTGACTCGACATCAAAAACATTGAAAAAGCTTCTTTGCACTCTCGTGCCCAAACGGGTTAACCGAACTCAACAAAAATTTGTCCCAGACTTTATTTTCGACTGCGAAACCACCTTGTAAAATTGGACACAAATCGGAAACACAAAATTTTTTGGAAGCCCGCCAGGCCGAAATGGGTTAAATTATTCCAACCAAATTTATGCAACTAATTGCGGTTGCTAAGAGGAACATTTGTGCAAAATTTGAAGTCAATTGGTCAAACTGTTTCGGCTCGACATCAAAAACATTGAAAAAGCTTCTTTGCACTCTCGTGCCCAAACGGGTTAACCGAACCCAACAAAAATTTGTGCCAGCCTCTCTTTTTGACTGCAAAACCACCCTGTAAAATTGGACACAAATCGGAAACACAAAATTTTTTGGAAGCCCGCCGGGCCGAAAGGGGTTAATTTATTCCAACCGTTCTTATACCATTAATTCCGTGTAATAAGAAGAACATTCGTGCAAAATTTCAAGTGAATCGGTCAAACCGTTTCGACTCGACATCAAAAAAACGAAAAAGCTTAAAACGGCTCTGGAGCCGCAACCTGTTGACTTATAAAAATGCGACATAGCCTATGTCACCCCCCGGACTCCCAAAATTATTCCTCTAAAATTTGGTGTCAATCGGACCAGTGGTTTTCACGTGAATCCTGGACAAACAAACAAACAAACAAACAAACAAACAAATAAACAAACAAATTTTCTTCTTTATATATTAGACTAGCAGATTTACCCGGCGTTGCCCGGAAGCTTGAAAATGGTAAAAAAGCAAGTTTCAGCCACTTATTTGAGATACTACTTTGCCTATAAATGCCACAAAAAAATATTTGTGGAGTTCCGTTAACCCATCGTGGCCCAACAGCTTTTTATAGGTTTTTTCGTTGCTTTGCTATATATTAGAAATGATTTAACAGATTAACTTCAAATTTCGTATATGTGTTCTTCTTTGAAAATGAAGTTCAATTTTCTAACAGACTTTAAAGTTGTTAAGCCCTGCCGACGATTGTTCAAAAAAAAATTTGTAACTAAATTACGTCCAATTTTTGAAAGTAGGTACAACTTCTTTGAATTAGGGGAATACTTAAAAAAAAGGTTTGTCAAGTTCTTTTAATCGATTGCGAAACAAAAACTTTAAAAAACAGTTTGCAAAACAATTTGAACGATTATCTCTAATTTTTCTATACATGCTGCTTCTTGACAATTTGGTGCTCCTTGACGATAGAGTTGAGGATGGTAGGTTTCCGGTGAACAATGTTAACTGAATTAAAATGACTATAGGTCAAAAGGGGATTTTCTTGAATTGCCAACGCTTGAATAAAATATAGTCGATGGTTTAGAAAAGGTT
The DNA here is from genome assembly GCA_963082915.1 of Dolichopus griseipennis. NCBI lineage: Eukaryota > Metazoa > Arthropoda > Insecta > Diptera > Dolichopodidae > Dolichopus > Dolichopus griseipennis. The sequence goes on along the minus strand of OY720441.1, from coordinate 247,841,132 downwards.
TAAAAATTCGCTTTTCAACTTATATTTTGTTTAGTCCTGAAAGTTGTAATACGCTCTTCCTCGTTTTTTTATGATTTTATGAGAGAAATGTAGGCTTATTTTTTGGAAAAACTGTTTTAAAATACTATGTACTATGTATAAGCATTATATATAACAAATTGAATTTTTTGATTTTTAGATTTCATTTGAAGAAAACTGAAAATTTCATTGAATCTTTGTTCAAAACGCACAAACAGGTCAAAACCAAATTAACCCTGTGGGTTTTAATTAAAATGCTGGTACAAAATTTTCAATAAAATACTTTGAATCGTATAAGAAAATAAAATATATAGAAAACTTCATAGCGTCGTCGTGGAAAACGGGTTAATCGAACTTAACTAAAACTTTTTGCAGCCTCTCTTTAGACTACAAAATCAACCTGTAAAATTGGACACAAATCGGAAACACAAAATTTTTTGGAAGCCCGCCAGGCCGAAATGGGTTAAATTATTCCAACCAAATTTATGCAACTAATTGCGGTTGCTAAGAGGAACATTCGTGCAAAATTTCAAGTCAATCGGTCAAACTGTTTCGGCTCGACATCAAAAACATTGAAAAAGCTTCACTGCGCCCTCGTGCCCAAACGGGTTAACCGAACCCAACAAAAATTTATGCCAGCCTCTCTTTTTGACTGCAAAACTACCCTGTAAAATTGGACACAAATCGGAAACAGACAATTTTTTGGAAGCCCGCCGGGCCGAAAGGGGTTAATTTATTCCAACCAGTTTTATACCATTAATTCCGTATAATAAGAAGAACATTCGTGCAAAATTTCAAGTGAATCGGTCAAACCGTTTCGACTCGACATCTAAAAAACGAAAAAGCTTAAAACGGCTCTGGAGCCGCAACCTGCTGACTTATAAAAATGCGACATAGCCTATGTCACCCCCGGACTCCCAAAATTATTCCTCTAAAATTTGGTGTTAATCGGACCAGTGGTTTTCACGTGAATCCTGGACAAACAAACAAACAAACAAACAAACACACAAACAAACAAATAAACAAACAAATTTTCTTCTTTATATATTAGATTAGAAATTTGCATTCAAAACCTTTTAGAAAATTACAAATAGACATGAGTTAAAAGTTTTAAAAATATTGTTTTCGACCGTTAAGCAGGCCAACAAAAACTTAAAAAAAATACATTAGGTCCAAACGGGTTAATAGAGCGCAATCATGTTTTTTGGTGAGCTTGTGAAATAATGCAATGTTTGCGTTAACTTTAAACTGTGTTAGTCGAACAATTGTTTTTTTTTTAACATATTGATTAAACCTTTTCAACAGAAGAACAAATTTATATTAAAGATTGAACTCTTTAAGGAGATCAAATTTAATGAACCCTTGTGACAAAAGGGGTTAAATGATAAAAATCAAATTAACCCTGTGAGCTTTGCTAATAAAGATTAGCTGAAAAATGTAATCAAGATTAGCTGAAAAAAGTGTAAGCTCAACAACAAAAACATTGAAAAAGCTTCATTGCGCTCTCTTGCCCAAACGGCCAAAAAAAATATTGAAAGGCCGCCAGGCCGAAATGGGTTAATATATTCCAAGCAACTGTATAAAACTAATTCCGTTTGCTAAGAGGAAGATTTGTGCAAAATTTCAAGTCAATCGGTCAAACTGTTTCGGCTCGACATCAAAAACATTGAAAAAGCTTCATTGCGCCCTCGTGCCCAAACGGGTTAACCGAACCCAACAAAAATTTGTGCCAGCCTTTCTTTTCGACTGCAAAACCACCCTGTAAAATTGGACACAAATCGGAAACAAATAATTTTTTGGAAGCCCGCCGGGCCGAAATGGGTTAATATTTTCGAACCATCTTTATACAACTAATTCCGTTTGCTAAGAGGGAGATTTGTGCAAAATTTCAAGTCAATCGGTCAAACTGTTTCGGCTCGACATCAAAAACATTGAAAAAGCTTCATTGCGCCCTCGTGCCCAAACGGGTTAACCGAACTCAACCAAATGTTGTGCCAGCCTCTCTTTTTTGACTGCAAAACCACCCTGTAAAATTGGACACAAATCGGAAACACAAAATTTTTTGGAAGCCCGCCGGGCCGAAAGGGGTTAATTTATTTCAACCAACTTTATACCATTAATTCCGTTTAATAAGAAGAACATTCGTGCAAAATTTCAAGTTAATCGGTCAAACCGTTTCGGCTCGACATCAAAAAAACGAAAAAGCTTAAAACGGCTCTGGAGCCGCAACCTGTTGACTTATAAAAATGCGACATAGCCTATGTCACCCCCCGGGCTCCCAAAATTATTCCTCTAAAATTTGGTGTCAATCGGACCAGTGGTTTTCACGTGAATCCTGGACAAACAAACAAACAAACAAACAAACAAACAAACAAATAAACAAACAAATTTTCTTCTTTATATATTAGACTAGCAGATTTACCCGGCGTTGCCCGGAAGCTTGCAAATTGTAAAAACGCAAGCTTCAGCCAATTTTTTGAAATACTACTTTGCTTATAAATGAAGCCACAAAAAAATATTTGTGGAGTTCCGTTAACCAATCGTGACCCAACAGCTTTTTATACGTTTTTTCGTTGCTTTGTTATATATATTAGAAATGATTTAACCGATTAACTTCAAATTTTGTATATGTGTTCTTCTTTAAAAATGAAGTTCAATTTTCTAACAGACTTGGAAGTTGTTAACCCCTGTCGACCCGACGATTGTTCAAAAAAAAATTTGTAAGTAAATTACGTCCAATTTCTGAAAGTAGGTACAACTTCTTTGAATTAGGGGAATGCTTAAAAAATTTTTTGTCGAGTTCTTTTAACCGATTGCGAAACAAAAACTTTAAAAAACAGTTTGAACGATTATCTCTAATTTTTCTATACATGGTGCTTCTTGAGAATTTGGTGCTCCTTGACGATAGAGTTGAGGATGTTAGGTTCCCGGCTAATAATTTTAACTGAATTAAAATGTTTATTGGTCAAATGGGGATACTAAGTTTGCCATTATGTCATTATACTATGTCAATAGTAGTTATCTTGAATTGCCAACGTTTGAATAAAATATAGTCGATGGTTTAGAAAAGATTTAAAAATTTGCTTTTCAACTTATATTTTGTTTAGTACTCACCTGAAAGTTGTAATACGCTCTTCCTCGTTTTTTTATGATTTGATGAGAGAAATGTAGGCTTATTTTTTGGAAAAACTGTTTTAAAATACTATGTTTTTAAGCATTATATATAAGAAATTGAATTTTTTGATTTTTAGATTTCATTTGAAGAAAACTGAAAATTTCATTGAATCTTTGTCCAAAACGCACAAACAGGCCAAAACCAAATTAACCATGTGGGTTTTAATTAAAATGTTGGTACAACATTTTCAATAACATACTTTTAATCGTATAAGAAAATAAAATTTATTGAAAACTTCATGGCGTCGTCGTGGAAAACGGGTTAATCGAATTAATCAAAACTTTTTGCAACCTCTCTTTAGACTGCAAAATCAACCTGTAAAATTGGACACAAATCGAAAACACAAAATTTTTTGAAAGTCCGCCAGGCCGAAATGGGTTAAATTATTCCAACCAAATTTATACAACTAATTGCGGTTGCTAAGAGGAACATTTGTGCAAAATTTCAAGTCAATTTGTCAAACGGTTTTGACTCGAAATCAAAAACATTGAAAAAGCTTCTTTGCGCCCTCGTGCCCAAACGGGTTAACCAAACAAAACAAAAATTTGTGCCAGACTCTATTGTCGACTGCGAAACCACCTTGTAAAATTGGACACAAATCGGAAATACAAAATTTTTTGGAAGCCCGCCACGTCGAAATGGGTTAAATTATTCCAACCAAATTTATACAACTAATTGCGGTAGCCAAGAAGAACATTTGTGCAAAATTTCAAGTCAATCGGTCAAACCGTTTTGACTCGACATCAAAAACATTGAAAAAGCTTCAATGGGCCCTCGTGCCCAAACGGGTTAAACGAACCCAACAAAAATTTGTGCCAGCCTTTCTTTTCGACTGCAAAACCTTCCTGTAAAATTGGACACAAATCGGAAACACAAAATTTTTTGGAAGCCCGCCGGGCCGAAAGCGGTTAATTTATTCCAACCAACTTTATACCATTAATTCCGTTTAATAAGAGGAAGATTTGTGCAAAATTTCAAGTCAATCGGTCAAACCGTTTTGACTCGACATCAAAAACATTGAAAAAGCTTCATTGGGCCCTCGTGCCCAAACGGGTTAAACGAACCCAACAAAAATTTGTGCCAGCCTTTCTTTTCGACTGCAAAACCTTCCTGTAAAATTGGACACAAATCGGAAACACAAAATTTTTTGGAAGCCCGCCGGGCCGAAAGGGGTTAATTTATTCCAACCAACTTTATACCATTAATTCCGTTTAGTAAGAAGAACATTCGTGCAAAATTTCAAGTTAATCGGTCAAACCGTTTCGACTCGACATCAAAAAAACGAAAAAGCTAAAAACGGCTCTGGAGCCGCAACCTGTTGACTTATAAAAATGCGACATAGCCTATGTCACCCCCCGGACTCCCAAAATTATTCCTCTAAAATTTGGTGTCAATCGGACCAGTGGTTTTCACGTGAATCCTGGACAAACAAACAAACAAACAAACAAACAAACAAATAAACAAATAAACAAACAAATTTTCTTCTTTATATATTAGATAATTAATACTTCAAAAACTTAAAATTTTATTTTTTAAATTATATCAATAAAATAAAAAAAATAAAAAATCAATTGAAATCTAAATTTTAAATCTTCCATTTGACATTAAGATATTATCAATCTATCTATATATATAAAAATGAAAGTTTGTTTATTTGTTTGTTTGTTTGTTTGTTTGTATGTTTGTTTGTTTGTAGCGAATAGACTCCGAAACTGCCCAGCCGATTTTCATGAAAATTTGTATATAGGAGTTTTTGGGTACGGAAAGAAATCGTGGCCCAAAAATTTTGCTCTAACGGACCGCCAAGTTGGGGCTGTGGTGCAAGTATTTAAACTTCTTTGTTCTAAAATGAAAACGGTTTGACCGATTGACTTCAAATTTTGTATACGTGTTGCTCTTTGAGAATTGAGTAGACACTATTAACAGTTTTGGAATTTGTTAACCCATGTCGGGCCGACGGGTGGTCAAAAAAAATTTTGGGTCCAAATTTTGTCCGATTTTACGAAATTCTGCTTTGGTTTAAAAGAAAGCCCCAAAAAAATTTTTGTTGAGTTCCATTAACCCATTGCGGCCCAACAGCTTTTTATAGGTTTTTTCAATACTTTTCTCTAAATTCGAAACGGTTTGACCGATTGACTTCAAATTTTGTATACGTGATGCTCTTTGAGAATTGAGTAGACACTATTAATTGTTTTGGAATTTGTTAACCCATGTCGGGCCGACGGGTGGTTAAAAAAAATTTTGGGCCAAAATTTTGTCCGATTTTACGAAATTCCGCTTTCGGTTAAAAGAAAGCCCCAAAAAAATTTTTGTTGAGTTCCATTAACCCATTGCGGCCCAACAGCTTTTTATAGGTTTTTTCAATACTTTACTCTAAATTCGAAACGGTTTAACCAATTGACTTCAAATTTTGTATACGTGATGCTCTTTGAGAATTGAGTTGACAATATAAACAGTTTTGGAATTTGTTAACCCATGTTGAGCCGACGGGTGGTAAAAAAAAATTTTGGGTCCAAATTTTGTCCGATTTTACGAAATTCTGCTTTGGCTTTAAAGAAAGCCCCAAAAAAAATTTTATTGTATTGCATTAACCCATTGGGGCTTAACAGCTTTTTATAGGTTTTTTAAATACCTAACTCTAAATTAAAAACGGTTTGACCGATTTTCTTCAAATTTTGTATACGTGCTCCCCTATGAGAATTGAGTTGACACTATTAACAGATTTGGAATTTGTTAACCCGTGTCGGCCCGACGGTTGGTCAAAATAATTTTGAAATCTAATATTGTCAAAATTTGCGAAGTACTGCTTTGGCTAAAAAGAAAGCCCCAAAAAAATTTTGTTGAGTGATTTGGAAGCAAATTACGTCCAATTTTGCGCAATACTGCTTTGCCCAAAGAGAAAGTGTAGTTCCGTTAACCCAGTGGGGCACAGTGGCTTTTAATAGATTTTTGCGTTACTTAACTCTAAATTAGAAAGTATTTGACCGGTTGACCTCAAATTTTATATGTGTGAAGCAACTTGAAAATGGAGTTGAGACTGTTAACAGTCGGTCCTACGATTGGTCAAAAAAATTTTTTTGGAAGTAAATTACGTCAAATTTTTGGAAAGTAGATTGTACTGCTTTGAATTACAGAAAGTTTCAAAAAATCCTAGGATAATCCTAGAAAAATCATTTTAAAAAGATTGCTTTCATACATTTTAAAGTTTACATGTGTAAACCGTGTGTAATTTTTGTGTTAACTTTTTGCAGTAACATCATCTTCAATTAAACCTCCATTGAGAGGCGCAGCAACGCGCACCGGGTACTAGCTAGTAAATAATAAATAAAGAATAAAAAAGAAAAAAATATTTTGAATTTTAATTTGTTTCAATATTGTTAATTGTTTAATTGTTATATCGTCAGCTATTAAATAAAAAGAAGGAAAAAGGAAAATTAATAAAAGTAATTAGTAATAGATTTAATAAAAAATTAATAAATTTGAATATTTGTTTTTCTTTAATAAAAGGAGAGAAAAATTTTTTTTTTTGTTTATAAAGGAAAAATATTAATACTCTTACAAAAATCTTAAATCTTAGCTTAGTAATTAAAAATTTCAAAATAGAATTAATTTTTTTTGGAGTAATTTTAATTTTTATGTTCCTATTTTCATTTAGTTTATTAAACAATAAATATTACAAAAATAAAATAAATATTTAAATTTTAATGAATATTAAGTTATAAAAAATAAGAAATTTTTCATCGATATTAGATTTTTTAAATAAAATAATTTTTTTTTGAAAATATAATTATACCGTGAAATAAGCCTTTTCATCGTTACCTAAAATGAGGCTGCCTTAGGCACGGTACTATAATTTTGATTAAATAGAATAATATTTTTAATAAATAAACCTTATAAATAAAATTTCTAAATAAAAAATATTTGTCTTATTTTAATAGTAATAATATTTTTATCAAATCTAAATATTAAAAAAACAAGTAAAGAAACAGTCAGTCGGTGCAACCGACTTAGAAATACCCTACACCTATTTGGTTCAAATTTAAGGACATATCCATAAGTCATTTTAACACCATAGAAGCTGTTATTAATTTGATCGTAAGACATAGCTAACCAAATTAACTGTATAATACTAAAAACATTTTCTAATTACCCTATCTATTTAAAAATACTACAAATTCTTACTAATTTATCTATTTAAAAATATTAAAAAACAAACAAACTTGAAATAAATGAAAATATATTTATTCCAATTCAATTACAAAATGAAAAAATTCTAATTATTAAATTTTGTGATAAAAAGATAATCAAAGAATAATATATTTAATAATCCAAATTTTTAAAAATTGCAATTATTTTAAATGGTTAGTTTATATACCTAATAGAAAAGCTTATAAACGCAAAATATGCAATAAATGTATTTCTAAAATACAATTAAAAATTTACACCTTTTCATATAATTCATTTAAATATAAAAATAAATTTTACATAAATGCAACAAGTACCTTTGAACATAGCTGAACCACTACAATTAAGTCTAGATTTCGGAGACACATAGGACATAGGAAATATATTCTTTGGCTTCGAAATTTAACTCGACCACAACCAATTCCCATGGTAATTTCATTACTAGTAACCTACTGTTAAATTTCATCAAAATACCGGCATTATTTTTTGAGTTATGGTGTTTGTAAGATATATGTTTGTTAGTCCTTGAACTTTTAAAGGGTTCCAGGACCCGAAATTATGGTACGATTTCGCCCATATGCAGTCCCGTCATACTTTCAATACTAGTTAACCCTTGTACACAATTGGAACGCTCTATCTTAATTTTAAGTTACTAGTTTTATTAATTTCGATGATAAGCTTTTACACATTGGGGGGTCTAAGAGAGGTTCTGAACCACCACTGCAATTGATCCCAAATTAGGGGGGCACGCAATAGTAAAGAACACCCTTGTGGCAAATTGGAAGCTTCTACATTTGTTTCAAGTTACTATCTTTATTAATTTCGAAAATATGCTTTAAGGGCCTAAGAACTGAGTGGCTGGTCCCCGATCCACTACTCCAATGGGGCCCAAATTTCAAAGACACTTACGAAATAGGAAGGCACACCTTGATACCAAATTTGGAGGTTCTATCTTCATTGGTTTCGGAATTATGCTCGTTTGGCCTAAATTCGATCAAAAAGTTCTAAGTTCCGAACCCATTGTCCAATCCTCACCGTACGTAATCACCGCCGTAGTTTCGCTGCCAATAACCTACAGCACAAATTTCATGAAGATAGCCTCATTAGTTGTTGAGTTATCGTGATTTTTTATATATGTTCCTTAGCCCTGACATCGATTAAAAGGTCCGGAATCCGAACCGTTGGGCTGATTTCGCCCTTATATAGTCCGCGCTGTACTTATAGTACTAGTTAACCCTTGTACACAATTTGAACGGTCTATCCTAATTTTTAGTAACTATTTTTAGTAATTTCGATTATAAGCCTTTAAAACTTGGGAGGTCTGAGAGGGGTACAGAACCACCACTCCAATTGATCCCAAATTAGGGGAACACGCAAGAGATTGTAAAGAACACCCTTGTGGCAAATTGGAAGCTTCTACATTTTTTCAAGTTGTTATCTTTATTAATTTTAAAGATATGCTTTAAGGTCTTCAGAAATGTGTGGCTGGTCCCCGACCCACTACTCCAATGTGACCCAAATTCACAAGACACTTAGGAAATAGGAAGGGACACCCTGATACTAAATTTGGAGGTTCTATCTTCATTGGTTTCGGAATTATGCTCGTTTGGCCTAAATTCGATCAAAAAGTTCTAGGTTCCGAACCCATGTTCCAATCCCGACCTTACGCAATTCCCGAAGTAGTTTCATTACTAGTAACCTACAGCACAAATTTGATGAAGATAGCGTCATTAGTTGTTGAGTTATCGTGATTTTTTATATTTGTTCGTTAGCCCTGAAACCGATTAAAAGGTCCAGAATCCGAACCCATGGGCCGATTTCGCCCATATGCAATCCCCGCCGAACTTTCAGTCCTAGTAACCTACAGTTGAAATTTCATCAAGATAGCTCCATTATTTTTTGAGTTATCGTGCCTACGGACGGACGGACGGACGGACGGACGGACATGGCTATATCGACTAAGGCGGTCACGCTGATCACAAATATATATACTTTTCCATATCTAGCTCGCTTCCTTTAGGTGGTTACAAACACCATACCAAAGTTAATATACCCCTTTACCTATTCTATAATAAAAAAGAGAAAATCTTTATGTAAATAACTCTAAGAAAAGAATAGAATAGAAAAAATTGTTTTCGTTTGATTAACCTAAATATAATTTGTTTTTTTATTTTTCATCTTAAATATTTTTCGAATCATAATCGAAAATCAATTTTTAATTAACACAAAAAAGAAAAAAAAGGAAATTATTATAAATTGTAAATTCAAAATCAAAAATTAAACATAGTAAATAAAATCAGTAACAAAGAGAAAGTTTTTAAGAATATTGTTTTAAAATAAGTTATTTCAAATTAAATTTTTTAAATAAATAATTATAAACAAAATTTTTTAAATAAATAATTATAAGTAAAATTTTTAAATAAATAATTATAAATAAAATTTTTAAATAAATAATTATAAGTAAAATTTTTAAATAAATAATTATAAGTAAAATTTTTAAATAAATAATTCTAAATAAAATTTTTAAATAAATAATTATAAGTAAAATTTTTAAATAAATAACTATAAGTAAAATTTTTAAATAAATAATTATAAATAAAATTTTTTAATAAATAATTTTAAATAAATAAATTTAAATAAATAATTTTAATAATTTAAAGCAAATAATTCTAAATAAGAAAAATTCTTAAATAAGAAATTTTGCAAAAAAAATAAATACTTTTTATATAAATTGTTTTTCTACAATTTTAGCTATTGAATATTTTAGGTTTGAATCGAAGGATAGAACAATCAAAGAACTAACTGAATTTTCATGCAGAAAAATCTTTCTGTCTTTGTTTTATTTTATTTTCTTTTTTTAATAAATTATTCTAATATTAAGCGAATTATAAATTTTTAGCAAAATAACAAAATTCTTTAATTTTTCTAATAAATTTAATTAGTAATCAATAGAAAATCTTGTTTATCTGATATCTGGTCCTTTGACAAGGAATAAATCATAATCCTTGTTTAATTTCACCTTTTTTTTATCCTTTTATATTAAATAATTTATAAAGTCTTATAAAGATCGCTATGGATCAACCACGTATAAATTTTGAGAGGTCTCCGCGAGTAATGTCAAAACCGGAAAGGCCAGAAGTAGAAGAACCCGATGTTAGTCCAATAGCATCATCACACCATCACCACGACAATTCAGAAATTATTAGAGAAACCTTAAAGGAAATGGTTGAGTATGAAACCAGTCGTAAATTTAGAGAAGCAATTGGGGATTCATACTCTTCAGAGGATGAAGTAGACCAGGAGATCGATATAGAAAACGACATAAATTTGGAAGGCATGGATAAGGTACCCGAGATAGTAAAAGAGATCGAAAAATTTTCGGGAGATGGAAGAGAATATGGTTCCTAGAAGAAGGAGGTAGACCGAATTATGAAAACATACCACCAAGGGTACATCGAAATATTACGGCATTTTGAGTACTATCAGGAGAAAGATAGTAGGTGAAGCCGACACGGCCTTAAAGTGTTACAATACACCATTAAATTGGCAGAAAATTAGAAGATGTCTTGACAGGCACTATGCGGATAAAAGAAACATCCGTACCCTAGTAAACCAAATGTCGAGTAAGAGGCAAGGAAGCTCCTCGGTGGAAAACTTCTACAAGGAAATATTTCAACACCTTACCTTGATATTAGAGAGATTATCCTCCATGGATTTGGCACCAGAAGCACTTAATGCTATGACGAAAATGTAAAGAGACACGGCATTGGATACTTTCGTTTTGGAGCTTAACAGACATCTCTCTTCACAGGTAAACATGTTCAACCCAAGGGATTTACCGCAAGCTCTAGACTTGTGTTTGAGAGCTCAACACACAAGTCATAATTCAGATTCTAGGCCAAATATGCATACCGGACCAAACCCTAGAGATGGGCACACATTCACACGCAGAGATATGAGATCGCAAAATTCAAATAGACCTAGACCCAACTTCCATAATCATCGACGAACTTCATGGGGACCTAACTATAACAACTCCCATAATTTTAACTCGTATTATCAACAACCTAGAGAGCAAAGAGATCAGCAGCTAAAAACCGAACCTGCTGGTTCAAACCAAACTTATTTACCCACATACAATAGGAATTTCAACAATAGACCAACCTATCAAAACTATCACCAACACAATCAAGGAAAGAGGTATAACAATAACAATAGACCAATGTATCAAAACAACTACCAGTACAACCAAGGAAGAACATACAACAATGACAACAAGAGAACCACGACTGATGGGCCATACCGGCCTAACAAATCACAAAGGCTTAACTACGCGAGACCTACAACTTTGACTGAACAGGAAGGGGAGAAGGAGTCATGTAAAGAATGCTCATCTTGCAAACAAAAGCTACCTAATCCTTTTTTAGATTAAGCTCGTCCTCGATCCCATACATCGAACATCAGACGGGGAACGGGGAAATTCTGAAGTTTCTTATTGACACAGGGTCTAACAAAAATTATATTCAAAAAAAAATACGTAAGAAACCCAATCCATAACGATAACGAGTTTCAAATTAGTTCAGTCGACGGTAACATAACAATCACTCATCATGCAGAAATAGATTTTTTTAAACAGACCCCAGAAATACCAAAAATAAAATTTTTTATACTTTCGAACCTGACCACTTTCGGCGGGATTATAGGAAACGACACACTCTTTAGTTTAAATGCAGTAATTCACAGAAAATAAAACTGTTTAATTCTTCAAGGAAAATTAAGAATCCCGCTTAAACAACTAATTTCCGAATCTGTTAATAAAATAGAATTTAGAACGTCTCACTTAAACTATTTTCAAAAAGAAAAACTAAGTTTACTCGTAAATAATTATCAAAATTTATTCGCGGATGCTAACGAAAGGCTCACCACCGTAGTAAGAGCGGAGATAAGAACAACAACAAATGAACCTGTCTTTTCTAAAAGTTATCCATATCCCATGGCACTAAAACCTGAAATCGACAAGCAAATCCAACAGCTTCTGGAGGACGAAATTATCAGGCCTTCCAGATCGCCATACCACTCGCCGGTATGGATTGTGCCGAAAAAGGAGGATGCTTCCGGTGAAAAGAAATACAGAATGGTGATTGACTATAGAAAGATCAACAAAATAACAATTGCCGATAAATACCCAATACCAGAAATAGACGAGGTCCTTAAGAATTTAGGCAGCAATAAATTTTTTTTTCAGTTATCGATCTTAAAAGTGGGTTCCACCAAATTCCGCTTAGGGAGGAAGACATTGAGAAGACCGCTTTCTCTGTTAACAACGGCAAATTCGAGTTCACACGGTTGCCATTCGGGCTAAAAAATGCACCATCGATATTTCCAAGAACATTGGACGATATCCTTCGAAAATACATTGGAAAAAGCTGCTACGTCTACATAGATGACATCATTATTTTTGGTAAGGACGAAAATGAGCACTTCAGTAATCTTAAAAAAATTTTTAGAACTTTGGAGGAAGCCAACATGAAGATACAGCTTGACAAATCCGAATTTCTGAAAAGCGAGGTTGAGTTTTTAGGTTTCATCATAACACCAGAAGGAGTCAAAGCTAATCCTAAAAAAGTGGAAGCCATATGTGATTTACCAGCACCCAAATCTTTAAAGGAACTGAGATCATTCTTAGGAATGTTAGGGTACTACAGGCGATTTATACTTGATTATGCAAAAGTCGCCAAGCCACTGAGTAGTATGTATATGCCGGTTCAGCGTCAGCAAAAGCTCAGCAGCTTTTTTAGTGCCGTTTCAGCGTCAGTAGTCAGCAAAAGTTCTCCTAAAGTTATGCAATAAAATTGTGATAAGTAAAAAGTTTTGTGCTTTTGAGTATTTTAAATTAAGCTTAGCGGTTAGAATATCAGTTATGTTTAAATTTCAAATTAAAACAATAATAAGCTTAAACTATTTTGAGTCTTTGAGTATTTTAAATTAAGCTTGGTTGTTGGGATATCAGTTATGTTTAAATTTCAAATTAAAACAGTAATAAGCTTAAGATATTGTGCTTATTGTTCTTAATTAAATATGAAAAGTTTTTAAAGTTTGGTTTAAGTACACAGTTAATATTATCAAAGTTTAAGCTTGATTTAATAATTTCGTGAAAATTAAAAAAAAAGTTTTATAAATTAAAAAAAATAAGCTTAAGCTATTTAGCTTAATTTGTTGTTTGAATATTTTTAATTAGATATGAAAAGTTTTTTAAATTTGGTTTATACTTAATATTATCCAAAACCAATAATATTATTGGTTTATACTTAATATCGTCCAATATGTTTGAAAATGAAGCTTCCAACTGTCATTTTAAAGTTGAAAAGCTTAAAAAATCGATGGAAATTTTTTGTTTGATTATTAACTTAACTGCAAAAGTTTTTAAAAAAAATGAAACAAATAAACGTTTGAAATTATATTGTAAATTTTTTTTATTTTGTTTTTTTTTTGTTTTTTAACTTGAACTTGATCACGTTTTCAATAAGTTTAAGCTTGATTTAATATTTCTGTGAAAATAGAAAAAAAGTTTTATAGGTTTTGAGTTGAATATTCTTGATTAGATATGAAAAGTTTTTATAGTTTTGGTTTAAATACAAAGTTAAAATTAAAATTGGAAGACACTTTTAATGTGTGTATCATATTTTTTATTTTATTTAAACATCTTTAAATTGTGATTTTCTATTAAGCTAACAAAAATTTGATTTTTTTTTATTTTGTTTTTTTTTTACAACTATTGCTCAATGGCATAATGCCCCCAAGCATATGTTTTTATATTATCTTCAGTTACATATCTTTTATTATCTAATGAACTTAAAGCTACTTTATTTAAATTTTGTGTATAAATTGTATGTAAATATGATCTAAATAATTTCATTTCTTTAAAACAAGTTTCATTTTTTAATAAACAATTTTTATAATTATCTAATGTTAAAGAATTGACAACATATTTTTTTATTCCTTTAGCTTTTTTAATAGTTTTATTTTCAAATGTTTGAAGGAAATACATTTTAGATTTTAATCCAATAAATTCAGAAACAATTTTTCCATTAAATTCATCTTTAAAAAGACCTAGAACTTTTTTATTCATTAGAGGAAAATTAAATAAATTGTCAGATGGATAATCTGATGTATCAAAACGTTTTGGTATTTCATTAAATATGTCAGCGTAAAAATCATCTGTCTGTATAGTATAAATGAAACTGTCAGTGTCTGTATAATTTAAAAAAACCTTACTACCATATTTAGGTTTAATATAATCATAATGAAAATCATACATAAGAATTTTAGATTGTTCGAGTACCGTAAATCCCAAATATATAGGTTTGTCATAGCATATATTTGTATGATTAAGCTGAATGTCTATCAAGTTTTCAGTAAATCTAGAGTGACTATGATAATTTGGTTTTGCTATTAACGCTCGAGCACCTAAATGTCTTCCTTGACTTTCTCAAGATGTAGCTATTTTAACATTTTTTCTTTTATCTACATTTTCCATTGTTTTACCAAAAACAGCATTATTCATTAATTTAAAATAATCTTTTTCAAAAGCATTTTTAGCTATTGACCTGTGCGCGTTGTTTAAATCAATATATTTAACCAATTGCTTTGTGTGAATTTTAGTACTCTATAAATTTTTTTGAGAATCAAGCCGTTTCGAAGACACTGTTTTAAGTTTCGATAATGGATGATATATTTGCGTTTGTTTGTTAAGTCAACTAACAGTTTACCTTTCGGTGGAACTTTATTTTCAGCACAAAAAGGAAAATCATTGTGCAAATCATGTAAATGTTGAGGGTAATCTAAATCCACTTCTAAAACGTAACCAGTTTGCGAATCACCGGCAACTAAAAGCACATCAATATTTTCAGGAGTATCAACCCACTGAAAATCTTTATGAGGTAAATATTGGATCATTGCCCATCCATATAAATTGTTGGCATCTTCATATACTATATATTTGGAAGGTTCGTTTTTTTTATAAGATTCCCCCATAAATTTATTATTTGCCACTGAATGTCTAAGTGAGGACTGACTAATTCCACCACGTATCCCTTTTTTAAAAAAATTATACATATCAACATCAGTTAACAACTCTAATTTTATATCAGTGTATTTTAACATAGCCGCCCATGACAAACCTGGAGTAGAGTAAAAATTTGCAGGATCTAAAGAATAGATTTTGGAGCATATTTTTCGAAAATTTTCAAAAACATCAGTCAAAATAAGTACATCTGTTTTAAGGTAAAGTTTAAGATAGTCCCATAAATTTTGACATTTAAACGTATTCCATACATTAACTGCATGAATGTGGTCTTCATCGGAACATGGTGTGTTTGTCATTTGATTGGTAAAATTGTCTTGTGACGGTAAACATGTTTCGTCAAGTCGTTCAATGGAATTTAAATACTCATAGGGAAAAACTCCCTTTCGAGTCATAAGTTAAAATTTTTCATTATTATTGAATTCTTTTTTTATATGAATCAAATCGTTTTCATTTAAATTTTTACACAATGAATCAAGGCTAGAAGCCATAAATCTGAAGCTATCGAGAAAACGTAAATAAAATGAATGATTATCATCTATTGTAATTTTTTTAGATAATGAAATATAACGTTCTTTATTCAAATAAAAGATGACAATCATAGCCCGAAAAATTGTGAAAAAATATTGGAAAAAAATTTGATCGTCTATACAATAAGTTGCAATAAGAATGAGCAGGACCTCTATAATTGCCAGTAAAGTTGCAATGGTCTCTAATTCTATTATTAAAATCTAAATGCTTACCACATATGTGACACGTTTCTTGAACCAATTGCTGTAGCTGCTCATCCAGTGTTAGCGGATTCATCGGTTTTGAACTCATAAAGAAGGTTGAATATAATTCACTGCATGTTTCTGTCAATGATTGGATAAATTCCTTAGCACAGTTAGCTCCAACAAATTCTTTGAAACAGCTTAGACCATCATCAAAAGAACATTTAATGTAGTAAGAGAAAGCTACTGGAACATGTTGATGAATGTTTGTTGTTGAAGACATCGTGGAATCAGAATTGCATGTTGCAATAGGTTGTAAAATACTCTCAGCATCGGCATAAATAACAAAAGGTGTTTTCAATTGTTGTTGATAATTCTTAAACTCCAGTGTATTTTTTTCAACAGACGGAATCTTTGTAACTACTTTATTGCATTCGGGTTTGTGTAAGTCACGTTGTTGTAATGTATGAAAATGTTGCAAGCACATATTACAAATATAAATATGATGAATATTCCTAGTTACAGACCGACTTATCAATCTTGATAAATGTTTTATGTAAACAAAATGAAATTTTTCATCCCTTTCTAAAAGCAATAGATTGACATGAAACTTTTTTTCACATTTTGTCAAATAAAATGGCCCTACAACCTCATATTTCTTATTAATGACTTCCAAGCCAAACAAATTTATGCTTATTTCATTATTAAGTTCTTCGAATAAATTTAGTTCAGACAATTTAGTTGGAAATTGCATATTGCCAAAATTAAGTTTTAAAACATCGCCAAACTCAAGCTTGACTATGGGTTGAGAAATGTCGCTAATTTTGTATGAAGATGTTCGTTTTGCATTTTCAGTGGAAGTTTGTAAGGCTGATACTAAACTCCACTTAAAACAGAAGTTATCATTATTGTGGATATTAATGCAGGCTTTTTTATCTTCTATATTTTTTGGTAACTTAATATAACTAGAAATGTGGATTGGTTCATATTTATTGATATTTATTTCCACGTGTAAAATTCTAATCAACGCCCAGCCACTATCTTTTTCTTGGAAGTCTTCTGCTTGTTGTTGAATAACGTCTTTAGCATTTTCAAAAAAATCATTAAGTTCGTCTGCCTGTGTTATGCTTAACATTCGAGTTTGAAAAGATTTGATTGATATATTTTCAAACTCTTCTTCTGTTGGTTTTATATATTCACCGAAAAGTTCCAGATTCACCTTAATGACATTGTGCTTTTTTAGCGAATGTCTCAACAATTCAATGATATCGGGTTGAGCCTTTTCTAAAAAGTGTGATGGGTTTAATATGCCTTCATCATCATTATCTCTAATAAATGTTTCTAGTCTATTTTGAAAACATTCATTAATACACCTAACATTAGTTTTAATGACTTCTGCTGCATTTTTCTTATGTTCATTTGTCCGAACATGGTAATTCCGCAAATTATTTGAGATGGCTGTTTTGCACTTCTTGCAAAATTTTGTATTTTCATAACCTTCTCTGTGGTTTTTTATATGTTCTAATAAATTGTTTTTTCGATCAAATACTTTTTGACATAAATCCCATTTATGTTTTAATTGTACATTTATTGAACATTTATGGCTTTTAAGATTGTCCGACCTTGTGAAAATTTTTTTGCACTCATTGCATTCCGATTTGATTTTTTTATTTGCTGAACTCATTTTTAGTTGTTTTTTGTTTTTTTTTTTTTTTTGTTTTAATTTAAGTAAAAATTATTTGGTAACTAAAATGGACTATAACATAAGATCATATATATATACTTTTAAAAACCACAGCTGCAGCAGCCTTCACAACATTTTAATTTATATAATATTTTTCAAAATACTGCAACAATGTTGTATCGTATTAGAATTTTAACTTTAAAAAACTAAAGAAAAAAAAAAAAAAAAAAAAAATTGCATAAATCCAACTTTTAACCTCCCCGGGACAACTTTTTAATTTATATTATATTTCTCAAATACTGCAACAATGTTGCATCTTATTAGCATATTAACTTTTTTAGAAAGGCGCGCCGCCGCCCACATTAATATTCTAATCATAAAATCATAAAAATAAATCTATTAAAATATTTTTTTGGCACCGCGCAGCTGCAGCAACCTTCACAACTTTTTAATTTATATGATATTTTTCAAATACTGCAACAATGTTGTATCGTATTAGAATTTTAACTTTAAAAAAAAAAATAATTGCATAATTGCATAATGAGTTAGTTATGTGGTTTTTATTTTATTTTTTATATGAGTGTGGAAGTCATATATAAAGTTTTTCATATATAAGAACAACAATTTTTCTTTACTATTATTAAAAATTATTTACTTTATTAAGAGTACATAATACATATTAAAAAAAAAAAAAATTGCTTAAATCCAACTTTTAACCCCCCGGGACAACTTTTTAATTTATATTATATTTTTCAAATACTGCAACAATGTTGCATCTTATTAGCATATTAACTTTTTTAGAAAGGCGCGCCGCCGCTCACATTACTATTCTAATCATAAAATCATAAAAACAAATCTATTAAAATATTTTTTTGGCGCCGCGCAGCTGCAGCAGCCTTCAAAACTTCCCTCTTTGTCAAAAGTGTTTTTGTTGTTTAAGTTATTTACTTCAATTTACATCTATTTATATACAAGTTAACAAACAATAATGACTTTTTTAATAGAAACAAAAGCTTTAACAAAGAAATTCTAACAATGTTCTTGACATAAATTAAAATAAAAATTCGTAATAAAAAATAGTATATAATACATACTAATTTAACAGTTTTTCATCATAAAGCTAAACAGTTTTCTAAAGTAATATTTAAACCAACAATTCAACATGGTTACCTAGTAAAAATCAGATATTTTAAATTAAAATTAAAAATAATATTTTTATACTAAAAAAAAAATTTTAATTTTTTTTAATTTAAGGATTTTATTAACGATATAGTAACAAGTGCAAAAGGTGATTACACTGCATATCACAAAATAGACATTTTAATTATCGATTTCCTGTACATTAAAAAATCCTTTGACTCAGGAAGAAACAACAATTTGGATGCCGGATCGAATAACAAAAAAAGTTAAAACAGATGAAGATTTAAAAAAGCTGAACGATGAATCATTCTATTTGAAATTTATGGGAAGAAATGAAAAAAAGTTTAACATGGCCATCTTTGAGCTGATTCCGGCAACAGAAATTAATTCGCAAGAAAAATTCCTGAAATAAAACGTTGTATATACAATTATTTTAAAATAAAGAAAAATTTTTTTTAAAAATATTATAATGTTTTTTTAATTGAATATTTTCAAACTTTATAGCTCTTTGTGACTTAATTTCTAATTTGTCCTCTGTTGGCATGCTTTCGTAACAAAATAGGTCTTTTTGTTTTGGAGAGGTTGATGAAGAACAGATTAGATCAATCTCTGTTGGCATTTTATCATAACAATAAAGATTTTTTTTCTGGGGTATTGTTGATTTTGTCTGATGTTTTACTGTTTCTACTGGTCCGACACTTAATATTTCATTCTTTCCTGGAGTTGTTTTTAAGTCCAAGGGTTCATATAAACTTAGACTACAATTCAAATTGAATTCGTCACACTTCCCAATAACATTTTCAAAAGGTTCTTTTACTCAAAAGTCTTCCATTTGGTTCTTTAAATTAATTTTATTGTTAGGCAATATTTAAAAAATACAAATGGCAAATTAAAAATCAAAATCTTCTTTTATACTTTTTTTTTTTTTTTTATTTTTTTTTTTTAGCATCATTAGAAAATTAATAGTACTTTAAAGGTAAAAATTTGAATTCATCACACGTATTTCTTAATCTATTACACACTTGCATTGAAATGGGAAATGAATTTTTGTAATTCCAATTTTTTTTTTTCAAAGCTTTTATTTGAGAATCAATTAAATGTATACGAGTATATATTTATAGTACTTGATAAAAGAAAAATAAGCAACAAGTGTACGGCATTTGTTTCCTATGTTTCCAAACGCTGCGAACCCCTCGCACGGCGGGGGGTCTGTACGGTCGTGGGCTGTGCGGCAGGTGGGCCTAAATTATCGTAAATTGATTTTCAGATGCATCTGAGAGATGATTCGTAAGAGGTATAAATAAAGGTTTTAAATTATTTGTCTGAAAACGGTTTGTGAAGGTCCGAAAACGGTCTGTGAAGGTCCGAAACGGTCTGTGAAGGTCCGAAAACGGTCTGTGAAGGTCCGAAACAGTCTGTGAAGGTTCGAAACAAGGGGCCCCTTGGCGCGAGAGGCCTGTATTCAAAACTAGTTTCGGTCTGTAAAGGTCCGCAAATGGTCTGTGAAAGTCCGAAACGGTCTGTGAAAGTCCGAAACGGTCTGTGAAGGTCCGAAAACGGCCTGTGAAGGTCCGAAAACGGTCTGTGAAGGTCTGAAGACGGTCTGTGAAGGTCTGAAGATGGTCTGTGAAGGTCCGAAAACGGTCTGTGAAGGTCCGAAACGGTCTGTGAAGGTCCGTTAATAGTTTTAAAAATTTACTGCTCTATAGTATATCTATGTATCCCCACTTTTTTTTTTATGAAATCAGAGTTTTAAATAAAAGGCTAGGTTATTAATTTTTTTTATTATAATAAAGAACAAAATGAATTGCAACAACAACAACAACAGTAGTAGCAGAAAAGCTATAGTTGATTTACAATTTGTTATTGGAAATAACAAACAATATTTTTTGAAAGAATTTTCTTTGATAGCTGATGGTTCTCTAATACCAGTGTTTTTTATATTTAAAGCACCGTACTCATTTGAAGAATTAAATAGTGATGTTAAACGACAAAATGAGTACAACAAAAAGAACATTAATAACATGGATTGGAATGATGGCTTTATAGAGTATTTAAAAGTTAAAAATGTCTTTGAGGAACATTTAACAACTATATTTGATGTTGTTTATGTAAAAGGTCTTAAAAAAAAGCAATTTTTAAACACTTTTATTTCAAATTCAGTAAAAGTTATCAATTTAGATAACAAAATTCCATCTCTACAGAAACTAAGAAATTACATCACCATTTGCCCTCACCATCATAATACAGAAAATTTGTTGCAAAGATGTGCTGTAAAAAATTTAATAAACTTGTACATGTATTTAATAAAAGATAATAATAATAATTGGCTTTAAAAAATATTTGTTTTATTTATTGTTGCACAATATATTTTTTCAGACATAAACAATGGTATTTCATAAAATAGTCTAGAATAATTACACTGAGCTATATGTAAATTCATAGGAATATAAAAATCTTCTTGTTCCAATTTCAGTTTATTCCTTTCAATACATCTATCGAAATACTTGAATACATATTCCCGCACATTTAATTCAGCTCCATTGTTATATGACATCACTGCTTGTATAAAGTCCAACATAAGGCAAAAGCGGGTGTACTCATCTAGTTCCAATGTTAGTTTTTTAGTTTGTTCTGTATGATTGAATTTCAGTGGAAATTTATTTGAATTTAATTTAGGTTGAATGTTTGTAAAATCTACATAAAAAGCATGCCACTGCAAATAATTCATCTCGCTAATGACTTTACGATGACGCTGAAAAATTATTGTTGCAGCTAAATTTTCAATATTAAATCCAATTTGTATTTTTATTGTTTGTTTTTTATCCAAATAGTAAATATAGCTTAATAAAAGATTTTTTTGTTGTGCCTCGTCCTCGTTATCGTTGTATATTTGTTTTTCGATAAATACTTCAGCATTTGATGTTGGCTCCATGTTTTTTTTTTTAAACTGTTAAAGTTTATAACTCGAAAGTTTTGTATTTATAGTTTTTATCGTATACATTTTTTGAAAATTTTCCGAAACATTATTTGTATTTTTTTATCGTTTGTGGGTGGGGATGACATTGTGTTGAATAAATTAATAAAATTTTTCATGCTCTTGCGCTTACATCGCATCCATAAATATACACAACAATATTGTCCACAGACTGATGTAAGGTCACTTTGTAAACGCTTATTGTTGAAAATAAAACATTTTGATTGATTTTGTAGAAATTTCACAATCTCATTGTGGAATGGCGGATTTCCAAATGAATCAAAATATTCTATACAGCCTTGAACTGGCACGAAAATTGCTAACCAATGTGTTCTTTTTCGGTAGAAGTGTCGGTGTTTATTACTAAAATACCAGGTTTTGAAATATTTTTCGGTATTTGATCAAGAGCAAAAACACCATTAAACAATTTACTTGTGACATTATTACATTTCAGCGCTTTCGTTATCTGAAGTGTATTCATTTTTTTGTAAACGGGAAATATCAATTAGCTGAGTATTTCCACTTATGTATGCCGTTAAAAATTAAACTTTAAGTTTACCATTTGTGAACACTATATCGAATTTTTCCAGCAAATTTATTAAATTATTAGTTGTTTTTTCATTGTCCATATGTCCAAAAGAGTAATTCTTGATGTCCGTTCTTTTTAAATCTTTGGTTGGGAATTTATACTTTAATTCCTTTACAATAGTTTTACATTTTTCTTTTATTCCAGCCACAGCAAGGTTTTTAGCAAATATTGTATTGTTATCATCCGTACAGAATGATAAATCTACTACAGCGTATGCCATTTTCAAATGAATAGAGATGCTCCACTATGCTTCCTTTTATATGTTTACGTAGACGTTGTGATTTTTATCAATTTCGATACTGGCATCGAATTCTGCAAACACAATACATGTTACTACTTTACTACTCCCTGGTTTAATAAACTTTGACATGTATCAGTTCCAGAACCATCTGGTGATAAATCAAAAGCTAGTATTGTATAACCTTTTGAAAATAGTTCTTTTGAAATTTGATGGCCTTTATCAGAATGATGTATACCTGTTCCGCTAAATAATGTTAAATATGCACGAGAATTGCAATTGTTATTCGACGTAAAACTGGTTTCAATTGCAGAGTTTGGTGTAGGATTTCCATTCACATATAATTGAAATTGTGTGAGATTTTGATGATCGAAATGGTATGCATTTTTTGATCTTTTACCATTAAAATTTTCATTATTAACCATACAAAATAAAAGAGCTTTTGGTATTTGCCCTATAAATATATTATCCAATGATATGTTGGATGTGTTAGCTGGAATTGTGAATGTTTTGATTTCACTTCTCGTATAAAAATATTTTGCGTTAGCCTTTTCCAAAACAGTATTATGTGCTATTAATATGATTGGATTAATTGTTAAATGTTTCATGTATAATGTAGCTTCAAGAATTTTAAAATAGCTTTCGTCTGAATCATTGAAAAATAGAAAAAAATCTTGTTTTTCTAATGCCAAAGCAATTCGAATGTCAACGTTATTTAAAAGTAATTTGGAAGTGTTGAAAAAATCTACATGTCATTTTCCCATTAATTCTACTATTGTAGAATTATTGTATAATTTTTGTCTTGATTTAGAACCAGAATTGTTAAAATCATTTACATTTGGTTTATCCAATTCCCAACCAGATGCTTCCAGATGTGTTTGACTGGAATCTGTACCATAATTTAGTAAAGTAGTTAAGTATGCTTTATAATGATATAATGAGTCTGACGGAGTGATGTTTTTTCCATTTAGAGTTACATTACATTGTTTAATTAAAGAGTGTAATAAATTATTTACAACACTGGGCTGTGAGGCTGCTTTTGCATCAGCTCCGGTTCCTACTTTATCATTTGCACTCCAAACTGATCCATCTTTTTTTAATATTTGAATTTTAAATTTGATGTAGGTTGACGATAAATCTCGATATGTATCTCCATTTCCAAGCGAAACAAATTCAATAGTTGATGGTGACGCCTCCAAAGAAGCTAAAGGATTGTATGCTACTTCTTCTGAACGCAATATACTTGTTTGTATTGGTAATGATGCAAAAAGATCAAGTTCAGATTTCATACACTCCATATTTAATTGAATATATCAGAGGTTTTAATTTGCTTTTTTCGTCGCTTCGACGTTAAATGTGTCTTTTTAGAAACTGCTCGTCGTTTTATACTGCTCCGTCTTTTTATGGCTTTTCGCCTTCCACCATACATCGAATGCAGTTGATTAACTACTGATTTTCTTAGTTTTTCATGCCACCTTTACTTTGATCAATTACGGTTTCTTTTATGTTTGCACCAGATGCTATTTCATTCAAAATATTTTTACTTGTGTTCATAGCCTCTGTTTTAATTAAGTTCCAACCTGATGTAAAAACTGGCTTTAAGTAACGAATTAAACTTCCGAATATATTTCCAAAACCACGACCTCTTTGAATAGTTGGATAAAATTGTAATAGAGGTCCAATATCGTTGATTCCTCCACCTACTTGAGAGGAATAATATCTCACGTAAGCTCTTTCCATGTTTGATATGATATCATATTTGAGTAGTAGTATTTATATTGTTTTTAAGCAATCATTGCTTTTTAAAGTGCAGTACAATTTTTGTTGGATAGTAACTGGAAACAAAATTTATTCCATCGCCGTATTGGTTGCAAATTTTAATCGCTATCGTTTCAAAACAATTTTTTTCTATAGGTATGTATTGGACATTTTCAAATTCAATATTTGTAGGTATTCTGCAATTTTCTACGTTGATAGCTCTTAATGCACGTACTTTGCTACTTCCAAAAACAGATGATTGAACTATATCTGAATATATCATCACCATTCCATTAATTTCATCTTTATTTTTAGCAATAGCTAATTTAAATAGTTCAGGTAATTTTGTTTTGAAATTTTTTATATTTTGTTTCTGTCGAAATAATTCATTTAGCAATGTTTTTATATTATAACTGTGATTAACTTTTATAAAGAAGCTGTCTTCATCAAAAGTCTGTGATATTCGAATTAAACCTTTTTTGTTTTGATCTGCTACTTTTTGAAAAGTTATATTATCATAATTTTTAGTATTAGAAATATATGTCAAAACTTCATTAAAAAATTCTTTGAAAACTTGGTTTCGAGTAAATCCCGGATTAGGAGTTATATTTTTAATAAGTGTTGGCAAAAAATTAAATTTCCAATCATCCAAATGTAATTCCGAATCGTCATATGAATAATATGTGTAACCTATAGATCTGGTTACTTTAATTTTTTCAAGAGGTTTTTCAATGTTTTTTACATAAACATTATACTGTCCAATATTAATAAGAGCACAATTCTCCTTGTTAAATTTTTCCGTTTGTAGGAAATCGTTCAGATAAACTTCTGAAAGACCTACTTTCCAGTTTCCGTTTCTTAAATCAAAGTGAATAGGCAATTTATTTTCGAATGAAGCTAAAGTGTTGTCTGGAAAAAGTTTTAAATTATCATTACTAAACAATGTTACATAGAAGTCATCTTGACTATCCATCTTTGTTAACTTCTTTTAAGACATAAAATGTTGCACTATTTATATGTTGTCCATTCCGGTGTTGATGAAGTTCTTAGTTTTGCACTTCTTAGTAAAGGTTTTAATTTTCGTTTTTTTGTTTCAGGAAACTGTGAAAGTATAGTTGAGGAAATTGAACTACCGGCCGATCTTAGTGTCTTCTTTTTTTCAGGTGATGGTACAGCAACGGTAATTACATCACCACTTGGTGTTTCAAATATTCGATAATCAGAACTTAGAGATGGTCTTTGTACTAGTTTTTCGTCTTTCAACATTTCAGTTTGAGCTAATTTTCTAAATGAATTTTCATCATCTAAATCGATATGCATATCTGAATACTCTTTTTTAGGATCATATTCAAACACTTCATCAGTAACTAATGGTACAGAATTAGTCTGTGTTGATGTTGATTTGTATTTAGGTAATTCGGTTTCTGTATATGCATTTCGTTTAGAAAAGAATTTTGTTTGAGTGCCTGTATCAAATGTAGGATTATTAGCCTTTTCTGGTAATTTTTTTGCGTGTCTTTTGTTAATTCCATATTTGAGGAGATTTTGACGATATAAGTACCATTTTTGCAATGGTTTTAAGTTTTTATCATATAAAACTTTTTTCATTTTTTGATCTAATAAATCCAAGTTTTTATCATCTTGAAATAATTTACTAAATTTTGAAAATATTTCTGGTGACATAACAATCATTCGCTGCATTATGTCTTACTGAGTAATTTCCCTATTACACCAGATAATATAGTTCCGATTAGAGTTGGTAAAAACCCACCATGTTGAACTAATATTTTTCTTTTGGCTTTTATACTTTTCTAGCACAGGCTAGAAATCTTAATTGTTTTTTATGTTTTTTTAATTTTGCTTTTTGTGCCGATGATATTTTATTATTACCATTTAATATATTGATTGCAATTTCAGCAATAGTTTTTATAATATCATCATCACAATATTTAAGAATATTTCTACGAAATATCTTTCCTAGTACATGTAATATATGTTGGTTTTTCTTCAATCGTTTCATACTTTTGACAGTTGTTATTCAAATCACCCGTATCACAGAAACATATACAATATTCTTTGGAAAAAATATTAGTTCTAATACGAAATAAATCGTTAATGTCTTGTGTTAAATCCAACACAATATAACCATGAGGTTTTGATGTTGACTCATTATATACTCTCAAGTAACCCTTTATATTTTCTGGATATAGTTCCCTAGCAAGAGGAAAAATTTGCGATTTGTCTCGAGGATTTTTGAAAAGCACTAAATATTTACAATTTAATGAAATATCTCTTGAAAATTTTCCCTGATGAAAAACGTTTTGTGTTAACAATATAATAGATAAATTACGATGGTGTGAACCTTTAGTAAATAGCTCACATACCTCTTTATTTGCAGAATCTAACATTAAGTCATCTAGAACAATTAACGTAGGTTAATTTTCATTACCACTAAATTCTTTTGGGATACTGGTATAAAAGTCTATATAGGGAAAAGTTAGATTTTTTGGAATAGCAGAAATTTCTGGATTACACCATTTTATTGTTTCAATTTTCGGAGAAATCAATCTATCAATATTTTCAATTAAATTACACACAAATGTTGTTTTCCCACATCCAGATGGTCCCGCTATCATCATTGTAAATGGATGAATAAAATTAATAATTTTTGGTCTGTGTCTGATAAGAAACTGAATTTAAAATACAATTTAGAGAACATATAAAAGCAGCGAACATATTCTTAGTACTGTCATTTTGATTTATGGAAGTGGAGGAGTTCTTAAATATTTATTCCTCCATCATATTAGATGATCATAAGAAACTAATATTACATCTATATAAACACATTAAAAACTTTTCTGGAGTAAAAAAATTCACTTCAATTTATGGTACTCATTTTACCCTTTGTCCGTGGGCATATGATAATTCTACTTCTGGACCGGACACATGTGAATGTCACACAATAGAAAATTATAGAATCACTTTAGAAAATTTAATTAAATGGTACGAGAATAATGTCGAGGCTACAAGTCGTGTCAGAAATTCATAGAGGCGCTAGAAGAAACTTTACACGAAGAAAATTTATTCAAAAGGGTTTAAATGATACTTGGCAAATTGATTTGGTTGAAATGATTCCATATGCAAAATTTAATAAGACATATAAATATTTATTAACCGCTATTGATACATTTTCAAAATTTGCGTATGCTGAACCGATTAAAAACAAAAGCGCTGATAATGTTTTAATCGCAATGAAAAATATTTTTAAGCGTGCTGGTAAAAAACCAAAAAATTTACAATCTGATCAAGGTACGGAATTTTTGAACAAAAAATTTCAAAATCTAATGATGAAATATAAAATTAACCATTATCATACATATTCAGAACTAAAAGCATCAATTGTAGAACGTTTCAATCGCACCCTAAAAAACATGATGTGGAAACAATTCAGTTTACAAGGCACATATAAATGGTTACCTATTCTGCCATCGCTAATAGAAAAATATAACTCAACATATCATCATACAATTAAACTTCCACCTAAAAATGTTACAAAGAAAAATGAGAAATTTTTATTAAAAACTGTCTACAATAAATTAAAAGTATTCCGAAAAGCAAAATACAAAGTTGGAGATTTTGTTCGTATAAGTAAATTTAAAGGTATGTTTGCAAAAGGTTATCAACCTAATTGGTCAACAGAAATTTATACAATAGCGAAAATAAAAAGAACTGATCCAATAACATACAATTTACTTGATTACACACAAAAACAAATAAAAGGCAGTTTTTATGAACCTGAACTTACATCTGTTAAATTTCCTAATGTTTACCTTGTAGAAAAAATAATAAGAAAAAAAGGAAATCAAGTTTTGGTTAGATGGCTTGGCTTTGATAAAAACCATGATTCGTGGATAAATTAGAAAGATATTATTTAATGAATAATAATTTATTAACTTTTAGTAAAACATGCTAGGTATGCTGTTATTTAATATCAACTTTTTAAAACCAAGTTTTATATATTTTTTTTTTTTTTTTTTTTTTTTTGGTTTTTTTTTTAAATTGAACTTGATCACGTTTTCAATTTGTATTCATGATCACGCCTTTATATTATTAACAATATAATTTCAAACGTTTATTTGTTGAATTTTTTTCAAAACTTTTGCAGTTAAGTTAATATTCAAACAAAATATTTCCATCGATTTTTTAAGCTTTTCAAATTTAAAATGGCAGTTGGGAGCTTAATTTTTGAAACATAACGAACGAGCTTTATCAGCTTTAAATTTTTAAAATTTTTCACGTAAATATTAAATCAAGCTTAAACTTTGATAATATTAAGTATAAACCAAATTTAAAAAACTTTTCATATTTAATTAAGAACAGTAAGCACAATATCTTAAGCTTGTTACTGTTTTAATTTGAAATTTAAACATAACTGATATTTAAAAAACTTTTCATATCTAATTAAAAATATTCAGCTCAATAGCTTAAGCTTATTTTTGTTAATTTATAAAACTTTTTTTAATTTTCACAGAAATATTAAATCAAGCTTAAACTTTGATAATATTAACTTTGTATTTAAACCAAACTTTAAAAACTTTTCATATTTAATTAAGAACAGTAAGCACAATATCTTAAGCTTATTACTGTTTTAATTTTCAATATAAACATATCTGATATCCTAACCGCCAAGTTTAATTTATAATACTCAATGACTCAAACTAGCTTAAGCTTATTATTGTTTTAATTTGAAATTTAAACATAACTGATATTTAAAAAACTTTTCATATCTACTTAAGAATATTCAGCTCAATAGCTTAAGCTTATTTTTTTTAATTTATAAAACTTTTTTCAAAAATCAAGCTTAAACTTTGATAATATTAACTGTGTACTTAAACCAAACTTTAAAAACTTTTCATATTTAATTAAGAACAATAAGCACAATATCTTAAGCTTATTACTGTTTTAATTTGAAATTTCAACATAACTGATATCCCAACAACCAAGCTTAATTTAAAATACTCAAAGACTCAAAATAGTTTAAGCTTATTATTGTTTTAATTTCAAATTTAAACATAACTGATATTCTAACCGCTAAGCTTAATTTAAAATACTCAAAAGCACAAAACTTTTTACTTGTCACAATTTTATTGCATAACTTTAGGAGAACTTTGCTGACTACTGACGCTGAAACGGCACTAAAAAAGCTCCTGAGCTTTTGCTGACGCTGAACCGGCATATACATACTACTCCCCTGACAACCCTTTTGAGGGAGGAAGGAGGACGCGTGCCCAAATTCCAATCCAAAAATACCCCAATAACATTAGACGACGAGGATGAGAAATCATTTACAATGCTGAAAAACGCACTCATAAAAGGATTTTAAAAAGGATTTCGGGCTAACAATCGACGCGTCCAACTATGCCATAGGAGCAGTATTAGGGCAGGAAAGAAAAACAATATCATTTCTATCTAGAACATTAACCAAAACGGAAGAATCGTATGCAACTAACGAAAAGGAAATGTTGGTAATCGTGTAGGCCTTAACATCATTAAGAAATTTTCTTTACGGAACGAAAAAAGTCATCATTTATACAGATCACCAACCACTTACCTACGCACTCAGCGCGAAAAATTCCAATAGTAAACTCAAAAGGTGGAAAGCCACATTGGAGGAGTATAATTATGAATTGCACTACAAGCCAGGACATACAAACGTAGTCGCAGATTCTTTGTCTCGGCTTCTGCCGAAATCTCAGAATAATGCTCTAACAATTACTCAACATAGTTCCGATAGTTCAGCCCACGGTTCCATCCAGTTCGTACACGCTCCTATAAATGTTTTCCACAATCAAATAGTGCTCGAATAAAGATGAAAATTACGAGATGCTCAACCCATTTCCAAAAGATTTTAGACACATAATATCACAAAAAGATTTTACCGAAAAAAACCTCATGGAAATCCTTAAAGAAAATCTTAACCCGAATTGCGTAAATGCTATCACGTGTAATGAAAATGTAATGGGCAAGATTCAAAAATTTTACTCTATCCACTTCGTAAGTACAAAAATTAGATTTACCAGAATTCTTGTCACAGATGTAATTAACGAAAGCGCGCAAACGGAAATCATAGCGGATACTCATAGACGAGCGTATAGAAACGCAAAAGAAAATAGGACACAAATATTAGAAAAATATTACTTTCCACAAATGAGTAAGAAAATAAATAACTTTGTAAAAATATGTAGGATTTGCAAGGAAAATAAGTACGATCGGCATCCCACCAATCCAGAGATCAAAAGCACACCATCCCTAGCTTTTCGGGACATACGGTTCATATAGATATTTTCTCCACCGAATCCAAATTAGTTCTTACAGCTTTGGACAAGCTTACAAAGTTTGCACAAGCTAGGATAATAGAAAGTAGATCAACCGAACACATCAGATTAGCCCTAAGAGATATATTGTTCTATTTTGGAATTCCAGAATTCGTAGTCATGGATAATGAGAAGTCGCTAAATTCCGCCTCCATTAAGGCAATGATGGAAGAAGAATTGAAGATCAAGACCTACACAACACCACCTTATAAAAGTGAGGTCAACGGGCAAGTAGAGAGGTTCCACTTTACTCTCTCAGAAATCATGAGATGCCTTAGAGCTGAAAAACCTGACTATAAATTTGAAGACTTACTCCAGAGAACAGAGAACGAATACAATCATACAATACACACCGTCACTGGAAAAAAGCCCATAGAATTATTCCTAGGAAGAATTCCCAATATCTCACCTGAGGATTTCGAAAAGACTAGATTATCAAACATAGAAAAAATTAAGGAAAAACAAAAAAGGGACCTTATAACACACAACAAGAAACGAAAACCTATCAGACAATACGAACCAGGACAAGTAATTTACGTTAAGCATAATAAACGTTTAGGATCCAAATTATCAATAAGATACAAAAAGGAAATCTTGAAACAAAATCGGAAGACCACTATCGTCACCCAAGCAGGCCGAGTTGTCCATAAGTCAAACATAAAATCATAAAGTACTCAATTACCTTAAACATTTTTCCTCCTTTCATAAATATTTATCAAACCAAATCTCCTCGAATAACATTCTTTAGTTTTAAATTTTTATTAACAAAATCCTACTTCTACTTTACACAAAAAATTTTTTTTTCTACCTTAATATTCATTTCTTTTAGATTTTTATTGCATGAAGCATTAGGAGATCTGCAGATCTTGGAATATTCTGGATCACATATAGTCGCAATGAATGTAGGAAAAGCAAAAATACAGGAAGGCAAATTCAGACTAATTCACGTCAGTGATCTGGGTACCCTACAAAATGCCTTAGAAGAAATTAATAATATCCTGGAAGAAAATGTAACTAAACAACATCCGTTGTATCATTATCTTCATCACGAAGCAAGACAAATTCAAAATCTCCTAGATGAATTCAAGACACCCAGGAAGAAAAGAGTCATCAACAATCTTGGTTCAACATGGAAATGGATAGCGGGTACGCTAGACCTCGAGGATTTTTTAATGATAAAAAGCAAAATAAATAATATATTAGATAATAACAATAGGCAGGTTGTAATAAATAACATTTATAATGATAGGATTAAAAACATTTCTCAGATAACTAATGATATATTAAACAAGTAAAGAAACAGTCAGTCGGTGCAACCGACTTAGAAATACCCTACACCTATTTGGTTCAAATTTAAGGACATATCCATAAGTCATTTTAACACCATAGAAGCTGTTATTAATTTGATCGTCAGACATAGCTAACCAAATTAACTGTATAATACTAAAAACATTTTCTAATTACCCTGTCTATTTAAAAATACTACAAATTCTTACTAATTTATCTATTTAAAAATATTAAAAAACAAACAAACTTGAAATAAATGAAAATATATTTATTCCAATTCAATTACAAAATGAAAAAATTCTAATTATTAAATTTTGTGATAAAAAGATAATCAAAGCATAATATATTTAATAATCCAAATTTTTAAAAATTGCAATTATTTTAAATGGTTAGTTTATATACCTAATAGAAAAGCTTATAAACGCAAAATATGCAATAAATGTATTTCTAAAATACAATTAAAAATTTACACCTTTTCATATAATTCATTTAAATATAAAAATAAATTTTACATAAATGCAGCAAGTACCTTTGAACATAGCTGAACCACTACAATTAAGTCTAGATTTCGGAGACACATAGGACATAGGAAATATATTCATTGGCTTCGAAATTAAACTCGACCACAACCAATTTCCATGGTACTTTCATTACTAGTAACCTACTGTTAAATTTCATCAAAATACCGGCATTATTTTTTGAGTTATGGTGTTTGTAAGTTATATGTTTGTTAGTCCTTGAACTTTGCAAGGGTTCCAGGACCCGAAATTATGGTACGATTTCGCCCATATGCAGTCCCGTAATACTTTCAATACTAGTTAACCCTTGTACACAATTGGAACGCTCTATCTTAATTTTAAGTTACTAGTTTTATTAATTTCGATGATAAGCTTTTACACATTGGGGGGTCTAAGAGAGGTTCTGAACCACCACTCCAATTGACCCCAAATTAGGGGGGCACGCAAGAAATAGTAAAGAACACCCTTGTGGCAAATTGGAAGCTTCTACATTTGTTTCAAGTTACTATCTTTATTAATTTCGACAATATGCTTTAAGGGCCTAAGAACTGAGTGGCTGGTCCCCGATCCACTACTCCAATGGGGCCCAAATTTCAAAGACACTTACGAAATAGGAAGGGACACCCTGATACCAAATTTGGAGGTTCTATCTTCATTGGTTTCGGAATTATGCTCGTTTGGCCTAAATTCGATCAAAAAGTTCTAAGTTTCGAACCCATTGTCCAATCCTCACCGTACGTAATCACCGCCGTAGTTTCGCTGCCAATAACCTACAGCACAAATTTCATGAAGATAGCCTCATTAGTTGTAGAGTTATCGTGATTTTTTATATATGTTCCTTAGCCCTGACATCGATTAAAAGGTCCGGAATCCGAACCGTTGGGCTGATTTCGCCCTTATATAGTCCGCGCTGTACTTATAGTACTAGTTAACCCTTGTACACAATTTGAACGGTCTATCCTAATTTTAAGTAACTATTTTTAGTAATTTCGATTATAAGCCTTTAAAACTTGGGAGGTCTGAGAGGGGTACAGAACCACCACTCCAATTGATCCCAAATTAGGGGAACACGCAAGAGATAGTAAAGAACACCCTTGTGGCAAATTGGAAGCTTCTACATTTTTTCAAGTTGTTATCTTTATTAATTTTAAAGATATGCTTTAAGGTCTTCGGAAATGTGTGGCTGGTCCCCGACCCACTACTCCAATGGGACCCAAATTCACAAGACACTTAGGAAATAGGAAGGGACACCCTGATACTAAATTTGGAGGTTCTATCTTTATTGGTTTCGGAATTATGCTCGTTTGGCCTAAATTCGATCAAAAAGTTCTAGGTTCCGAACCCATGGTCCAATCCCGACCTTACGCAATTCCCGAAATAGTTTCATTACTAGTAACCTACAGCACAAATTTGATGAAGATAGCGTCATTAGTTGTTGAGTTATCGTGATTTTTTATATTTGTTCGTTAGCCCTGAAACCGATTAAAAGGTCCAGAATCCGAACCCATGGGCCGATTTCGCCCATATGCAATCCCCGCCGTACTTTCAGTCCTAGTAACCTACAGTTAAAATTTCATCAAGATAGCTCCATTATTTTTTGAGTTATCGTGCCTACGGACGGACGGACGGACGGACGGACATGGCTATATCGACTAAGGCGGTCACGCTGATCACAAATATATATACTTTTCCATATCTAGCTCGCTTCCTTTAGGTGGTTACAAACACCATACCAAAGTTAATATACCCCTTTACCTATTCTATAGGTGTAGGGTATAAAAATATTAGATTAGATCAAAGCTTTAATAGTCAGTCAGCCTCCAAATTACAGTATAAATTAAAACTTCTTAAAGAAGAAGTTATAAATTTTAACTCTGCGGCTCACTGGGCCAAAGTAGGTGTAATTATTTCAGTACTACTTTCGAAATCAGAAATAGAAACTCTAAACGAAATATTAGATAAGGAAAATTTTCCATACTTCAATGCCGAAGATGCTTTAGATTTCGCGAATGTAAAAATAATCTTTAACAGTACCTGTTTGTTCTATCTTATCGATATACCTCTTACTGATAATTATATTTATGAAAATCTGTTATTATAACCAATAATATTATATATAATTTAAATATAAGCGCCAAGTAAAAAAATAAACACAAGAGAAAAATGATGCAAAAACAAAGCTTATGTTAGTTAAATGTTTAACATATGAGAAAAAAAAATTTAAATTTAAATTAAAAAAAAAAAAAAACCAATAAAGTTCTAAAGAAGTGAGGTTACAAAATCAACCTCTACCAAAACTAAATGTAATGAAAAGCAAAACACTCAAAAAAATGCATTAAATATTGCTGAACAAAAAATGCGACTAACTAGCATTTTTCAATCAGATATGGATTATATCAAAAAAGTTTTAAAAAACAATTATAATATAAAAGACTTTTCAGTCAAAGGAATTAGCGAAACTCACTTTATACTGTACTTACAATTTAGCGGAATGTTTGTTTGTTTGTTTGTTCTATCTTATCGATATACCTCTTACTGATAATTATATTTATGAAAATCTGTTATTATAACCAATAAAAAATGAAAATTTTGTAATAGATTTAAAATTTAATAATATATTGTTAAACGATGATATTTATAATGATGAAAAATTGTATGGAATTAATAATAATTGTAAAAAACTTAATGATATAACTATTTGTAGAAAAGATAATATTGTAAACCTTAAAAGCTCTACATGCATATTTAATCTAGTAAAAGGAAGAAACTCTACCTGCAACTTAACAAATAGTAATCATATACCGACGGTGGAGGAAATTACTGAAGGGATACTGTTACTCAAACAGTTCGTAGGAGTAATTATGATCGATGGTGAACAACTTAATCTTTCTGGAACGTTTGTCATAAAATTTCACAACTCAAGTATTGGCATTTGGGAAAAACTTATGTCTCGAAAGAAATTTCTCAAAAAAATGTACTACCAGCGATTCTCCAACCAGAATTCACAAAAGCTGAGCTACAAGAACACCTCTCTCTGGAACTTTTAAAAGACATACATATCAATAACACAAAAGAAATACAACTATTGAAAGAAGACAAGCAAAAAAACCTACTTCTAAGCCTAATCACTTTAGGATCCACCACTTTCAGCATATTTCTCCTGATAATAGCAGCTATATCACTAAATTGCAAAAGAAGAAACAAAATAATCCTCAATCATCATAGTCAGCTCATATCAAATGCATCACAACAAGAGTACAAAAAACCAGATACAATAGTAACAGAAAATGCAACCAAGGAGATCCAAATGCAGCCCGCAGAACGTACAAAACAACCTTACAATTTACAGCAAATAAATATAAAAATAAATCCACAACAATTATCAATTTCCAGGTCCGATCAAGTGAGGACACTTGATTTTAAAGGATGGAGGAGTTAACACACGCAATATAGGTCAACACATGCCACATAATTTACCTTTATTTATCATTTCATGATCCCTATATGTTTCACTTTTAAATATTTTTTATTCAATTGCAACACAGTTCAACGACAACTCAAACAAATACAAAAAGCATAATCAGCACTTTATTGGGAAATAAAAATTACTATTGTTCCCACGAAATTAGAACTCACGTGGCAACAACAGGTAGAGCTTTTTTGGATAAAATAATGTAAATTTTTGTAAATCACTTATCATTCTGATTTCAATAAAACAAGTCATAAAATATAATTAAAGTCTATATTTTTCCAATTTTTTTCTTATTATTTTCAGAGTAATTTATCAAGTAAAAAATATATAGAATTATTAAAAAAAAGGTATTATTTTAAAGATAAAAATTTAAGAACTTTAAGTTACACAATTGGAACGTTCTTTCTTAATTTTAAGCTACTATTTTTATTAATTTCAAAGATATGCTATTTAGGTCTTCAGAAATGTGGGGTTCCCAACACAGTTCTCCAATTGGTCCTAAATTTCAAGGACTCTAAGGACATATGAAGAGGCACCCTGATACCAAATTTGAAGGTTCTATCTTCATTGTTTTCGAATTTATACTTGTTTGGCCTAAATTCGATCAAAAAGTTCTAGGATCCGAACCAATGGTCTGATGTCGACCGCACGCAACCTTCGCCATAGTTTGTTTCATTAGTAATAACGTGCAGCACAAATTTCATGAAAGTAGTGCCTGTAGTTGTTGAGTTATCCTGATTTTTTTTATATGTTTGTAAGCCCTTTGAACGACTAAAAGTCCAGAATCCGAAACCATTGACGATTTCACCCATATGCAATCGCCGCCGTACTTTTAGTCCTAGTAACCTACAGTTAAAATTTCATCAAGATAGCCTTATTAGTTTTTGAATTATAGTGCCTACGGACGGATGGACATGGCTATTTCGACTCAGGAGGTCACTTTGATCAAAAATATATATATTTCCCATATCTAGCTCGCTTCCTTTAGGTGGTTACAAACACCATGCCATGCAAAGCTAAAAGAACAAATAGCCAATATGCAAAAACAAATTGAAAGTTTAAAAAAAGATAGATATGTAAGTGAATCACATGTTTCCAAAGGAAATCCATTTTCACCATTAATGGGCCTTGATAACCACGATAGCACTAATTCTAACAACAATCTAAACGACATCGAGGATGATTTCATTGAGGTGTTGGCAAATAAAAACAAAGAATTAAAAAATAAAATTTCCGCAAATTCTAAAGAAGTGAGGTTACAAAATCAACCTCTACCAAAACTAAATGTAATGAAAAGCAAAACACTCAAAAAAATGCATTAAATATTGCTGAACAAAAAATGCCACTAACTAGCATTTTTCAATCAGATATGGATTATATCAAAAAAGTTTTAAAAAACAATTATAATATAAAAGACTTTTCAGTCAAAGGAATTAGCAAAACTCACTTTATACTGTACTTACAATTTAGCGGAATGTAAAACTGTTTGCGAATTTTTGAAAAAAACGAACACTAACTTCTATACATTTACTCCTAAATCTGAAAAGAATCATTCAGTGGTGCTGAAAGGTTTCCACAGTTCTTATTCTTGCGTAGATGATTTAGATTTACTAAAATCATATCAAAACTATATCCTCAGTAGTATGTATATGCCGCTTCAGCGGCGGAGGAGCTTTTTTAGAGCTTTTCAATACCGTTTCAGCGGCAGGAGGAGCTTTTTTCAGCAGTTCTCCAAAAGTTATGCAATAAAATTGTGATAAGTAAAAAGTTTTGTGCTTTTGAGTATTTTAAATTAAACTAACTTAGCGGTTAGAATATCAGTTATGTTTAAATTTCAAATTAAAACAATAATAAGCTTAAACAAGTTTGAGTAGTTGATTATTTTAAATTAAGCTTGGCGGTTAGGATATCAGTTATGTTTAAATTTCAAATTAAGATATTGTGCTTATTGTTCTTAATGAAATATGAAAAGTTTTTAAAGTTTGGTTTAAATACAAAGTTAATATTATCAATTTAAGCTTGATTTAATATTTCCGTGAAAATTAAAAAAAGTTTTATAAAATAACAAAAATAAGCTTAAGCTCAATAGAATATTCTTAATTAGATATGAAATTAGATATGATTTTTATTATTTTTTCTACAAGGTAAACATTAGGAAATTTAACAGATGTAAGTTCAGGTTCATAAAAACTGCATGACGGTGCTAAGGGGGCCCCTTGGCGCGAGGGGCCTGTATTCAAGACTGGTTTCGGTTTTTGAAGGTCCACAAACGGTCTGTGAAAGTCCGAAAAGGTCTGTGAAGATCCGAAAAAGGTCTGTGAAGGTCCGAAAACGGTCTGCGAAGTTCCGAAAATGATCTGTGAAGGTCCGAAACGGTCTGTGAAGGTCCGAAAACGGTCTTTGAAGGTCCGAAAACGGTCTGTGAAGATCCTTAACGGTCTGTGAAGGTCCGAAAACGGTCTGTGAAGATCCTTAACGGTCTGTGAAGGTCCATTAATAGTTTTAAAAATTTACTGCTCTATAGTATATCTAGGTATCCCCACTTTTGTTTATGAAATCAGAGTTATAAATAAAAGGCTAGGTTATTAGTATTTTTTTATTATAATAAAGAACAAAATGAATAGCAACAACAACAACAGTGGTTGCAGAAAAGCAATAGTTGATTTACAATTTGTTATTGGAAATACAAACAATATTTTTTGAAAGAATTTTCTTTGATAGCTGATGGTTCTTTAATACCAGTATTTTTTATAATTAAAGCACCGTACTCATTTAAAGAGTTAAATAGTGATGTTAAACGACAAAATGAGTACAACAAAAAGAACATTAATAACATGGATTGGAATGATGGCTTTATAGAGTATTTAAAAGTTAAAAATGTCTTTGAGGAACATTTAACAACTATATTTGATGTTGTTTATGTAAAAGGTCTTAAAAAACGAGCAATTTTTAGACACTTTTATTTCAAATTCAGTAAAAGTTATGAATTTAGATAACAAAATTCCATCTCTACAGAAACTAAGAAATTACATTACCATTTGCCCTCACCATCATAATACAGGAAATTTGTTGCAAAGATGTGCTGTAAAAAATTGTATAAACTTGTACATGTATTTAATAAAAGATAATAATAATTGGCTTTAAAAAATATTTGTTTTATTTATTGTTGCACAATATATTTTTTCAGAAATAAACAATGGTATTTCATAAAATAGTCTAGAGTAATTGCACTGAGCTATATGTAAATTCATAGGAATATAAAAATCTTCTTGTTCCAATTTCAGTTTATTCCTTTCAATACATCTGTCGAAATACTTGAATACATATTCCCGCACATTTAATTCAGCTCTATTGTTATATGACATCACTGCTTGTATAAAGTCCAACATAAGGCAAAAGCGGGTAGTAGGTAATGGGGCACTTTGTCCTGGGAATTCTGAGCCAGAAAGAGATAGCAATAGTTTGACATATTGACCTACATTTTTGATTAATGGCCAGGTTAACCACCCGAAAGTAGGTTAACTCTTAATAAACAAGTTTGTTTACTTGGTTTAAAGTAATAGGTGCACATGAAAAAGTAGTAAAAAAATATGTTTTTATAAAATTGGAAGAGTAAAATATAAAAAAATTTAAAGGTCAACAATCTTTAATCTTTTGGAATAAAGAAAAAAAAAAATAAGTGCTAACCAGTTTTTTACTTTTTAATTTTCTGATTACATAAAAGAAAAAGAAAAAATATTTAACCTTCGAAAACATTTTTTTTGTTTTTGTTTGAAATAACGTTAAAATATAAATAAAAAGAATTATAAGAAAACAAAAATATGGAAGAGTGCTTAAAGATTTATAATTTATTAAGATTCGTTTGGATTTAAAAAAAAAAATGCAAATTCTTTAAAAGTAAACCAGTTTTTGTGTTTAAAAAAAGCTATGTCCCTCCGAGCACAAAAATCCCATGTATTTTAAAGGGGCAAAATTCAGATATTTTCCAGTGTGGCCGTTGTAGCTAAACTTTGCGGTACATGCTAATGAACTAAACTGCAAAACTTTTTCATTTCAAGATTGCCTGATACTGAACATATATACTTACTGCTATGTCTGATCTACATATATAACCTTGCTGTAAAGAATAAAAAATAAAAACAGGTTAATTGCTTTTGGTACCTATAGTAAAAAATAAAACAGATGAGTTAGTATATTTTAATAATTTTTATTTAACTGAAAAAGCTTTAACAATTTTGGGATGATCAGATGTTAAAATTCTAGAAATAATGATACCAAAATTTTCAATGCGTCTTTGAAATCTATTTCTATCACATGCGTATTGTTGCCAATGACCTTTACGAGCAGCTCTGTAGGCATAGTCCCATACATGCATGACTTGAATTTCTATATTTGTGTTGAAGTGAACTTTTTTACTTTTATTATTTAATTTCATATTGCATGTGTAAAGGTCTTAGTTTAGAATTTTTTCTTTTAAGAGATACATATATGCGTTAAAACAATTTTTAACTGCACATCTAAAATTGTGGTTTGATAAATGTATAAGACATGATGTTTTAAAGTTATCAATCTTTTCTAATGGCGGCAAAACTCTGCTTAGATCTTCTATTTTGACACTGACAATGTAATTTTGAAGGAAAAGTTTTTTTTGTTCTCCTTTAACATCAATTTTTTCAGCTGGTTCTAAATAATGTTTTATTATACATTTTACATCTAAATATTCAACTAAACCACATCCCCATTTAAGTCCATTTATTTTATTTTCGCAATGCTGATTAGTATATCTGACTTCTTGACTAAGTTCTTCTGCAGGGTATGGTGGCTTAAAGTGATATACAGTAGGAATTAAACTTCCTTTTTCAAGTATGGCTAACTCTTTTATGAAATTTTGTTTATCATTTCCTAATAAAAATTGAAGATCAACTACTAAAACTTGTTTAACCATGTTGAAGGATATTGATGGAATAACCTTTTCATTATTGAAAGTTCTATTAATATTCATTTTTAAAAATAGTTTTTATATAAATATAGGTTAGTAATATTAGTCTTCACTAATACAACTATGTTGTTTCACCCATTTACTATGATGGTGGCAGGACCATCCTGTTGTGGTAAAACAACTTTTATTCATAATTTAATTAAATATAAAAAAGAAAATATACAACCAGAAATTATTAAAATTTTTTGGTGTAATCCAGACAAAAATGCTGTTCCACAATATATGAAAGATGTTGAATATAGTGCAACTATACCAGATTTTAATGATAATCAAGAACCTTTGTTGATTGTAATCGATGATATGATGTTAAATTCTCATGATAAGTATGTGTGTGATTTATTTACTAGAGGTTCACATCATAGGAATTTGTCTGTAA
The DNA here is from genome assembly GCA_963082915.1 of Dolichopus griseipennis. Taxonomy (NCBI): domain Eukaryota; kingdom Metazoa; phylum Arthropoda; class Insecta; order Diptera; family Dolichopodidae; genus Dolichopus; species Dolichopus griseipennis. The sequence continues at coordinate 247,799,546 of OY720441.1, read as the reverse complement.
TATTTGTAACTCAAAATATATTTCATCAAGGTAAATTTTCAAGAGATATTTCACTTAACTGTAAATATCTAGTTCTTTTTAAAAATCCAAGAGATAAATCACAGATATTACCTTTAGCTCGTCAGATTTATCCAAATCAAATCAAAGCATTTGAAAAAGTATATAATGAAGTGACGTCAGACCCATACGGGTATATATTAATAGATCTTACTCAAGACATTAATGATATATTTCGATTAAGAAGTGATATATTTGGAAAAAATTTCTGCTTTTGTACAAGAGATCAATTAGAACAATTTGGGGGAGAATATGAAACGTTTGAAAACCAATCGACACTATTGCATCTATTAAAAAGTTCTAAACCGAAATTTCAAAAAGTAATAATAAAACATTGTGATGCCGAAGTAATAAAAACTTTTTGTTAAATTGCTTTAAATATTTTAAAAGGCAATTGTAATCTGAGTAAAAAAGCAACAACTCAATTACGAAAGTATAAAAAGGAATTGAGGTCACTCATTTGCCGTAAAAAATCTATAAATAGCAAAAGAAAAATCATTATTCAACGAGGTGGATTTTTACCTACACTTCTTGGTGCACTACTTTCAGGAATAATAGGAAATTTTATAAAATGAATAATACAACATTTAACAAAATGATTATACTAAAACAAGAAGTTTATGAGAAAATGAAACAAAATGCAGACGTAGAGGTGAATGAATTGGATAAAGCTATGAAAAAAATTTTGTTAAATAAACACCTGACAGATACACAAAAATGGTATTTATATTGTCAAAATCTATTTAAAGTCAGAAACAAAAATAGCGTTCTTCCTCCAAATAAAGAGGAGCAAGTAAAAATTACAGAAACAAAGGGTACTCAAACTCGTGAAAAACCTATGTATGTAGATGTAGAAACTCAATCAAATGTTCCTCTATACAAGGATGCTGGAACACAAGTTTTTCCTCAAGAAGATGTATGTGAAAAAGAAGTTGAAGAAGCATTCGATGACGAAATGGAAGAAGAAGTTTTTAAAAAAGCATTGTCTGCTGCTTCAGCTGGAGAACGTCTAAGAAAAAGAAAATCTATTAGAAATAAAAATGTACAAATTTTTGAAACTGATACAGGAGACATAATATCAGTTCCTTTAGACAGCCCAAGCCCACCAACGAAGAAAGAAAAAACTATAAATAGCAAAGAGTTAAATAGTTCAGCAAGGCGTGTTTTACGGTCAGCAGCAGGTAATTCTCAAACAGAACTTAATTTTCCAATACGAAAAAATAAATCAACAAAGTGAGTAAAAAAAAGAAGCAAAAAGATATTTTTCGTTAATTATGATTGAATGTATGAAGTCTGAGTTGGATATTTTTAGAACACAACCTATTCAATCGAGTATATTACGATCTGAAGATGTTTCCTACAACCCTATTGCTTCTTTGGATAATCCATCAGTCATAGAATTTGTTTCATTAGGTCATGAGGACACATACAGGGATCTTTCTTCTGCATATCTAAAATTGAAAGTACAAATTTTAAAAAAAGATGGAACTCAATGGAATAATGATAAAAACACTGAAGGCAAATTAATTCAACAACCAAGTGTAGTCAATAATCTTTTACATTCATTAATAAAACAATGTAACGTTCAGCTAAATGGAAAGAATATATCTCCATCTGATGGAAATTATCATTTTAGAGCTTATATTGAATCATTATTAAATTATGGTACAGATGCCGCTAATACTCATTTGGAATGTGCAGGATGGGGTCTCGATAAACCAAATATAGGAAAACCTGATAATAGTGGTTCAAAAGAACGTCAAAAATTATACCAAAATAGCAATGTAGTAGAACTTATGGAGAAACTACATTTAGACATGTTCAATCAACCTACACTCCTCATAAACAATGTTGATGTTCGAATTCTTTTAACACTTGAAAAACCAGACTTTTACTTTTTTGCCGATGATTCTGACGAATTTCAACTAAAAATTTTAGAACCTACTTTATTTATGAGACATGTAACTATTAATCCAAGTGTACTATTAGCACACAATGCTGTAGATAAAACTAAACCCAAGTACAATTACAAACGTGTAGAGGTAAAAAGTTTTACCATTCCACAGAATAGTTCATCGATATTACTTGATAATGTTTTCATTGGTCAGTTACCAAATTCAATAATATTTTGTATTACAGAAAATATAGGTTATTCTGGAAAAAGATAAAAAAACCCACACAATTTTAAACATTTTGATATTTCACAATTTGTTTTAAACGTAAATGGAGTTCAAATACCTAATTCAGCAATTGAAAACAGTTTTTCGGATGAAAATAGTTGCTATACAAGAGCATACAGTACACTATTTTCTGGTACTGGAATTTACCACAATGATAAAGGTCATCAGATAACAAAGTCTATGTTTAGTAATGGATTTTTCATGTTAGCTTTTGATTTAACTCCAGATGCATCAGGAAATGAAGTGTGTCAAGGTTTATTAAATCAGGGTACGGTTAGAATTGAGGCAAGATTATCAAAACTACTTCCATCTACACTAACCGCTATTGTTTATAGAGAATTTGATGCAAGCTTACAAATTGATAAAAACCGAAATATATTTACAAATCTATAAATACCACACATAAAAATGAATTTAAATAATTGACAAAATGTCGCTGTCTTGTGCACTACTGGATGTAACGTTTTGTTACGATAATAATAATACCTTATTTGTAAAAGATATTTGTATAGTTGGTATCAAAGAACCTTGTAAAAAGTTTGTGAAAGAGCTCAAGTATAAATTTCCAACGAAAGAATTTATAAATGATAATTTTTAAAATTATTCTTTTGGAACTGTGCATAACGATAAAATAAATAAAGAGCTCTGTCAAATACTAGAAAAATTTGATGTTATTATAACAAATAAAAAAAATTAAAAGAGTTTTTATCGAACTACATAAAAGAAGCAACCAAGGTATATCACTTGAGTCAATTTGATTAATGAACACACTGGAGATAAATAACGTGTTGAGATGTAACAAACAAACGAGTAAAATTTTTAAAGGAGTTTTTGCTTTAGATCAACTCCCCCAAACAATTAAAAAACAAACTTTTTTAATTGTAAACACAGATAAAGCAAAAGATCCAGGAACACATTGATTGGTTATTTATATTCCTAAACATGGTTGTATCGAATATTTTGATTCTTTAGGCAGAAAACCTGATAAATTAGAAATTTTAAGTTACTTAAAAAATCAATGTGTAGTTTTTAATGAAAAACAATTACAAAGCAATTATTCAGATGTCTGTGGACAGTATTGTTGTATTTATTCATGGTATAGATGTTGCGGTTATAGTATGAATACCTTTTTAAAAAAATTTAATATAGGTAATCATGTAGAAAACGACAAATTAATTATAAATACCTTTCAAAAGCTTTTTGGAAAATACAAGTCGTTACAAGTTTGTGTTCCTAAAACGTATAAGTATTAAAACACTATAAATAAATGTTAGTAAAATTAAAGAAATGGAGGCATTAGGTCAGAGTTATAATTTATTGCTAAGCTATACATATTTCCTCAATAAAAGTCACACATTAAAAATTTCTGTTGGATTTGACTGTAAGACGTTTGAAGCTTCATGCATATTTCATCGTATTCGTAAAAGGGAGATTGTCTTAAAATATCACGAATGGACTAAATTTTATTATCAATTTAACGCAAAACTCGATATACAGATGATAAAAGACATAAGGGAGAGCTTACATCATGGGTTAAGATCTGTGAATGGGCAAAGCATAAGTATTAACAGAGAAGAAGCAGAACTGTTTTACAATTCAACCGATTTTATTCAAGCAGTGATGACACAGTATAAATCTGCTGAGTTAAATGTAAAAGAATATGTTGCAGAATATCTGAAATTATGTGATGAACAAAAAGTATTAAGGTTACAGAAAGAAATTTATATACCAATGCAGCGTTTTAATGTACAATGTAATTATTCAAGATTATTTTTTGAAATCCCTGTAATGTTAAAACAAAAAATTTGTAACAATCTCCATAAATAAATAAAATAAATCACAATGAATAATATAACTATTTTTTATTTTTATTTATATAGTTATTTAAACAGACTAAAAATTATTTCTAAAAATATCTGCAAAGTAGTCAGGATCTCCCTGCTGATTATTTATTCCCCAGATTTCGTTAAATGGAACTCCTTCCTCATCTTCAGCAATTTCTTCTTCCACTTCTTCTTCCTCATCTTCTGATTCAACTATGTGAAAGGGAGGTATAAATTCTTCCGTTTCCGTTAATTCTTCATCATCTATGGTGGACGTAATTTCATTCTCTTGTATTTGGCATTCTGTATTTACATAGTCCGTTTCATGAAACGGATATGTTGTAGAATCAGGCTGCATTTTATTGAATTGCTACTAATAGTCAAAATGGAAATGAAACAAAATTGAAAATAAAAGCCTAGCTATATACTCATGTAGAAAAGTATAAAAGCAAATTAAACTGAATCAGATGATTAGTTTAAACCATGCTTTGGTCTATCATTTTATGTATAATAATTATTATATCATTACCTTTAACATTTTTATAACAAAATGTCAAGAGCTCAAATAGTGGCTGAAATTCATAGACAGGCAACGTAAATTTCTTAGAAGAAAATTCAAACAAAAGGGTTTAAATGACACATGGCAAATTGATTTAGTAGAAATGTTACCATATGCAAAGTTTAATGAAGGTTATAAATATATGTTGACAGTCACTGACACTTTTTCCAAATATGCCTATGCTGAACCTGTGAAAACAAAAAATGCTGAAAATGTTTTAAATGCCTTAAAATCGATTATTAGTAGAGCTAAAGTTATACCAAAAAACATTCACTCTGATCAGGGTAAGGAATTTTTTAATTCACAATTTCAAAATTATATGAAAGAAAAATCAATCAATCATTATCATACATTTAGTGAATTAAAAGCATCAATTGTTGAACGATTCAACCGCACATTAAAAAATTCGATGTGGAAAAAATTTAGTTTAAACGGGAATTATAATTGGTTACCTATTATACAAACACTATTAAAAGAATATAATTTTACAAAACATAGTACAACAAAACTTCCCCCTGAAAAAATCACAAAGAAGAACGAAAAAAATATACTAAGGAATGTGTATACTGAACCTAAAATTATCCAAAACGAGGAAGAGTGTAGTAGAGTAGACTGTGTCAACTCTGGGATACCCGTATGACCGTAACATATACATTATATCATCCGGTTAATTACTTTTGGCTTTATTAAGTGTAGTGGAATACTCATATAAAATAAAGAGTTGTATGGCAGCTACTCGAACCCTCCGTCGTAGACCAACCAAATTTTGCAGAAACTTTGGCCATTACACTAAACAATTTTTGGCAAAAATTCAGACACCCAGCTTCGTTAGGTGGAGAGTAATGCTCACATAAAATAAGGAGTTGTATGGCAGCTACTCGAACCCTCTACCGCAGACCAACCAAATTTTGCAGAAACTTTGGCCATTACACTAAACAATTTTTGGCAAAAATTCAGACACCCAGCTTCATTAGGTGGAGAGTAATGCTCATATAAAATAAGAAGCTGTATGGCAGCTACTCGAACCCACTCCACTAGACCAACCAAATTTTGCAGAAACTTTGGCCATAAAACTAAACTACTTTTGGCAAAATTTCAGACACGCAGCTGTAATAGGTACAGAGTAATGCTCATATAAAAAAAGAAGTTGTATGGCAGCTACCCGAACCCATGGACCAAAATGGCTGGATTTAAATAGCGATGACGGCTATTGCAAAAAAACGAATTTGCGAAAATTTAAAGATCCTAGCTCCTTTAGTTTTTGAGTTATCGTACGGACGGACAGACGGACAGACGGACGGACATACATAGCTAAATCGATTTATTTTTCGATTCTGATCCGATCCATACACTTGAGTCTATATCTACCCCCCCTCCTTCTCTGCGTCACAAACGTAATGGCAAATTTATTATACCCTTGGACTATATAGTCATACGGGTATAAAAATAAATATAAGGTTGGAAATTTTGTAAGAATAAGTAAATATAAAGGTCATTTGGAAAAAGGTTATCAGCCGAATTGGTCATCCGAAATATTCAAAATTGAAAAGATCAATAATACTTATCCTGTTACATATCAATTATCAGACTACACTGACACTCCAATTTCTGGAGGATTTTATCAAGCTGAGCTTACACCTGTAAAATACCCAGATACCTACCTTGTTGAGAAGATTATTAAAAAACAAGGAAATAAAGTATATAAGGAAATGTAGACAAAATTCCCCCAAATATTTTTTTTCACTGCAAGTTCGACATAAAGAAAACATAAGTTTGTCATTTTGTTTTAGTGGAAGAACAGGATGTAGTAAGTGTGCAGGGGGTAAAATTTTGCATTTAATTAGTCCATCTATGTTATCTATTTTTAATTTAGAACAATCCACTTCTCCGACATAAATTTTAGGGTGACCAATAGGAAATTTTCCCCATATACACACATACGGATATAAAGAACACACATCTATATATTTAATTTTTTCTCCAGGTTTACATTTATAGTGTGAATATATATTTCCTGTTCTACCTCCATAAAATGCATCTCTCGGATTCAAAGGTACTTTATTGATTGATGAATGATTTCGCAAATAATCCATGTTTTTATTAATTTTCATTTGTACTTGAAATTCACATTCCCACATTTCAATTAAATTGTAACCGAGTGATATTAAATGTTGAGATTTTGCTAATGTTCTCTCATACCTTTGGTTTAATGTATCATCATTGCTGTTGAATAAAGTTTTATCTCGGTTAATTGTTAAACATTTTGGATGTCCGTGGTAATAACAACCATGAAATTCAAATATTTCGTTGGTTTGCTCACAAAATCCATCTACCTTTACACCTCCAATAATTTTTTCTTTACCATTAAGTGCACACTGAATATCAATTTGTCGCAAGTTTTTTTCCCAAATCAACCACTGGAGAGATATTTTTGAATGGTTATTTACTAATCTATATCCATTTTTTGGAATAAGACCTATGGTGTTAGCTTTCAAAAAATTTCTACGAAATAAAAGGTTACATGCTGAAGCTATCGTAGTGGCTTCCAAAAAGGGTTCTACATTGCATTCCTCTAAAAACATTTTTCTGAATTTAAGACATGCTTCGGTTAATATTTCGACATCATTTAAGCAGTAACTCACAAAATTTTTGTGAAAGTTGAATTCACTATTTTTATTTTTTTCATACCAATTTAAAAACTCATCATATTCATCTTTTTTCATATTATCAGGACTATAGTTTTCCAATAGAATTTTCATTTTCTTTCTTGTTGAAAAGATGTGGAAAATAACCTTTTTTGAATTCTTTTGAGAGGTCAAAAGCTTTTGGTAACTTTGCCAAAGACATTGGGAAGTAATTCAAAGAATCTATAAATTTTATATTATCTATTAGCATTAGTATAATTTTAGTCCCTCGCATAATTAGTTTTGGCTGAAGAACAGTTTTAGTCAATACATAGTTTAAAACAAACTGATGATCAAATGCTTGACCATTGTGTGCAATGACAACGATATTTTTAAATGTTTTTCTCAATTTTAAAATATGTTCCATTAATTTATCTATTATCATTTCTTGTTCAGTTTTTTCTTGAAGATCAGTTTTAGTCAATACATAGTTTAAAACAAACTGATGATCAAATGCTTGACCATTGTGTGCAATGACAACGATATTTTTAAATGTTTTTCTCAATTTTAAAATATGTTCCATTAATTTATCTATTATCATTTCTTGTTCGAAAATTGTTGTTCTAAATTTACATTTTTGGCAAAAGAATAAAGATTCAATATTGATACAGATATCACATCTTTGTTGAATGACACACAAATTAGGTTCATGCTGTTTCAAATCCTTAGATACAACTTTTTCTTGTCTTGTCTCTAAATCATAAAAAATATATAAAAAATTTTGGAATTTCTCCTCATTTTTGATTATCTGGAACAAAATTTAGACAATTTTTGCAAAAAATCTCTCCACATGTATGATTTCTATTTGTTTTAAAAACTTTAAAGCAATTTTTACATTTTTTAATTTCTTCACACTTGTTTATTTTGGTTGAAGTAGAAGTTTTATGATTCTCCAAACATGTAAGACCTCGAAAAGATCGATTACAGTCTTTGCACAATATATTTTTTATATTACCAGAACAGGCGGGCTCTTTTTGACAGCAAGGACAGCTTTTTGAGCATCTATGTGCATTTTGTTCAGAGTATGGAATGTGACATTCTTCACAGTAATAACTTACAACAAAAGCAGCGGTGAGGGAGCCGATTACATTGTAATGTCGTTTGTACTATTTTGTATTTTGTTAAATACTCCTGATATTTTTTCAATTCAGGAATATTCACAACCATCTGGTGGTATAATTACCCCTGCCCTTTTTGTTAATTCTGTAGCTAGTGTAGTTTGAAGTTCTCCTGTATTCTTTAAGATACTCCGATAACTAACAGATTTTTTAACTTTCGTTATTGAAACAATAATTGCGCGGGATAGACATAAATTATCCGTGTTTTTGATAGCAATAATTCCTTTTCTTTTCTTGCATTCTTCATTGTAGCTTGAAGCCTCTTCCAGTAGGTAGTTTAATATAAGTGATGTCCAACCAAAATTTATCTGTACTTAATCCTGCAAATAAAAGAAATAATAAATAAATAATATTCTTTAAAAACAATCTTAAAGTGTATATACCTTCTGAATTACTCTGAAAAACTTTCAGTATTATATCCCAAATATCATTAAACTTCAAGTCGCTTGCAGTTTTAAAGTTGAGAAATGCTGGACGATCTTGAAAACTTTCATCACAAAATGTTATCCCGATCTTATCCATGGGACTTACTTCTCTAGTTACATGTTTGATTATTTGTTCGATGGCGTCTTTAATCCAATCTATTGGATTTCTATTAACCGATATTGCCCTAATTACAAACTTTGTTTTCCGACCGTATAAGTTGAACCGTTTAATGTACGTTACATTTTCACTTTCGATTAAAAATCGCGGAAGATTTTCAGAGACTGGATTAATAAATTTGTTTAAAATTATTTTTTTAGCCATGTTTCTTCTTGATAACTTGGAGTATACTATTATTAAAATATTTAGCCTTACTATATTTATAAATGAAATACCTACATTGTATTAACTTTAATATAAAAATTTTAACAACATTGTAGTCAAGACATTTTGAAAATGTGATAAATCATAGTTCTATAACAACAATTTATCTTAAATGCAATAATTTTTTGTAATATAATATAGTCATATTACACTCATATTACACTTCGAGTTCACATAATTTTGTAATTTAGTTATTTTTGTATTTTTTACTTTATAAATTGCATTTTAACTGTGTTTTCGCATTTTTATGCATTTTTACAAAAAATAAACTTTAATAATAAATATTAAATTTATGTTTTTTAATAATAAATTTAAATTAATGTTTTGTAATCAAATTTCATGTTAATTTTAAATTTAGCTATAAGATTGTAAGAACCTTTTTTGGTTCAAAATAAAATAAAATAAATAAATAATATTACTCGTAAGAACTTGAAGGTATTTTTAGTATAAATACACTGAAATTTTCTGTAATAATTACAGTTTAATTTAATGGCCCAACAATTTTTAAATTTATACATGCCCAAAAATGATGATGTCGGATCATCTTCTCGTTTACCGGCAAAAAGGAGGAAAAATAAAGAAAGCGAGGAGCGACAGCTGCTTGAAGAAAACACCACAGAACAGCCACATGAACAACAGCAACATCCCCAACAACAACGCCAACAATTACTAATACTACAACAACAGCAACAGCAACTTTTTAAAGTTTCAGAATCCCAGGAAATAAAGAATAATCTTTATGTTTACTATAGGTACCAAAAGCAATTAACCTGTTTTTATTTTTCATTCTTTACAGCAAGGTTATATATGTAGATCAGACATAGCAGTAAGTATATATGTTCAGTATCAGGCAATCTTATTACATAATTATTAATTGAACTTTTGTTTTCTTTCTTTCTTTGTATAAAGGTACACAACACATCTTCTTTACCAAGAGTTACTTTTTTCTCGTTATCTATTATTCGCATATTCAAAACTACATTTTTTTAAACACAAAAACTGGTTTACTTTTAAAGAATTTGCATTTTTTTTTTTAAATCCAAACGAATCTTAATAAATTATAAATCTTTAAGCACTCTTCCATATTTTTGTTTTTTTATAATTCTTTTTATTAATATTTTAACGTTATTTCAAACAAAAACAAAAAAAAATTTTTCGAAGGTTAAATATTTTTTATCTTTTTCTTTTATGTAATCAGAAAATTAAAAAGTAAAAGTTAACACTTATTTTTTTTTTTTCTTTATTCCAAAAGATTAAAGATTGTTGACCTTTAAATTTTTTTATATTTTACTCTTCCAATTTTATAAAAACATATTTTTTTACTACTTTTTCATGTGCACTTATTACTTTAAACCAAGTAAACAAACTTGTTTATTAAGAGTTAACCTACTTTCGGGTGGTTAACCTGGCCATTTATCAAAAATGTAGGTCAATATGTCAAACTATTGCTATCTCTTTCTGGCTCAGAATTCCCAGGACAATGTGCCCCATTACCTACTGCGGGTGTACTCATCTAGTTTCAATGTTAGTTTTTAAGTTTGTTCTGTATGATTGAATTTGAGAGGAAATTTATTTGAATTTAATTTAGGTTGAATGTTTGTAAAATCTACATAAAAAGCATGCCACTGCAAATAATTCATCTCGCTAATGACTTTGCGATCACGTTGGAAAATTATTGTTGCAGCTAAATTTTCAACATTAAATCGAATTTGTATTTTTATTGTTTGTTTTTTATCCAAATAGTAAATATAGCTTAATAAAAGATTTTTTTGTTGTGCTTCGTCGTTATCGTTGTTTATTTGTTTTTCGATAAATACTTCAGCATTTGATGTTGGCCTCATGTTTTTTAAACTGATAAAGTTTTATAACTCGAAAGTTTTGTATTTATAGTTTTTATCGTATACATTTTTTGAAAATTTTCCGAAACATTATTTGTATTTTTTTATCGTTTTTGGGTGGGGATGACATTGTGTCGGAAAAATTAATAAAATTTTTCATACTCTTGCATTTACATCGCATCCATAAATGTGCACAACAATATTGTCCACAGACTGATGTAAGATCACTTTGTAAACGCTTATTGTTGAAAACAAAACATTTTGGTTGATTTTGTAGAAATTTCACAATCTCATTGTGGAATGGTGGATTTCCAAATGAATCAAAATATTCTACACAGCCTTGAACTGGCATGAAAATTGCTAACCAATGTGTTCTTTTTCGGTAGAAGTGTCGGTGTTTATTACTAAAATACCAGGTTTTGAAATATTTTTCGGTATTTGATCAAGAGCAAAAACACCTTTAAACAATTTACTTGTGACACTATTACATTTCAGCGCTTTCGTTATCTGAAGTGTATTCATTTTTTTGTAAACGAGAAATATCAATTAGCTGAGTATTTCCACTTATGTATGCCATTAAAAATTTAACTTTAAGTTTACCGTTTGTGAACACTATATCGAATTTTTCAAGCAAATTTATTAAATTATTAGTTGTTTTTTCATTGTCCATATGTCCAAAAGAGTTATTCTTGATGTCTGTTCTTTTTAAATCTTTGGTTGGGAATTAATTCTTTAAATCTTTTACAATAGTTTTACATTTTTCTTTTATTCCAGCCACAGCAAGGTTTTTACAAATATTGTATTGTTATCGTCCGTACAGAATGATAAATATACTAGAGCGTATGCCATTTTCAAATGAATAGAGATGCTCCACTAAGCTTCCTTTTATATGTTTACGTAGACGTTGCGGTTTTTATCAATTTCGATACTGGCATCGAATTCTGCAAACACAATACATGTTAATGTTGAAGTTAATGGAGAACTGAGTCTTGCTTCAATCTTTACTACTCCCTGGGTTAATAAACTTTGACATGTATAAGTTCCAGAACCATCTGATGATAAATCAAAAGCTAGTATTGTATAACCTTTTGAAAATAGTTCTTTTGAAATTTGATGCCCCTTATCAGAATGATGTATACCTGTTCCGCTAAATAATGTTAAATATACACGAGAATTGCAATTGTTATTCGACGTAAAACTGGTTTCAATTGCAGAGTTTGGTGTAGGATTTCCATTCACATATAATTGAAATTGTGTGAGATTTTGATGATCGAATGGTATGGATTTTTTTAACTTTTACCATTAAAATTTTCATTATTAACCATACAAAATAAAAGAGCTTTTGGTATTTGCCCTATAAATATATTATCCAATGATATGTTGGATGTGTTAACTGGAATTGTAAATGTTTTGATTTCACTTCTTGTATAAAAATATTTTGCGTTAGCCTTTTCCAAAACAGTATTATGTGCTATTAATATGCTAGGATTAGTTGTTAAATGTTTCATGTATAATTTAGCTTCTAGAATTTTTAAATAGGTATCATCGTTATCGTTGAAAAATAGAAAAAAATCTTGTTTTATTATATGCTAGGATTAGTTGTTAAATGTTTCATGTATAATTTAGCTTCTAGAATTTTTAAATAGGTATCATCGTTATCGTTGAAAAATAGAAAAAAATCTTGTTTTTCTAATGCCAAAGCAATTCGAATGTCAACGTTATTTAAAAGTAATTAGGAGGTGTTGAAAAAATCTACATGTCATTTTCCCATTAATTCTACTATTGTAGAATTATTGTATAATTTTTGCCTTAATTTAGAATCAGAATTGTTTTAAATTATTTACATTTGGTTTATCCAATTCCCAAACAGATGCTTCCAGATGTGTTTGACTGGAATCTGTACCATAATTTAGTAAAGTAGTTAAGTATGCTTTATAATGGTATAATGAGTCTGACGGAATGATGTTTTTTCCATTTAGAGTTACATTACATTGTTTAATTATAGAGTGTAATAAATTATTTACAACACTGGGCTGCGGGGCTGCTTTTGCATCAGCTCCGGTTCCTACTTTATCATTTGCACTCCAAACTGATCCATCTTTTTTTAATATTTGAATTTAAAAAAAAAAAAGTTTGATGTAGGTTGACGATAAATCTCGATATGTATCTCCATTTCCAAGCGAAACAAATTCAATAGTTGATGGTGACGCCTCTAAAGAAGCTAAAGAATTGTATGCTACCTCTTCTGAACGCAATATACTTGTTTGTACTGGTATTGATGCAAAAAGATCAAGTTCAGATTTCATACACTCCATATTTAATTGAATATATAAGAGGTTTAAATTTGATTTTTTCGTCGCATCGACTTTAAATGTGTCTTTTTAGAAACTGCTCATCGTTTTATTTGCCCTATGCACTGCTTCGTCTTTTTATGGCTTTTCGCCTTCCACCATACATCGAATGCAGTTGATTAACTACTGATTTTCTTAGATTTTTCATGCCATCTTTACTTTGATCAATTACAGTTTCTTTTATGTTTGCACCAGATGCTATATCATTCAAAATATTTTTACTTGTGTTCATAGCCTCTGTTTTAATTAAGTTCCAACCTGATGTAAAAACTGGCTTTAAGTAACGAATTAAACTTCCGAATATATTTCCAAAACCACAACCTCTTTGAATAGCTGGATAAAAGTGTAATAGAGGTCCAATATCGTTGATTCCTCCACCTACTTGAGAGGAATAATATCTCACGTAAGCTCTTTCCATGTTTGATATGATATCATATTTGAGTAGTAGTATTTATATTTTTTTTAAGCAATCATTGCTTTTTAAAGTGCAGTACAATTTTTGTTGGATAGTAACTGGAAACAAAATTTATTTCATCGCCGTATTGGTTGCAAATTTTAATCGCTATCGTTTCAACACAATTTTTTTCTATAGGTATGTATTGGACATTTTCAAATTCAATATTTGTAGGGATTATGCAATTTTCTACGTTGATAGCTCTTAATGCACGTACTTTACTACTTCCAAAAACAGATGATTCAACTATATCTGAATATATCATCACCATTCCATTCACTTCATCTTTATTATTAGCTTATTATTATTTTTTATATTAATTTAACTACCTAGTTCAGGTAATTTTGTTTTGAAATTTTTTATATTTTGATTCTGTCGAAATATTTTATATTATAACTTATAATATAACTCGTTTTTATATTATAACTGTGATTAACTTTTATAAAAAAGCTGTCTTCATCAAAAGTCTGTGATATTCGAATTAAACCTTTTTTGTTTTCATCTGCTACTTTTTGAAAAGTTACATTATCATAATTTTTAGTATTAGAGATATACGTCAAAACTTCATTAAAAAATTCTTTGAAAACTTGGTTTCGAGTAAATCCCGGATTAGGAGTTATATTTTTAATAAGTGTTGGCAAAACATTAAATTTCCAATCATCCAAATGTAATTCCGAATCGTCATATGAATAATATGTGTAACCAATTGATTTGGTTACTTTAATTTTTTCAAGAGGTTTTTCAATGTTTCTTACATAAACATTATACTCCCCAATATTAATAAGAGCACAGTTCTCCTTGTTAAATTTTTCCGTTTGTAGGAAATCGTTCAGATAAACTTCTGAAAGACCTACTTTTCAGTTTCCGTTTCTTAAATTAAATTGAATAGGCAATTTATTTTCGAATGAAACTAAAGTGTTGTCTGGACAAAATTTTAAATTATCATTACTAAATAATATTACATAGAAGTCATCTTGACTATCCATCTTTGTTAACTTCTTTTAAGACATAAAATGTTGCACTATTTATATGTTGTTCATTCCGGTGTTGATGAAATTTTTAGTTTTGGACTTCTTAGTAAAGGTTTTAATTTTCGTTTTTTTGTTACAGGAAACTGTGAAAGTATAGTTGAGGAAATTGAACTACAGGCCGATCTTAGTGTCTTCTTTTTTTCAGGTGATGGTACAGCAACGGTAATTACATCACCACTTGGTGTTTCAAACATTCGATAATCAGAACTTAAAGATGGTCTTTGTAATAGTTTTTCGTCTTTCAACATTTCAGTTTGAGCTAATTTTCTAAATGAATTTTCATCATCTAAATCGATATCCATATCTGAATACTCTTTTTTAGGATCATATTCAAACACTTCATCAGTAACTAATGGTAAAAAATTAGTCTGTGTTGATTTTGATTTGTATTTAGGGAATTCAGTTTCTGTATATGCATTTCGTTTAGAAAAGAATTTTGTTTGAGTGCCTGTATCAAATGTAGGATTATTAGCCTTTTCTGGTAATTTTTTTGCGTGTCTTTTGTTAATTCCATATTTGAGGAGATTTTGACGATATAAGTACCATTTTTGCAATGGTTTTAAGTTTTTATCATATAAAACTTTTTTCATTTTTTGATCTAATAAATCCAAGTTCTTATTATCTTGAAATAATTTACTAAATTTTGAAAATATTTCTGGTGACATAACAATCATTCGCTGCATTATGTCTTACTGAGTCATTTCCCTATTACCCCAGATAATATAGTTCCGATTGAAGTTCGTAAGAACCCACCATGTTGAACTAATATTTTTCTTTTGACTTTTATACTTTTCTAGCACAGGCTAGAAATCTTAATCGTTTTTTATGTTTTTTTAATTTTGCTTTTTGTGCCGATGATATTTTATTATTACCATTTAATATATTGATTGCAATTTCAGCAATAGTTTTTATAATATCGTCATCACAATATTTAAGAATATTTTTACGAAATTTCTTGTTGTTGCACTTTCCTAGTACATATAATATATGTTGGTTTTTCTTCAATCGTTTCATAATTTTGACAGTTGTTATTCAAATCACCCGTATCACAGAAACATATACAATATTCTTTGGAAAAAATATTAGTTCTAATACGAAATAAATCGTTAATGTCTTGTGTTAGATCCAACACAATATAACCATGAGGTTTTGATGTTGACTCATTATATACTCTCAAGAAACTCTTTGTATTTTCTGGATATAGTTGCCTAGCAAGAGGAAAAATCTGCGATTTGTCCCGAGGATTTTTGAAAAGCACTAAATATTTACAATTTAATGAAATATCTCTTGAAAATTTTCCCTGATGAAAAACGTTTTATGTTAACAATATAATAGAAAATTTACGATGGTGTGAACCTTTAGTAAATAACTCACATACCTCTTTATTTGCAGAATCTAACATTAAGTCATCTAGAACAATTAGCGTAGGTTTATTTTCATTACCACTAAATTCTTTTGGGATACTGGTATAAAAGTCGATATAAGGAAAAGTTAGATTTTTTGGAATAGCAGAAATTTCTGGGTTACACCACTTTATTGTTTCAATTTTCAGGGAAATCAATTTATCAATATTTTCAATTAAATTACACACAAATGTTGTTTTCCCACATCCAGATGGTCCCGCTATCATCATTGTAAATGGATGAATAAAATTAATAATTTTTGGTCTGTGTCTGATAAGAAACTGAATTCAAAATACAATTTAGAGATTTTTTAAAAACAGCAAACATATTCTTAGTACTGTCATTTTGAATTATGGAAGTGGAGGAGTGTTTAAATATTTATTGCTCCGTCTTATTAGATGATCATAAGAAACTAATATTACATCTATATAAACACATTAAAAACTTTTCTGGAGTAAATAAATTCACTTCAATTTATGGTACTCATTTTACCCTTTGTCCGTGGGCATATGATATCTCTACTTCTGGACCGGACACATGTGAATGTCACACAATAGAAAATTATAGAATCACTTTAGAAAATTTAATTACATGGTACGAGAATAATGTTGAGGCTACAAGTTGTGTCAGAAATTAATAGAGGCGCTAGAAGAAACTTTACACGAAGAAAATTTATTCAAAAGGGTTTAAATGATACTTGGCAAATTGATTTGGTTGAAATGATTCCATATGCAAAATTTAATAAGGCATATAAATATTTATTAACCGTTATTGATACATTTTCAAAATTTGCGTATGCTGAAACGATTAAAAACAAAAGCGCTGATGAAAGCGCTGATGTTTTAATCGCAATGAAAAATATTTTTCAGCTTGCTGGTAAAAAACCAAAAAATTTACAATCTGATCAAGGTACGGAATTTTTCAACAAAAAATTTCAAAATCTAATGAGAAAATATAAAATTAACCATTATCATACATATTCAGAACTAAGAGCGTCAATTGTAAAACGTTTCAATCGCACCCTAAAAAACATGATGTGGAACAATCTTGATATTGCCCTCTTTTTTCAACCTTCAACAGGTTATCACGGTTTTAAAAAAAAAAAAAATTTTAGCACAGAATATTTATTTTTTTTTTATTTTCACTTCTTTTTTATTTATAATTTTTTGTGTGTTTAAAAAACAAGATTAAGTTTTTTATTTTATTTTAAAATTAAATCTAACTTTCAAAAAAAAAAAAAATGTTGTGAGTTTGGTAATATGGCCGCATCTCCAATGGCGGCAAGTTAAGTATATTTGTTTTCTTACTTATAAATATAATTTTTTATTTTATTTTTGTTTTATATAATTTAAAAATTCTTTTACTTAATTCATTATTTCACAGCACTAATTTTAATTTAATTTGCTTAAAATCTATTTTATTTTGTGTTAAAAATATATAATTTTTTAATTTTATTTCTAATTTTCAAATTTTAATTTAAAAATTTTACATTTAATTTCATACCGGCACGTGATTTGGTTTTGTTTACATTAAATTTTTTCTTCTACTATGGCTCTATAGTCCGTTGTCGAATCTTGGCCTCCTGAATCATCCTCTTCCAGTTCACGCGATTTTGGGCAGCAGTTATCCAGTTTTGCTCTTGCAGCATTGATACAGCGTCCGACTCGACTGCATCAACCCATCCATTTCTCGGCTTTCCCACTGGTCTTTTTCTATCTATTTTCCAGTTCAATACGTTTTTTGGAATGCGGGAATCTGGCATACGTTGTATGTGACCGGCCCACCTAAGGCGTGGTAGCTTGATGTATGTCACAACATCGCTGTCGGTGTATACATTGTATAGCTCTGCGTTGCGTCGCATTCTAAATTGGCCCTGGTCGATAATTGTACAGAGTATTTTTCTTTCGAAACGGAAAAGTAGGTTTGCCGTCGCTTGGGTGATCGTCCACGTTTCACTGCCGTAGCATAACACTGGTCTGATAAGAGATTTGTACAGCTCAAGTTTACATTTTCTGCTGACTTCTCGAGATCTCATTATCTTCAACACAGAGTAGTATGCGTTGTTTGCCTTGCCTATCCTTCGGGTTAACTCTGATGTTTCATCGTTTCCACTTGTTATTTCGGCCCCTAGATAGACAAAACTTTTTACTACTTCCACGTTGTCATCACCAAAAGTAATGTTTTGTTTCTCTCTCTGGTTACGTCTGGATACTACTAACATTTTCGTCTTATCGATGTTTATCCTCAGACACAGTTCTAGAGCTGTTTTCTCTAACTGGATATAGCATTCTCTGACACCTGCCTCTGATCTTCCAAATAGATTTAAGTCGTCTGCGTATGCTGCTATCTGGGTGGTTTTGAATAGCAACGTGGCACTCGGGTCAGATGGGATTTTCCTGATGGGTCAGATGGGATTTTCCTGATGGGTCAGATGGGATTTTTACCCTCGCGCTTGTGTTTTGCATAGTAGCTTTAATCAATCTTACTATATTTGCCGGTACGCTTAGGTTGCTTAAAACTACATATAATTTTTTCCTTTGAATAGAGGTCTAGGCGGTCTTGAAATCCACGAAGATTTGATGTACATCGAAATTTTTTTCCCAGCACTTCTCCAGTACCTGCTTCAGCACAAATAGCTGGTCCGTTGTAGGCCGTCCTGGCCTGCAACCGGACTGGTATTCGTCTATGAAGTTTTCGGCAATTATTTCTAAGCGGGCTTTCAAGATGTTAGTGAAAACTTTGTAGGAAGTGCTAAGTAGCGATATCCCTCTGTAATTTTTACAGTTGAGCTTGTCTCCTTTTTTGTAGATTGGACATATAATACTTAGTTGCCAGTCAGCGGGTATTTTTTCTTCTTGCCACACCTTTAGTATTATTTTATGAAGGATTTTTTGTACCGTTTCTCCCCCATCTCGCAGAAGTTCTGCCGAAATGTTATCTGCACCAGGAGCCTTGTTATTTTTCAATAGCTCTATGGCATTGACCACCTCTGTTAATGTAGGTTGTCCCGTGATTTCATTTTGGGTTTGCCTTTCCACTGTGATCTGTTCTTGTTCATTTACTTCATCGTTTGGTGCATTTAGTAAGTTTTCATAATATTCTTTCCACCTGTTCTTAATGTCATCCTCAGATGATAAAAGATTATCTCCTGCATCTCTACAAAAGTTTGACTGGGCTTTGTAACCATCTCTGATAATGCGGATGTCTTTGTATGCTGCTCTGATAGTATCACGATTTTGCAAATTATCTTGGACCTTTCTTAGCGCATCGTTCTGCCATTTCCTTTTTTTCTTCTGCAGATTTTGTCGGCCTCTCTTCTAAGGTGCTCGAAATGTATTTGCTTAACAAGTGTTGGTTTACTTAATTTTCCTTTGTGTGCTTCATTTCTTGCGGCTACCGCATCTCTGCATTCTCTGTCATACCATTCGTTTCGAACTTTTATTGGCTGGGAATCAATAGTTTCTTCAGAAGCTCGATGAAGTGCCGTTTTTAAACTATCCCACATTTCATTTAACTCCATGTGTTGCAATTCCTCTAGTTTTAAGTTTGTCTCGATCGACGCTTTGTACTCATTTTTCACAGATGTTATATTAAGTTTGCTTACGTCCAGCTTCGCTGCATTGTGTTTCCTCAATGCTCGTTTGGCTATGATTCTGCTCCTATATCTGACTTTCACAAGATTATAATCTGACCCACAGCAGGCGCCTCTATAGGCTCTTACATCCATGATGTGGGATGCCCCTCTCTTTTCAACTAAAACGTGATCAATTTGGTTGAACGTTTTTCCGTTGGGAGATACCCATGTGATCTTATGAATGTCCTTGCGAGGGAAGAATTTGGATGATATAACCATTCTTTTGCTACTCGCGAAATCGATTAATCTTTGTCCGCTATCGTTGGTGGAACTATGTAGGCTGTGTTCTCCAATCGTGCCTTTGTAAACTTCCCTCTTTTACAATTTTCGCAATCATGTCCCCAAGGAGAATTTTAATGTCGTTCGATGGTATTTGATCGTACCTCCAGTTTACAGCCTCCAGTTTACTATAGAAATCCTCTTTGACTTGTTCCGCCTTATTCTCGGTAGGTGCATGAGCGTTTATCAAGGATACATTGTGCAATCTTGTTTTGATGCGGATTACACAGAGTCTCTCATTCACCGGTTTAAAATCTAGGATCGCCTGTTTGTACGCTTTGTTAACTAAAAATGCCACGCCAAATTCTCTCTTCCCACCATCTTTTCCACTGAAGAATACCGAGTGGCTCCTAAGATCCGAAATACCTTTGTTGTGCCATTTTGTTTCTTGAATTGCTGCTATCGCTATTTTATATTTTATTAGTTCAGGTAGCAGGGATTTTAACGCTCCTTCTTTGTTCAGTGTTTTTGTTTCTCAAATTCCATGTTGCAAAATTAATATCCATTTTCTGTTGCAATATTCATTTTCTGGGTCGGTGCCGTGTTTCCATTTGTATCCGAGGCTTTGATTTAGGTTTCGTAACAATATTTTTTACTGGATAGGGCTGTTAACCGTATGCCAAACCCCCATCTTTGGAGGGCCGTTGGGTTTGAAGAGTTGCTTCAGAATTTGCCATATAATGCGTTGAAGTTCTCATAGCTATGTTACGAGTTCAACTGCATTATATAGCGTTTTCCTACTTCCTGAGACGCCGATGTATGTAGCCATTCAGGTTGCAACTAGTCTTCCCTCCTCCTTCTGAACCGGGCTTGGGACCGGCTACGGCAGAGTTGAATTAAATTTAATACTGCTTTTTTTTATTGAAGATTACTCTTTATCTATTATCTACTAGTTGTAAACAAATCAATTAAAATATATCCATTTCATTCCCTCTCCCTCGGATGATAATATTCTAAATTCGCCCATTAATTAATACCATCAATAGTATGTCACCGTATTATTTTTATTTTTAATTGTATTGTTTTAATTTTTGATGGTATACGTCAATTTTACTCATTTTTACTTTTTATTTTTTTTTTTATTTTTTATTTTAATCATAAAAGAAAGGGAAGTACTGAAATTTCAGTTCATTTCTTTTCAACTAACTTAAATTATTTAATTTAAATTTAACTATTTACATATACGTGCGTATTTAAGGTCTAGTTAAAAACTGTTGAATGGTGTTATAAACCGATTGCTCACTCATAGCAGAATAAAATAAGGGTATTGTTGATGGTATTTTGTAAATATTGTTAGCAATACTTTTGTTTTTGTAAACGGTGATAACTTGTTCGGGTTGTATGAATCGTACACATGTAATATTTAACCTAAGTTATAAAATAATTAAATTTTAAATTTTATACGTTTTATTATTTGTTTTTTTATTTTTTTTTTTCTCAATTTTTACTAATTGCTATTAAAAATTGCCAATTTTCGAATTATTTTTGTAATATTCGGGGCTTACAAGCTAATTTTCATGCCGTAGAATGTCATTTTAACTCCACAAAGCAATTTTAGCCCTTGGTGAAACGCAAGTTAGTGGACAAAATAATAATTTTAATATTATTGCCTACTCACTTGTTTCACACTTCGTACCCAAAAGAGGAATCGCGATTTACATTAAAAATGACATTGCTTTCAACACCCTAGATAAATATAAACCTTCTAGCCCAACCTTCTATTATATTTGGGTTAAAATTATCGTTGAAAAGCATGTAATATATTTCTGTTTTTTATACAGATCACCCAATTCAAATGAACAAGAAACTGCTGTGGAAATTGACAATCTTTCAAACCAGATCAATGAAATTTTGGAATCATGTCCACAAACCGAAATTGAAGACATTGCAACAAAAGGGATGCAGCTCCATTTTTAACAAATTGTGGGAAATTAAAAAAAACTAGTTATAAAAGGTGCAGTGGTACCAAGAGGAAAATGAAAATCACAAATTGAAAGGCTGTATATATGCACACATTATCTGTGTAGTTTTGTGTTTTTAGCTTTTTAAATACGTCTTTTGTGGCAATTTGAAAACTGGAGCTGCACCTTTTTTGCACCAACATTTGAAAAAATCAATTCCTTTTGCAATTAATTAACGAAAAAGATATAAATTGATTTCACATCTGATAATATTTATTAAAAAAAAATAACAATTAAATAAAATATATTCATTTAGAAACTTATACAAAACAAAAATTAAATAAAATATTATTCATTTCGAAACTTATAGGAACATTATTGATGAACTTTAGAAACTTTCTTACTAAAAATAAATATTAAACCAAAAATTAATAATATTTTTCATAATATTAATAAAACAAAAACAGATTATTCATCAGCTTGATCATCGTCATCAGTAGCTGAGGCCTCGTACGAAATATCTGGCCCAGTCAGCTCGCTTTTAAGCGCTTGGTAAAAGTCCATTTTATTCGGAGGAACATAGTTATTGGCTAATTGCATAACGTCCTTATATTTTGCCTTTTTTATATGTAACGGAGATTTGTATATATGACATTGTGGCTTAACTGAAATGTTAGCCTCGTTATCTCTCAATATGGAAAAATAGTCAAAAATTGGTATATTAGTCGATATACTAACAGCAATGGCGGTAAGATTATCTTTGTTGTATTCAAATATACGATATTGAGATATCTTGAATCTTTTTCTATCTCCATTTATAAGCACCTTCTTGAAATGGATTTCGTAATGATCTCTAAAGTTAAAAATCATATTTTGGTTAATCATGAAAGTTCTAAAATTTTTAGATGCTTGTTGAATGTATTCAGAATATTCTTTAGGAGTAAAAACGTAATTTTTTTTTTTTTAAATTTTTCTATTACACCAAAGCAGCGATCGCATGGAAGAAAACTATGCCCTGGTTCAGGGAATCTATGTATTATCTTTTGAATAGTAGTGTTTCTCACAAGAATATACAAAAACTGCACCATAGTAGAGTTTTTATTTTGCGCTCCTGCGTTGTCTGAGAATAAATACAGCGTCTTTACTGTTTTCGGCAGCACATTATTAATATAATGATATAAGAATGAAACAACCTCATTTGGTGATTTTCGTGCTGTAGTTTCATCATATATGTAAAAATGGGCTTTGCCAGTTTTCCCTGAATGAACGCAGAAATTGTACGTCCAGAGTTGTCTTTTGTAAAATGCTTCCCCACATGGTATTTTTGGCAAAGGAAGATTTTGTTGATAGTCGAAGGTTAGAACTTCAACTTCATCATTATCTTTGCACGCAATAGTTTTCTCTTTCAGTTCGGTGAAAAAAGACGCTGCTTTACTCTGGTGAATAGTCATCTGAATTTCCAGTTCTTTTTTTTCATCTGTATCAATAGTGGTGTCTTTTAGCTTATTATTTAAAATATCGCACTTTTTACATGTGTCTGAATGAGGAGATCCAAATCGGTAATTGAAATTTTGCTTAAAATACCTAAAGTAAAAATCGCGTGAGACTTTAGGCTTGTACTCAGGATTACTAACACTCTCAGGCTCGTTCTGTTGTAAATAAAGTTCGTGCATTCTCTTTAAATTTAAATCGGCAGATAAATAAAATCGTTGGCTTCTATTTCTGCTGTAATATGATTCACGACGTGGAAAGCTTCGAATATGTAAATCTACTTTTTCTATTATGTCATTTGGAATGCGATTGGGGCGGTTATCATGTTTTCCTCTCTTAGAAGGCAAAGCAGAAATATTATCTTCACGTAATGTTTTCGATATATTATCAACACGTTTTTGCGATGTTCCATGTATAGATGCGAAACCACGTCTACAAACTCTGAATTTTTTTCTACCTATTTTAACATTATATTGGTGAAAAACAGTGCGACTTTTTCCCGTACCAGTTGTTTTCCGTGATCTTTTAACATGTTCAGTTCTAATCAAACCCCCTAAGTAGATATTTTGCATGTTTGCGTCTCCAATTTTATTAAATTTGTCCAATATTGTTTTTCTATAGTTTTCATTTACTTTTTGAAAACATTTATACTTGCAAAAACAATCTGGTCCAGTTTTTCTTTCTTCTATTTCTTTACCACGCCAATTAATATATTTGGTCCCTGAAGCAATAGACTTTTTTATAATATTGCGCTTCCAATTAGACATATTAACCCTTTTTCTAGTTTGCCGTCGGTTTGATGGACCTGGGATACTGTGATCATTTTCTTCAGAACTGCAGTTCGAATCAGATGGTTGGTATAGTTCCGCAGAGACATCACTGAAATCACAAATATTTGAATCTGTTTCACTCATTTTTGCAAACAAAACCCTATAAAAACACAAATTATGTACAAAAAAACACAATATATATTTTTTTCCTTGTTCATTGCTTAAGTTAGATCAATCAGTTTCTAAATCGTTAAATTCATTAAGCCGTTAATAATTCGGTTCTAGCTTAAGAAAACAATATAGTATAAAGAATATTATTATATACCTACTAGCTCTTAAATTAGCGTTAAATTTATAGTGGAAATCGTACAACGTATTCAAATATATAAAAATAAAATAAATATTTTATAGAAGAAACAGCGTTTAATGTTTTCCTATTTAGAACTTGTTGACAAACTGAAATAATTTAAAATTTTTTCAAATACAATAATGTACGTACCTACTTACAATACATAGAAAAACACTTGTAAGTTAACGCCCATATAAACAAGATCGTTCACGTTCGGCAAATAAACGGAATATTTTGTTATTATTGTTACTCAAAGAATATGTACATTCATATAAACAATATATACTGATATACATAAAAAATATGCATATTCATTGGTGCAAAATGGATGCAGCTCCATTAGATGCATCCGTTTTGCACCATAGTTTAATGGATGTTTTATAGATACCTAGTGGGGACGAACACCTGTTCTAAGGAAATAAAACAATTAATGCCTCCACTCAAAATTTTCAAACGTGAATCAAGAAGTGCTACAGATGCTCATCCTTACTGCGTCGAATTGTTAAGATGGCGAAACACGGCCTATAGAAATTCGTTTGTTATGCGCATGTCGAGATTATGCAATCACATTCCGTCCAATGTGTTTCCTAAAGTTGGTAATTCGTATGTGTACGACTTAAATAAATTTAAGAAGAATATTAACATCTTTCTCCTAAATATCCCTCCAAATTTTCCCCATCCACCATAATCCAAAATTCCCAAATATCCTTCGACAATCCTAAAATCCTTTCATATCCCATCATTGTAACCAAACTGTACATTTGTATCACAGGTTCCTTCCTAAAGTTTGGTTCAAAAAGGGTGTGGTTTTGGTGCGTTAAAATCGCACACTACCCAACGAAATACCGCACAGTTTCAATGGGTGGCTTTCGAGCGTTCCATTCCCTCGCAAAAAAAAAAAAAAAAAAAAATTCAGTTTACAAGGCACTTATAAATGGTTACCTATTCTGCCATCGCTAATAGAAAAATATAACTCAACATATCATCATACAATTAAACTTCCACCTAAAAATGTTACAAAGAAAAATGAGAAATTTTTATTAAAAACTGTCTACAATAAATTAAAAGTATTCCGAAAAAACAAAGTTGGAGATTTTGATCGTATAAATAAATTTAAAGGTATATTTGCAAAAGGTTATCAACCTAATTGGTCAACAGAAATTTATACAATAGCCAAAATAAAAAGAACTGATCAAATAACATACAATTTACTTGATTACACACAAAAACAAATAAAAGGCAGTTTTTATGAACCTGAACTTACATCTGTTAAATTTCCTAATGTTTACCTTGTAGAAAAAATAATAAGAAAAAAAGGAAATCAAGTTTTGGTTAGGCGGCTTGGCTTTGATAAAAACCATGATTCATGGATAAATAAAAAAGATATTATTTAATAAATAATAATGAATTAACTTTCAGTAAAACATGCTATGCTGTTACTTAATATTAAAAATAACTTTTTAAAGCCAAGTTTTATATATATATTTTTTTTTTTTTTTTTTTTTTTTAACTTGAACTTGATCCCGTTTTCAATTTGTATTTCATGATCACGCCTTTATATTATTAACAATATAATTTCAAAAGTTTATTTGTTTCATTTTTTTCAAAACTTTTCCAGTTAAGTTAATAATCAAACAAAAAATTTCCACCGTGTTTTTAAGCTTTTCAACTTTGAAATGACAGTTGGAAGCTTAATTTTCAAACATAACGGACGAGCTTTATCAGCTTTAAATTTTTAAAATTTTTCACGTAAATATTAAATCAAGCTTAAACTTTGATAATATTAAGTATAAACAAAATTTAAAAAACTTTTCATATCTAATTAAGAATATTCAGCTCAATAGCTTAAGCTTATTTTTGTTAATTTATAAAACTTTTTTTTAATTTTCACGGAAATATTCAATCAAGCTTAAATCACAAATAAATATATTATACAGATGTCTCATGCCTATATAAAACAAGTGAGGGAAAAAAACCAAGGGTTTTTAAAAAGCACATTTTCAAAATTATATACGGTTTCTTACTGAGTATTTTATCATTTATTTTTATAAAAATATATATTATGATAATATTATAATATTGTTATTTCATTAATAATTAATTATATGACTATTAGTGAAATACTCAGAATATAACCCCAATGCATTCCAGAAAACCTGTTAATAAGTGCAAAATATAATGTTGGAGCTTCAATATTAACGTTTAATTTTGGAAAAACTTACACTGGTGAATAAGTTACTGTTTTATAAGAACATCAAAGTTTTAATTTTGAAGACCTAGTAGCCTTTCAATGGGGAAGGTTCCCAAATTTTTGCTTAGCAAATTTATGATGGATCTGCTCACCCCCCTCCTGTGTTCACCCTTCCATTTTTTTCCGGTTCTAGGAAATCAATTTGGAACTCCAACAAAATTTGGAATTTTACCTAGAATATTATTATCTAACCAAAAATGGTTAAGACTAAGAAATAATTTCTTCAATTTAAAGAGACCCTTTCAAATTTAAGAAAAACCTTTAACGTATGTTGAAATATAATGCTGCAGCTGTAAATTTTGCATATTTGTAAAAAAAAATTTGAACAGGTGTTAAAGTTACAGGTGGTTGAAAATAGCAAAATTTCAATTTTAGAGCCCTTATTATAAGCCCTTAGCTCCTAAACAGGGGGCGTGACAAAAAAATTTTGTTAACCGACTCCTATTATTTTTGGAGGACCTGACTTCTTCCAAAATATCAAGAGCCTAGGTTGAACCGTTTAGAAGATATATGGGGCCAAAAATTTTGCAAAAGTTGAGTTTAGCTTAATGGTAAATTTTAGTACCGTATGGTAACCCTATACATTTGGCCTTATATTTTTGTGAAGTTTATAAAACCAGCTATCTTTTACCATTTTCAGATTGAAAATACACTTAACAAAACTCTTGTTATAATAATTTAAAAATAGGGCTTTTTCCAACTTTGAAGGGCTGTAGCTCCGTAACGGGTGGGACTACAGAAAAAAATTCTTCTACGAAATTAATTTTTTTGTAATATCTACCCGTTGTTAAAATTTCTTTACTCTATTTCAAACGGTGTAAAAGTTTTTGTAAACATACGGACGGACGGACAAAGTCAAAATTAAGAAAAACCTTTGACACTTATTGAAACTTTCGTTTTGGAGCTTTCAATTTTGTATACAAATAAAAAAAAATTTTGACAGGTATTCAAGTTATAGGTGTTTAAAAGCTAAATTTTTAGCAAAATTTCAATTTTCCACCCCTTACAGCTCCTAAAGAGGGGGCGTGACAAAAAAATTTTGTTCACTGACTCTTACTTATTTCTAAGGATCTAACTTCTCCCAAAATTTCAAGTTTCTAGTTTTAGCAGTTCCGAAGTTATGAGGGACCAAAAATTTTGTAAAACTTAGTTTTGAATAACGGTAAATTTTAGTACCGTATGGTAACCCTATACAATTGGCTTTTAAAAAAACAGCTGTCTGTTACCGTTTTTAGGTTGGAGATATACCTTATAGAACTCTAATTATAACTGTTTAAATATGGGGCTTTTTTCAACTTTGGGGGGCTGTAGCTCCGTAACGGGAGGGGCTACAAAAAAAAGTTTTAACATTAAATTATTTTTATTGCAATACCTATCCATTCCTGATATTTTTTTGTCAATCGTAGGTAAAAAGGGACGGACGGACAGAGTGAAGCTATATAGGCACATTTTTACAAAATTTTTTTAAAATGTGCTAAAAATGATACCAATTTTTTCTCTGGCCGACATTGTGCTGGCTGACAAAAAGCTTTAATAATAACAAATTTGGAATAAAAATAATAAACAAAAATATTATATGCTCAAATCTAAAAAGCTTTCTTGCATTACACTAAAATTAAGTTTGAGTAAGTATGTATACTGTATAATATATATATAGAGACGATCTAACGCCATAATATTATTATGTATATGTACAAATTATAGAACTTTATTTATGATATTTTATTTGGTGAGGTATTTGGTTATTTGATGGTATGCAGAATTCTTATTTAGAAGCAATTTTAATTGTTAACTGCCTGAAATAAAAATAAGATTGTACTTATATTATCGAATCCTAATGTTAATAGAGGCAATAATAATATGCAATGGTTAATTAAAATTTTAGATATGCTTAGTTGTGTAGATCGTTAATTTTAAAATTAAAAACAGATTCTACGTACATACATACATATATACCAATTTTTTTTGATTATATTTGTTTTAATGTAAAAAGTTATTTTCTTTTTTCCACACCACCTTTGAGGTAAATCCATTGGCGCGTTTCTTTTCTTCCGTGGTTTTCCCAAGAGGCCTAATACACTTTATTAAATATAATATTTACAATTTTATAAAAGAAACGAGGAAGAGTGTAGTAGAGTAGACTGTGTCAACTCTGGGATACCCGTATGACCGTTATATAAACATTATATCATTATTATTATAAGCATTAATTACTTTTGGCAAAATTTCAAACATATCAGATTTATTAGGTGTAGTGTAATGCTCTTATAAAAGAAGGAGTTGTATGGCAGCTACTCGAACTCTTGGCAGTAGAGCAACCAAATTTTGCAGTAACTTTGGCCATTAAACTAAACTATTTTTGGCAAAATTTCAGACACCCAACTTCAATAGGTATAGAGTAATGCTCATATAAAATAAGAAGTTGTATGGCAGCTACTCGAACCCTTTGCAGTAGAACAACCAAATTTTGCAGAAACTTTGGCCATAAAACTAAACTACTTTTGCCAAAATTTCAGACACGTATTATTTCAGATAAAGAGAAATACTCATATAAAAAAGGAAGTTGTATGGCAGCTACCCGAACCCATGGACCAAAATGGCTGGAATGGCGATGACGGCTATTGCAAAAAAACGAATTTGCGAAAATTTCAAGTTCCTAGCTCCTTTAGTTTTTGAGTTATCGTGCGGACGGACAGACGGACGGACGGACATACATAGCTAAATCGATTTTT
This sequence comes from Dolichopus griseipennis, assembly GCA_963082915.1. Classification (NCBI taxonomy): domain Eukaryota; kingdom Metazoa; phylum Arthropoda; class Insecta; order Diptera; family Dolichopodidae; genus Dolichopus; species Dolichopus griseipennis. The sequence continues at coordinate 247,769,834 of OY720441.1, read as the reverse complement.
TTTTTCCATTCTGATCCGATCCATACACTTGAGTCTATATCTACCCCCCCTCCTTCTCTGCGTCACAAACGTAATGGCAAATTTATTATACCCTTTGACTATATAGTCATACGGGTATAATAAAATTTAAAAAGTTCAAAAAAATTCTTAACAATTATAATATATAAAAATTAATCTGTGGGTAAATAAGATTTGTACTTAAATGATAATTTATTTTAAATATTCATAACATTCTGTAGCTTCCTAATTTTATTTCTTGCTTGCTTATTTTGTTTATCAAGAACCCATTTACAATTTTTCCATAACAAAACTACTATTAAGAAATTGGTAACTGATATTCTATGGTGATAACAATCATTAGACCTATTAAACCAATCTGGAAAACGAATGTTTGTAATAAGAATACATTGCTGTACAATATTTTCTCTTAAATTTTGTGCGTATGGTGATTTTTGGAAATATGTGGAAAATATATTCACGTGCAGGCGACGTATTTGGAAAAAATGTTCGGATGGCCAGGAAAGAACTGGATATTGATTTGAGGTCTCATATTCTTTTAGTTTAATTAAAATTTCGGTCATATTCATAGCTTGCTTATTTTTCGGCATTTCTTTGAAGCAACTTTCACAACTCTTGGAAAACTTTTTTAATGTTTTAAAAAAACAGTATTCTGCAAAAAATCTAATTGCTACATCACTGATATCTGGTACATTTTCTGAAATTGTGTCTTCGTTATCTGGTTCGAATGAAGTATTGCTGTAAAAATAATTTTCAAAATTGTCAATTAGATCAAGGGGATTAGTTGAATAATTTTGTGTTCCATTCAAATTTATAAAGTTATCTTCATCTGTTTGCAAAACAGCGTTAATATCTAGTTGGATAAACTCCGAATCATCCTCTTCACAATTAGAAAACTTCGATTTAAATAAAATATTTATTGAAATCACTTTTGCAAATAATGAGCCAAATTCAGAAATTGTTGGGTTGTTTTTATTAACATTGCGAGCTCGAATTTTTCCAAACAAATTTTCAAGAGGATCTTGATAAAATTTATTGCAAGAAATATAAATCAAATCGTCATATTTCAAAAATAAGGTTTTAGTAAGATTTAATATACATTCTGTAGTAATACCTAACCCCTTTAAACAAAAACATTCCCTTTTAGCACCAATTAGAACAATATTTAACACATATTCCTTCATTTTCCTGATAAATTCAAAATGTTTTTCATTATAATGTTGATGTAAAGATGGTTTTAAATTAAGTAAATCGAATAGTTGGTTCATGTTTTTTATAAAATCAGCAGTTGGCTTAGCAAATGGTTCAGGAAAATATTTAGTTTTATAAGAACCTATATTCCACAAGCAACACTTCGGCTAAGTACTTGCGTAGCTAATTTGACACTCATTTTTTTAAATTCTGTTGGATCAATATGGGCACTTGTTACCTTAGGACACATTTTAATAGCATTAATCTTTTCTGAGTTATAAAGGTACTTAATTATTTCCCAACTAGCTATACCATCATTTGTAGACAAATTATATTTCATTAAGTTATTCTAATTCTTTTAAAATTATGTGAAATGTCATACATTGCATAAATGAAATTTTCTTTATATAGAAATGTTGGGTTATTCTCCGAAATTTGTAATTTTTTAAATAAACTTCGATTCGTTGGCCCTTGATCACAACAAATAGCTCGAACTTTTAATTCTAAATTTTTGCAAATATTAAGACTGTTCAATAGTTCTATTTCAAGTTGCTCTATGGGTATGTTACTCGGACAAGCAACATAATATAGTGGTTGCTTGAATTTACCACACACACTTCTGACCATGAAAACACAAGTTGACTTTGCACAGACATTAGACCTTTTATTGCCACCTTAATCAACAAAGCTTTCGATTTATTATATCCTTACATTTATTATAAGTCAAATTGGCCTGTACTCCCATTTCGTCAAAAACAAGAATAACTTCCTTTTCCTTAGGTGTTAGATTTGAAGTTATTTCGTTTATTTTGCTAAAGACATTTATATCCATACCAGGTGATAAAGTTTTGATTTTTATCCACCTGTATAGGGAGGAAGGATGTGGAAAGTGTAAACCTAATTGATCCCTTAGAAAATTATATCCAGCAGCAGAACGAAAAAATATAACTTGTGAAATCCACTTTTCATCTTCTGAGAAACTTCTTTTATTACTTGAAAAAATTAGTTTTGATAATATTTTTAAATGTGGATTAACTTCAGTTACTTGATCAAATGGATTGGATTTAATTGATTTTTTATATTGCTATTATAAATTCTTTTTATCTTTTTTTAGTCTTAAAACTTCATTTTTTAAAATTTTATTTAATTTTTCCATGTTACTTAACTTAACTTGCAACCTATAATTTGTTTTTTTTAACTCTAGTTGTTTTAATTGTTTTAATATAAAAATATTGGTTTCTGCTGCAATTTTCACAAATAGAAAATTCAGATTGGTCGTTTGATTTATTATCAGATAGAATTTGTGCAGCTGTGTTTAGGTCATCTATATTAACATTTTTGTTTAATGCAGTACTTGGTTTTTTAAATAAGTAATATTCGCTTTTGAAGGATCGAAAATCAAATTATTATCATCTTCGTAATGTGGTATAATTGTATTTTGTCTTAAAAATAATTTCGGTATAGCATTTTTATTTAAATATTTTTCCCTGTTTCAATTTTTCAAATACATATAGTACATATATACGTATAGAATTGTAATTGTTAAAATTATATTTTGAAATTAACAATATAACATTACCTACCTATATCATTTTCCTCAAAGTGCTTACTACATATAAAAGGTTTCTTATGAGAATCTGTAATTTCACGGGATTCCGGTATAATCTCTAGACATTTCTTGTATTTTTCCGTTTTTTTATTTGGGAACTTAAAAAATTTTCGATTTGGAAAAATTTTTAAAGTTGCTCCACAATTTAAACATGACATTTTGTTCTTTTCCAAGACATTTTTTCATTAAATTATTTTATTTCAAAGTAAAACAATATTACTTATTCGGTAATTAAATTATCAAAAAATGCAAAAATATGAAGAGTTCAGTTTCAGTTATGATCAGTAATGTATACAATTACAATCAAATCTATTCAAAACACACAAATAATTATTCTTTATATGGAAGTAATTACATATGTAAAAACAATAAATACAATAAAAATAATGAAAGCTTAAGAAGAAAAAGAAAAATAAGTTATTTGTTTTTATATTTTTCTTCGAAAGCTTTTGTTTATTTTTGTTTTTATTTTTTGTGAGCTTTAACCGTGGTACATCAATTTTTTATATAGGCATGAGACATTTGTATATTATATTTATCTGTGCTTAAACTTTGATAATATTAACTTTGTATTTAAACCAAACTTTAAAAACTTTTCATATTTAATTAAGAACAGTTAGCACAATATCTTAAGCTTATTACTGTTTTAATTTTAAATTTAAACATAACTGATATTTAAAAAACTTTTCATATCTAATTAAGAATATTCAGCTCAATAGCTTAAGCTTATTTTTGTTAATTTATAAAACTTTTTTTTAATTTTCACGGAAATATTAAATCAAGCTTAAACTTTGATACTATTAACTTTGTATTTAAACCAAGCTTTAAAAACTTTTCATATTTAATTAAGAACAGTAAGCACAATATCTTAAGCTTGTTACTGTTATAATTTGAAATTTAAACATAACTGATATCCTAACCACCAAATCTAATTTAAAATACTCAAAGACTCAAACTAGCTTAAGCTTATTATTGTTTTAATTTGAAATTTAAACATAACTGATATTTAAAAAACTTTTCATGTCTAATTAAGAATATTCAGCTCAATAGCTTTAGCTTATTTTTTTTAATTTATAAAACTTTTCTTTAATTTTTACGGAAATATTAAATCAAGCTTAAACTTTGATAATATTAACTTTGTATTTAAACCAAGCTTTAAAACTTTTCATATTTCATTAAGAACAATAAGCATAATATCTTAATTTGAAATTTAAACAAAACTGATATCCTAACCGCCAAGCTTAATTTAAAATAATCAAAGACTCAAACTTGTTTAAGCTTATTATTGTTTTAATTTGAAATTTAAACATAACTGATATTCTAACCCCTAAGCTTAATTTAAAATACTCAAAAGCACAAAACTTTTTGTTTATCACAATTTTATTGCATAACTTTAGGAGAACTACTGAAAAAAGCTCCTCCTGCCGGTGAAACGACATTAAAAAAGCTTTAAAAAAGCTCCTCCGCCGCTGAACCGGCATATACATACTACTAACCTCAAATTTGAAAAGGCTATAAAATTATCTACAAGAACACAAAAAAATAATAATAAAGCTTCACCTTCTTTTGTTATCCAAATTTCACCAAACAGCATGGTTAATGAATTATACAAAATCAAAACTCTTGATCATCAAATAATCAGATGGGAAAGCTTTAAAAAACCAAACTTGACTCAGTGCACTAGATGTCAACGATTTGGACATACAGCATCCAATTGTAATATGGATTTTCGCTGTGTAAAATGCGGAGAAAACCACCTGCCTTCAAATTGTAAATTAACAGATGCAGATCCAAAGTCCAAAATATTCTGCATTTTATGTCAGCAAGCAGGCCATCCATCATCATTTAACGGCTGTCGAATGAATGAAATGAAAAAAATACAACGTCGAGAAGAACTAAAAGAACTGGCAAAAAATCAAATTGCTGATAGACACAACATGGTGAATAATTATGTACAACCAAATATCTCATATTCCAATACAGTAAGAAATGATTCTCATAATTTAAAAAATATTAGTCAAAACAATAACAATACTAACAAAAATAATAATAATAAAAATAGTCTCAATACTAGTACTAACCCTAGTGATAATAATATAGATCATACTAATACTAATAATACAAACACTAATTTATTGCAGTTTAAAACATGGCTGCACTTTTTGCTTACTAATTTTGGGTAAAAAATTTTTCTTATAACTTCCTAATTTAAGTAAGCCTCATATGTAAAAAAAAAAAAAATAGAGAAAAACAAAGTAAAGATAGAATCTTTAGTTATAAAAATTAAAAATAAAATAATTTTTCATTTTTTTTCAAAATTTTAGTTTATTATAATTAACTTATATCCTATCTTTTTTCACACTTTTTGGTACTCAAAATTATGACATTTTAATATGCAAAAACTGGTTAAAATTATATTTATTTCATAACTAAAAAGAATAGATTAAATACTATTTGTTTTGTTTAATTATTTCATACATTTAATTATAAATAGCTGCATTTGTATTTATTTCATTTGTCTAACTTTGTTTACAATTTAAATTTAATTTCTTTTAGCTATTAACAATTTTGCATCTAAAATTTTTATTAACACTATTAACATCAATTTAATATAATTTAAATTAAATTTAATATAACTTCACAAAAATTAACCAAGTTACACTTAAATAACACACTTAATTACTAATTATTAATTTTGTTTTTTATGTGTTTTTTTTTTTTTTATGATATTTTAAATAAAACTTTTAGAATTTTTTCTATAAGTTAGAAAATAAAAACTTATATGTCAATCTTATAATAAATAATAAACACAATTATCAAACACTATAGCTATCTCTTTTACTCCTATTCAGTCAGCTATTTATCTAGTTGCATGTCAACTTGTTATATATACATATATTGTTACATAAATAAAATTAATGTAAATAGATCCAGTAAATATCAAACAAATAAAATAAAGATAAATTAAAATAAAGTTCTTCTCAAACTTTATTCTGAGAAAAATCTAAATTTAAGTTCATAAATTTTTTTTTTTCTTTATATATAATATTTATTTTTTTTTCTCCTTAAGTTTTTTATATAAACTATTAATAAATGTAAATTTTACAATTAATTTTTTATTTTTTTTTTCTTTCTTTTTTCGATAATCTTTATTTTAACTTTATGTACAAAGCCAAGTAAATAGGCGTTATTTTTTTGCTGCAGTGATTCTGCTGTCGGACACTATCTCATGCTGGAAGGTGTATATACTACAGTATGGAATAACTAGCCGTGGCTGCGTCACTGTAAGCAAACCGAATTAGATTGATAGTTTTGACTGAATCAAAAAAAAAAAAATAAAATAAAAATTCCACTCATTATTTCGTATAGTTGTAATTCTTTTTGAAAACCAAATCTGATTTATGCTGAGTCAAACCAGCATAAATTTTGCAAATATTAGAGGGCTAGATTCCAATTATTTCGGAGTATATGTTCACCTTACGTCAAAAAATCCAGCCGTGTTAGCACTAAACGAAACTCAGGTTTTTTCAAACCAGGATGCGGTTAAGTTCAGTATTCCTCGTTACAAACTTGAAACTTTTTTTAATCCCCACAGAGGTATTGCTCTTTTTATTCGTAACGATACGGCATACCAAATTCTGGATAAATATAACATAGGCACAAATCCAGAGTTTAACTATGTTTGGACCAAATTTATTTTTGGTGGCCATTCGACGCATTTTTGTTTTTTGTACAGAAGTCCAAATATTTCGAAGGAGAACACAATTGTAGAATTTGATATTTCATCGGATTCTATAATTAGCATCCTTCAGGACAATCCCGAAACTGAAATCGTTGTAGCAGGCGATTTCAATATTCACAATAAAAATTGGCTTCTATATTCTCCTCATACATCGGCAGAAGGCAAATATGTAGAACTTTTTAGCGCTCTTCACCAACTTACACAATTGGTGAAAGAACCTACTTGCATACAAGACTGTTCAAGCCATAGTGCTTATACTCTCGATATATTTCTAACTTCTCATCCGGAAAAATACAACATTTCTGTCATTAGCCCATTAGGTAGCTCTAACCACTGCCTTATCAGTTCTCAATTTCAAATGCAAAATTTAATTAACCAAAAAGTTCCTCCCAATCATAAAATTTGGCTCCTAAATAAAGCCAACTGGGATGGTTTAAACTCCTTTTCCAAAAACTTTAATTGGTCTCTTTTTTTCAACAATAGAAATGTTGATGTAGCTGCCAACGCATTAACTGGCGCTATTCTCCTTGGCATGAATCTTTTCATACCAAGTAAGATTAAAAGTGCTAAACACCGTAACCATAATTGGTTAAACAAAAAATGCAGGCAAGGTATTAAGAAAAAAAATAAAGCTTTCTTTGAGTTCAAGAGGCAACCAACCGAAAACAACCGGCTCTCATTTACAGAAGTTAGTAAACGATGCAAAAGAATTTTAAGGCAGCAAAAATTTAAACATGATTTTTTACTAAGGCAAAAAGTTATTCGCTTCCCAAAAGGCAGCAAAAGTTTCCGGTCATTTGCCAAATCAGTAAAAAACAACTTCACTTCTTCTACAACTCCTCCACTGATTTATAATAATGCTGTCATTGCTGACCATGAACAAAAGGCAGATTTGCTGGCTCAAATCTTCGCAGCCAATTCAACACTGCGGCAACAACAGCCTCTCCTCCGGTCTATGTACCAACTAATTCAAAACTTAAAAAAATTTATTTTCGCCCACGAGTTGTTGCTAAAGTTCTTAAGCGTCTGAATGTTCACAAATCTGCTGGTCCTGACGATATTCCACCAATTGTCCTCCAAAAATGCGCTAACACCCTAGCTGGTCCACTAAGCAAACTTTTTCACATATCCTTTGTTTCTGGAACTTACCCTTCTATATGGAAAGTTGCTTATGTCCAGCTAATCCCAAAAAAGGGTGCCCAGAGCAATCCTGAAAATTATAGACCAATTGCTCTAACATCAGTACTATCAAAGGTTATGGAGTTAATAATTAATTTCCATTTAAAATGATATCTGGAGAGTAATGACCTCATAAGTGACCATCAATATGGTTTTAGGTCAAATAGATTAACAGGTGACCTGTTGACATTTTTGACTGAAATATGGGGTCGTTGCTTGGAAAAATATGGCGAGACGAACATAATCGCTCTAGATATATCCAAAGCCTTTGATCACGTTTGGCATGCCGCGCTACTAAAAAAGCTAGAAGCTTTTGGTCTAGGAAAAATCTTCAATTCATGGATAGAATCTTTTTGATTGCTCTTACCTTTTTGAGAGAGCAGCTGATGCTACCTCAACATCGGTAAACAATGAACGAACCAAAGTTTTAAGTTCTTCAAATAATGTTCTCCAAATAATTCAAGATTGGGGAAGCGTGAACGGGGTAAGTTTTAATGCTTCTAAAACCCAAAGCTGTTTGTTATCAACCAAGCGAAGCGATCCTTTACTAAACATTTCTTTTGGCAATGTAGGTATTTAAAACTCCGAATCATTAAGAATTCTAGGCATGGAAATAAATGCAAAACTTTCGTGGAACGACCACATTTTTTCGGTCGCAAAAGATGCCGCGAAATGCCTGGGATTCTTAAGTAGGAGTAGGAAATAATTTACACCTCCAAATCTATTACAAATTTATAAAACCTATTTTCGGCCGAGACTTGAGTATAACTCTCACATATTTGCTCGAACTCCCAGCACCGCTCTTCAGTATCTGGATAAGATACAAAAGAGAGCTGTTCGTATTATCAATGATAATAACGTCACAAAAGACTTAACGTCTTTAAGTAACCGCCGTAATGTAGGAGCTGCTTGTCTTTTTTATAAATATCTTCTAGGCAATACTTCAAATGAAATCAAAAACATGATGCCTAAAATCAAACCCTACTCCGTAACACACGGTTAGCAGCGCAATCACATCCATATACAGTTGAGCTTTTCAGAACAAGAACTCTGAAATTTAGGAACCCTTTTCTGAGTCGCAACTCCAAATTGTGGAACACATTACCCCCATATGTGTTTCCCAATTTATTTAAACCGCAAAAAATCAAGAAGAATGTCAACTTATACCTCCTGGGTTGCCCATTCAACCCTTAAAAGTCATTTATATTTATGACTAGTAGTAACTTTTCAGCCATAATACTACGCAAGCAGCTAGGGTGCTTATCCCATTATTTTGGCTACGGGGGGAGGTTGTTTTAGTGTAGTAAAAATCTCACACTACCTGAGGGATTAGGTTACCAGGTGCCTTTTGAAGGTTTTTTCCTCCCTTAGGAAAAAAAAAAATAATAATTATAACATAGATGTAAGTACTTTAAATGACACTTTAATACAAAAAATAAAAGAAATGATGGAAAGCAAATTTAACAAATTATCACATAGAATTGAACTTGCTTGTGATCATCTTAATATTGAATAAATGCACTATAATGATTAATAATCAATACACCTTAATTACAGCCAATGTTGTAATTAACAACAACATTGGCTGTAATTAAGGTGTTTTTCACTCAAAAAAGCTCACTCTCACTCACTCTCTTGTTTCTCACTCAAAAAAGCTTTCTCTTATGCACTTGCTCGAAAATTATTCACCAGACATGATGTGTGTTAACGAAACAAAACTCAAAGAGAAACATCAGCTGATAATGACTGATTACAATATAATTAGAACTGATCGAAATTAAATAATAAAATAATTAAAAATGCTATTTTTGATAATTTCTTTTGTTTAGAACTATGTATTATTTTAACAAAACTTCCTAATAATAATAACTTTTATATAATTTCTGCTTATGCATCACAAACAAATTCCAATTGTTTTATAAACGAGTTAAAAAAAAATTTTTGAAGTTCTATGTCTAGACAATCCAAATAACTATTATATAATAACAGGGGACTTTAACGCAAAACATAATTACTGGTTAAATGCGAAGAATAATAGTAGAGGGAATCAGCTAAATAAATGGTTAGAACAAAATAAAATTTTATATAGACATAAACTGCTTGTAACAGACTTGCCTACATTAACGCAAACTCCTATTTAAATTTAATTATTAGTGATTCAAGAATAAATTTTGTTTTCCACAATTCCTATGGATAGTGACCATTGTGGTATCCTATCAAATTTCGAATTAACAATGATAAACTTTTACCTGAAATCCCACCAAATGACAATAAATTACTATTTAATAAAGCAAACTGGAATAAATTTAGAAAAGAATTAGATAAAAATTTTAATAACGTTTATGAAAATAATGAAAAAAAAATAGTTAATAATATCAATGATATTAACTTTCATTTGTTGAAATTAAACGAAATAATTTTAAAAACAATTAACAACAATACACCGAAAATCAATATAAAAAACAACTTTCTAATTAAATATAATTCAATTAAATTAAAAAAGTTTTTAAAAAAAAGAGTATTTTAATAAATGACAATCATAAAATATATAAGCTAAATCTCAATTTCTCGGTACCACAAATCATACTATTAATAATAATATAAATACCCTAATCAAAGAACAAATCAAAATAGAAATTAGTACATATTGGAATAATAGAATAAGAAAAATCATTCCCGGAAATAACCATAATATGTTTCCTGAAATCAATAAAATTTTTAGGAAAAAAAATGGTGATTCCACAATACCTTTTAAATGAAAATAATATAGACTCAAATAAACTTAACAAAACAATGATGATAAATTCATTGTTACTAACCCTATAGATATTAATTAAATAGTCGGTACATACTTAGAACATACTCATAAAAAACACAATCACCTTTTTAGCAACTTTCACAGTAACATATCTAATAAAATCAACTATTCTAGACAATTAAATAAAGAAGAACTGAATAACAATGTTTCCTTATGTAATTTTAGCGAACAAAACAAATCAGATAAATAATATGTAGAAAATAGTTATTTCACGAACTTTGATGATCTTAACTAGAAATTTAAATCACTTAAACCAAAAACTTCTTGTGGCTACGATAACATACCAAATATTATTCTAAAGAATTTAAGCAACAAAATAATAAACCAATATTTAATTCTTTTTAACAATTGCTTAAACTCATCTTATTTTCCGAACATATGGAAAAAAGCCAAAGTCATACTTTTTAAAAAACCTGGCAAAGACCCTCTTATACTAGGAAATTATAGGCCCATAAGCCTATTACCCAACATAAGTAAGGTGTTCGAGACAATAATAAATAATAAAATTAATATGTTTGTCAATAAAAATAATATTTTAGTAAACAACCAATTTGGGTTCAGACACAAGCTTGGTGCTATAAATGCTCACAACACTACGACGTTTGCTGGAACATTAATAAGAAAAATGCTACCGGAGCATGCCTAATCGATTTAGAAAAAGCGTTTAACAGCATATGGTTAGATGGATATAAATATAAATTTCCGAACCACCTTATTGATGTTATTCTCAATATGATTTATGGTAATAAATTCTATATTTCCTCTAAAGATTCAAAATGCTATAAATTACATAATATTGAAAATGGTCTAATGCAAGGCACGGTGAATTCACCAATATTATTCTCGCTATATATCAATGAACTACTAGAAATAATAAATTCATTCAAAAGCAAACATCATTCATTGGCCTTTGCCGACGATATAATTACAAGTATTAGTAATATACAAGTAGCAACAAAATAGAAAATGCAGCCCAAAAAATGTGTAATTTTGTAATCGATTATTGTAAGGTCTGGCAGCTAAAAATTAATTACAATAAATGTGAAACTATTCTATTCCGCAATACGTATAAAAACTTAAACTACAATTTAAAAAAGCAATGGAGAAAATTTGAAATAAAAAGTCCTTCAAATGATATATTACCGAAAAAAAAAATCAGTTAAGTATCTAGGTACTAATCTCGAATTTAATATTAACTACTCTAATCATATCAAAGAAATCATATTTAAAGCGAATAAAGCATTTGTGGCATGCAAAAAACTGTTTTTCAGCAAAACAATAAGTACAAGAGTTAAAATTATAAGTTTTCAAGCTTTTGTCAGACCCACATTAACCTATGCTTCAACAATCTGGTACAACATGAGTGTCAGATTCATGGAAAAAATCAGAAAATTTGAGAGAAAGTGCATAAGAGTGTGTTTAAACGAGTGCAAAAAGCCCGAAACTAATTTTTTGCATTATTTTTCAGACAAATATATATATAAACGAGGAAGAGTGTAGTAGAGTAGACTGTGTCAACTCTGGGATACCCGTATGACCGTTATATAAACATTATATCATTATTATTATAAACATTAATTACTTTTGGCAAAATTTCAAACATATCAGATTTATTAGGTGTAGTGTAATGCTCTTATAAAAGAAGGAGTTGTATGGCAGCTACTCGAACTCTTGGCAGTAGAGCAAACAAATTTTGCAGTAACTTTGGCCATTACACTAAACTATTTTTGGCAAAATTTCAGACACCCAACTTCAATAGGTATAGAGTAATGCTCATATAAAATAAGAAGTTGTATGGCAGCTACTCGAACCCTTTGCAGTAGACCAACCAAATTTTGCAGAAACTTTGGCCATAAAACTAAACTACTTTTGCCAACATTTCAGACACGTAGCTGTAATAGGTACAGAGAAATACTCATATAAAAAAGGAAGTTGTATGGCAGCTACCCGAACCCATGGACCAAAATGGCTGGATTTAAATAGCGATGACGGCTATTGGAAAAAAACGAATTTGCGAAAATTTCACGATCCTAGCTCCTTTAGTTTTTGAGTTATCATGCGGACGGACGGACAGACGGACGGACAGACGGACGGGCGGACGGACGGACGGACAGACGGACGGGCGGACGGACGGACGGACAGACAGACGGACATACATAGCTAAATCGATTTTTTTTTCGATTCTGATCCGATCCATACACTTGAGTCTATATCTACCCCCCCTCCTTCTCTGCGTCACAAACGTAATGGCAAATTTATTATACCCTTTGACTATATAGTCATACGGGTATAAAAATCAAAATTAACAAGAATTGATAATTTCATAATTAAATTGATTCGCCAACATTTTGATAGAGCAATTAACACTCCCGAAAATGATTTAATATCCCATATATTCTACCATAATACTGAATATATTAAAAAAACATTAAAATCGCGCTTCATAGCACCCGAACATTTCATTTATTTAGATAAAGAAGGTTTTATACAAAGCCAAAACCATGTCCCTCTACTATTTCATTATAATAGAAGGGCTACATGTACTAAAATAGAATTTGATTCAAATAATATTGACATTGGTTGCCTGAAATACGACACCCTTTACCCAAATAAGGATATGTCTGTCTATAGAGATTATTGGTGGTTAAAACATTTAAATTGAGCTTAAAAAATTTTTTTTTTTTATATTAAAGTTTTATTTTTAGATATAGTTTTAGAATAGTGGTTAGGTTAGTTTTAAGGTTTTTATTTTCAATACTAATGAAAATGAATTGGTTTTTTAAGTAATTTTTTTTACAATTATTACATAATAGAAAAAAATATATAAAAAAGATATATATTGTTTGTAAATATAAATAAATAAACTAAGAAAAAAAATATTATATTTTTACATGTAAATCAACTAAAACAATAAATTTATTCTAATTTTGTAAACTTTTTTATGGATGTAAAGAGAAACAGAAGAAACAAATAAAATGTTACAAAAAAAAATAAGAAAAAAAAACACCATGCAAAAGTTAAAATACCATTTACCTATTCCATAGGTGTACGGTAAAAAAAATCAGGATAACTTAACAACTACTGACGCAATCTCATGAAATATGTGCTGTAGGTTACTTGCGTGCGGACGAAATCGAGTTTAGGCCAAACGAGCATAATTCCTAAACTAATGAAGTTAGAACCTACAAATTTGGTACCAGAGTACCTCTTCCTATGTCCTTAGAATTAGAAATTCCAAATTTGCACAAGGGTTAACTAGTATTGAAATATCCGCAGCGACTGTATATAGACGAAATCCGACCCAAATTTTAACTGTAAACGAATTAAATAGACCCATGGGTTTGGATTCTGAATCCCTTAATTGATCTAAGGTCAAACGAACATAAATTAAAAATCACCATAACTCAACAACTAATGAGGTTTCTTCATTACATTAGTGCTGTGGGTTACTAGCAATGAAACTACGACGGAGATTGCGTATGGTCGAGATCGGGCCATGGGTTCGGATCAAAAACTTTTTCATCAAATTAAGGCCAAACGAGTATAATTACGACACCAAAGAAAATAGGACCTCTAAATTTGGTATAAGGGCGTCTCTTCCTGTTCCCTTAGTGTCCTCGAAATTGGGAACCAATTGGAGTCGTGGGTCGGTAACCATCCACACAGTTCCGAAGACCTTAAAGCGTATCTTCGAAAATAATAAAGATAGTAACTTCAAACAAATGAAGAAGCTTCAAATTTGGTACAAGGGTGTTTCTTACTATTTCCTACGTGTACCCCTAATTTATGATCAATATGAGTGGTGGTTCAGGTTTCTCTCTTAAACCTCCCAAGGTTTAAAAGCTTATCATCGAAATTAATGAAAATAGCAACTTAAAATTAAGATAGAATGTTCCAATTGTGTATCAAAAGTATCACCGGGACTGCATATGGGCGAAATCGGACCATGGTTTCGGGTTCTTGAAGCCTTAAACCATACTCAAAAACTAATGCCGCTATTTTGATGAAATTTAAACTCTTGGTTACTAGTAATGAATGTACCATGTGAATTGATTCTGGTCGAGTTCGGACAATGAGTTCGGATTCTAGAAAAATTTGATCGATTTGAGGCTAAACAGGTATAATTTCGAAATCAAACAAGATAGAACCTTAAAATTTGGGGCACAGGTGTTTCTTTTTATTTGCTTTCTGTACGTGAACTTTTGAATGAATTGGAAAAGCGGTTTGTGTACCATCTCTAATGCTCCTATATACTTACTTAAGTTGTGTTCAAAGGTATTTGCTGCATGTGTGTAAAATTTATTTTTATATATATAGATGAATTATATGAAAGGTATTTTATTTTTATTTTATTTTATTATATTTTATTTTAATTTATTTTTTTTTTGTCTTTCTCTTTGATTAAATTGAATTGTAATAATTATTATTGAGAAAACAATGTTAATAAAAAGCCAAGGCTGGAGTCTTTAGAAAATATATTGAAATACATGCTTAAACTACATTTGAAAAAACAAGCATTGTACTAAATAAAGAAAAAAAAACAAAAATAAAGGTTTTAAATTTGTCATTGTATTTTAGAAATACATTTATTACATATTTTCATTATTAAATTTTGTGATAAAAGGCTAATGAAAGCATTAAAGGTTTTATTTAACATTAAAAACCATCGAATTTTATCAACTTTTTTTTATATATTATCACAAATTAATATTTCTTTCGAAAAACTTTGAATTTTATTATATAAAACATTACAAAATAAATAAATTAAAAGAACAAATTTAAAAATTATTTAAAATTGAAATAAATATTCAAGGGTACTAAATCATTCAACAGTAAATGCACTATAGCTAAATTTGAAGCCTGAAAAGAAGTAATTACTGCATGTGTGTAAGATTTTATTGAATTGGATAAAAAGTTTTAAATATGTAATTATGTAATTGCATTTTACGAATCCACTTACTCCAAGTTTATTTATTTTTTAATATTTTTAAATAGATAAATTAGAAAGAATTTTTAATATTTTTTAATAGATGAAATAATTAGAAAATGTTTCTAGTATTATAAAGTTAATTTCGCTATGTCTCACAATCAAAGTAATAAAGCTTTTATGGTTTTAAAATGACTTATGGAATTCTCCTTAAATTTGACCCAAATAGGTGTAAGGTATTTTTAATTCGTGAGAGTAGAACAGAAAGGATTTTTAATATTTTTGAATAGATAGTATAATTAGAAAATGTTTTTAGTATTATAAAGTTGATTTGGTTAGCTATGTCTTACGATCAAAGTAAATAAAGCTTTTAGGGTTTTAAGATGTCTTATGGACTTCTCTTTAAATTTGAATCAATTAAAAATACCCTATAATTCGGTTGAATCGACTTATTGTTTCTTTACTTGTTTAAATTTAAACGGGGTCTTTAAATTTGAGGAAAGTGTCTCCTATGTTTAGCCATCTTTGTTTAGATAATAAAATTAAAAAAAAAATATATTAATTTTGGTGGATATCATAATTTAATTCCTAGAACCCAAAAATTTTTTAGCGGCGGGCGGTGTAGGTAGATTTTTGTGAATAATCATAAGTTTGCTTCTTAAAAATTTCCGAACCTTCACTTGCATTGAAATTAGGATTTAAAAATGTATAGTCAATGTATATATTCCAAAATTAAAAGTTAACAGTGAAACCCCAATAACAAATTTTGATACTTGTTTAAGAGGTTTCGTGACTGCATTAGGATAATATTCTAAGTATTGATTTTGTGATTATTCCGAATTAATAATGAATTAATGAAATAACTGTATTAAACTATTATCATTTATTCTACCCAACACCTATGAAATAGGTAAAAGGGTAATTTAACTCTGGTATGGTGTTTGTAACCATCGGAAGGAAGCAAGCTAAATATGGAAAATAATATATATTTGTGATCAGCGTCACCTCCAGAGTTAATTTAGCGATGTTCGTCCGTCCATATTTAAGTATATACTATAACTCAAAAATTAATTGAGCTATTTTTATGAAATTTATACTGTAGGTTACAAGTAATGAAAGTACGGCGGGGATTCCATACCATCTTGATCCGACCTTTGGATGACCTACCTATTAATTAAAAATAGTACATTCAAATATGGTACAAGAGTGTTCTTTACTAGTTTTTGTTTTCCCGAAATTTGGGATCAATTGGAGCAGTGGTTCAGGTGCATCTCTTAGATGATAAGATTTTAAAAATTTATCTTTGAAAATAATAAAGATAGTAATTTAAAATAAAGATAAACACTTCATATTTGGTACAAAAGTTTTTTTCCCATTTTCCTCGTGCTGCTAAAATGCGGGATCAAGAGGAGTGGGCGTTCGAGTAACTCCCACAAATCTCCCAAAATTCAACAATCATAACTTTAAAATAATTAAAAGTAGACACCTTTAGTTTGATATAAAAGTGTTCTGTTTAGTCTGCAATACGTTCCTAACATAGGAAATTGAGTTAAGTAGTGGTTCTGGTGCCACACTCTTGCATAGATATAAGAATATTTTATAAATCAATAACGATAAAACCTGAAATTTGGAACGTAACGGGTAATATATAATACTTTTCATTTTTAAAAGGCGAAGAAGGTAGTCAAATTTAAATATAAAACATTTTATTTATTTTATCTTATAAACTAACAAATCCAAGGGTTTTTAAAAAAGCATACTTTCAATAACGTTGAAGATTTAATGTTAACGTTTAATTTAGAAAATTTAAGCACAGGTGAGTAAGTTACTGCTTCCTTATAAAAACACTAAATTTTTAAGTCCTAACAGCATTCAATGTGGAAGGTTGTTAAATTTCTCAAGGATCAAACCTCACTCCCCAAAATTTGTAATTTTACTATTTTAGCAAAAACGATTAAAACTGAAAGACACTTTCTTCAATTTAAAGAACTGCTTTTAAATTTAAGATAAACCTTTAACATATGTTCAGCCTTTCAACTATGTATATTAACATATACATCATATCATTCAAACATAAAGTTTTATTAAGTGTAGTGTAATGCTCATATAAAAGAAGGAGTTGTATGGCAGCTACTCGAACCCTCTTCAATAGACCAACCAAATTTTGCTGTAACTTTGGCTATTAGACAAAAATATTTTTGGCAAAATTTCAGACACCCAGCTTCAATAGGTATAGTATAATGCTCATATAAAATAAGAAGATGTATGGCAGCTACTCGAACCCTTTGCAGTAGACCAACCAAATCTTACAGAAACTTTGGCCATAAAACTAAACTAAATTTGGCAAAATTTCAGACACGCAGCTGTAATAGGTACAGAGTAATACTCATATAAAAAAAGGAAGTTGTATGGCAGCTAATCGATCCCATGGACCAAAATGGCTGGATTTAATTAGCGATGACGGCTATTTGAAAAATAAACAATTTACCGAAAATTACATCCTAGCTCTTTTAGTTTTTGAGTTACCGTGCGAACGAACCGATAGCTAAATCGATTTATTTTTCAATTCTGATCCGACCCATACACTTGGGTCTATATCTACCTCCTCTCCTCCTTCTCTGCGTCTCAAACGTAATGGCAAATAGTCATGCTATATAGTCATACGGGTAGAAAAATTGGGCAGAGATTCAAGTTACAGGTGTTCGAAAATAGCCAAATGTACATTTTCGAGCCCTTATCGCTCCTAAACAGAGGGCACATGCCAAAAACATTTTGTTAACCGACTCCTATAAATCTTTAAAGATCTACCTTCTCCCTAAATTTCTTCCAATTTCTAGTCTCTAGCTCGAACAATTCAGAAGATATGGGGTACCGAAAAATTAGTAAAAATTGAGTTTCGCATAACGGTTAATTTTAGTACCGTATGGCAACTCAATATAAATATGCGATATAACTCAATATAAATATGCGATATTGCACGTCTACATTCGTTATGGAACGTAGACGTGCTAAAAGTTAAAGGAAAAATTTAAATTAATAAGTTTTATTTTTTATTAAACTTAAATTACGTAATTTTTTATTGCCGCATGAAATTTGATCACTTCATTATTTAAAAGGATCGAGAAGTAGTTGTTCTTACAACCATAAGCTTGATAGCAATGGATTGTCCTAAATGTAAGCTGAAAATTAGAGGGGAAACAGGTGTAAGGTGTGCTGGGGTAGGTAACAAGATATACCACAGTCAAATTAAATGCTCGGGACTGTATGCAATTGGAGTACTAAATGTGAATCCCAATATCAAATTTATATGTGATGATTGTATTTTATACATCCAAAGTGTTGATATGGTGGTTCAAAACATAGATTGCTCAACAAAAAATTGTGATTATTTAAAAGAATACAAGGCTGCATTTGAATGTCCGTTGAAGTAAAATGAACAAGAGGTTATGCAATTACTAAAAGCCATCGAAGGAAGATATTTAGAGAGATTAGAGAAATAAAAAAAGAAAAAAAAAGTGAAATTGAGAAAATGTGTCAACTTACGGAAACTTTAAAATTGGAGAGTGCAAATATGAATGCCAATCTTAAAAATACTATATCTAAGAACAATGAACTATGTAGTGAATTAAAAATTTTAAACAATGAAAACCAGAAAAATATAAATAAGTGTTAAATATAATGAAGAAGACTTAATTAACAAACTTGAGGCACAGAACGCTAATTTAAAGCACATTTCTATGAAAGTGGTGAAAATATATCAAGCAAAAAATTTAACAAATGCTAAATATAATTCTATAACAGAAATTGATAAAGAATCTTTCCGAAAAGTGATTGAAAATGAAAAGGTATCAATAGGATGGGAGCGTTGTAAAGTTTTAGATGCTTTGAGAGTTCCACGATGCTACAAATGCAAGGGGTTTAATCACAAAACTGTAAATTGCACCAAAGAGGAAACGTGTAGGAAATGCCATCAAAATCACAAAAGTAAAGATTGTAATAAAGAAGAAGTTAACAAATATATTAATTGTTTAAAAATTAATGAAACACTTAAGCTGGTTTAAACGTTGATCACAAGATTTTCAGTGTAACGTGTTCAGTTTACCAGAGAAAGTTAAGCAATCTAAAACAAAAAATTGGATATTAGCAATCAATGATAGTTGAGAAAGAAAACAAAATCTCAATTGGATATTAGTAGTGAACATACTAATACTAATGATAATAATATTAATGTCAATAATAATAATAACAATACTAATAATAATAATAATAATAGTAATAATCATAATAAAATTAATAATAATAACAATAATAATAATACAAATAATTTTAACAATAACAATATTAATAATAACAACAATAAGGAACATAAACTGGGCATGGTAAAATAAGTTGAATCGAAAACAGAGGAATCTATAAAGAAATCTATCTACGGATGTGATAGTCAAAGTCACATTAAATGTAAATATACTTATTATAATTGCTAAGATATTTATAGCAATTTTAAGTTATTGTCTAAGTCTAGTACATTGTAAAATAATAATTGTAATTTCATAACATATAATTATATATAATAAAATAAAATAATATATATTATTTTGAAGCCTATAAAAAGAGCTCTCTTTTACTGAACTGTTGTTACAAAAATTTCTATATATGGATTTTCCGATTTTGGAAAAATGTAGCTGCTTAACAGGTGGCGCTACAAAAAAACTTCTTCTATGAAATTATATAGACTTAACTGTTTGGATCGGATCAGAATCGAAAAATAAATCGATTTAACTATGTATTCAAAAAATAAAGGAGCTAGGATTTTGAAATTTAATAGCCGTCATGGCTATTTAAATTCCGCCATTTTGTCCACGGGTTCGAGTACCTGCCATTCAACTTCAAAAAATTTTGTAAAATTGTGCCTATATAGCTTCACTCTGTCCGTCCGTCGGTCCGTATGTTTACAAAAACTTTTACACCGTTTGAAATAGAGAAAAGAAATTTTAACCATGGGTAGTTTTTGCAAAAAAAATAATTTCGTAGAAGAATTTTTTTCTGTAGCCCCACCTGTTACGGGGCTACAGCCCCCAAAGTTGAGAAAAGCCCTATATTTAAATATTTATAACAAGAGTTCTGTTAGATATATTTTCAATCTTAAAACGGCAAACGATAGCTGGTTTCATAAACTTTATAAATTTTTGCCAGGCAAATGTTTAGGGTTGCCATACGGTGCTAAAATTTAACATTACACAAAACTCAATTTTTGCAAAATTTTTGACCACACATATCTTCTGAACAGTTCAAACTAGGGTCTTGAAATTTTAGGAGAAGTTAGATACTCAAAAATTAGTAGGAGTCGGTTAACAAAATTTTTTTGTTCAGCCCCATGCTTAGGAGCTATAAGGGCTCGAAAATTTAAATTTTGCTATTTTTAAACACCTGTACTTTGAATACCTATCCAAATTTTTTTTTAGTAATACACAAAATTCAAAGCTCTATAATTATATTTCAACATGTGTCAAAGGTTTTCCTTAATTTTGAAAGGTGACGAAGCTACAGCTTCTGCAAATTCCAAAAAAGCTTTATATTTAAATTGATATAACAAGAGTTCTGTTAGGTTTCTTTTCAATAAAAAAACGGTAGAAGGGAGCTGCTTTTATAGGCTTTCCAAAAAAATTAAGCTTAAATGTATAGGGTTGCCATACGGTACTAAAATTTACCATTATATAAAACTCAATTTTTGCAAACTTTTTGGCCCCACATATCTCCTAAACGGTTTAATATAGGGTCTTGAAATTTTGGGAGAAGTTAGATCCTCAAATATTAGTAGGAGTCGGTTAACAAAATTTTTTTGTCAAGCCCCTTGTTTAGGAGCTATAAGGGCTCGAAAATTTAAATTTTGCTATTTTTAAGCACCTGTAACTTGAATACCTGCGAATTTTTTTTTTTATTAATATGCAAAATTTAAAGGCTCAATATTATATTTTAACATATGTTAAAAGTTTTTCTTAAATTTAAAAGCGGTTCCTTAAATTGAAAAAAGTGTCTTTCAGTTTTACCCATTTTTGCTTAGATTGTATAATTCTAAGTAAAATTTCAAATTTTTGTGGAATTCACAATTTAATTCCTAGAACCTAAAATATGGAGGGGGACGAAGGGAGGGGGGGGGGGGGCTAGACAAAGTTAGATCCTTGAGAAACTTGGCAACCTTCCCCATTGAAAGGCTATAACAACTTTAAAATAAAAATATTTACTGTTAGCACTAAATTTTATAATAAGCAGTAACTATTTCCAAGTAAATATTTCCAAAGTTAAACTCAGTATGTAATACAATATAATTTTGAAAATGTGCTTTTTTAAAAACCCTTGGTTTTTTTTCATCACTTGTTTTATCTTAGCATTACTCTGTACTTGTTAAAGCTGGGTGTCTGAAATTTTGCAAAAAAAAGTTTAGGTTATGGCCAAAGTTTCTGTAAAATTTGGTTAGTCTAGTGCCGTGGGTTCGAGTAGCTGCGATACAACATCTTCTTGTATATGAGCATTACTCTACCAATAATGAAGCTGAGGATCTGAAATTTTTCCACAAATAGTTTAGTGTAATGGCCAAAATTGCTGCAAAATTCGGTTGGTCTACTACATAGAGTTCGAGCAGCTGCCATACAACTCCTTGTTTTAAATGAGCATTACACTACACCTAATGAAGGTAGGGTTCTGAAATTTTGTCAACAATAGTTTAGTGTAATGGCCAAAGTTACTGCAAAATTTGGTTGGTCTGCTCCAGAGGGTTAGACTAGCTGTCATACATCTTCTTCCTTTATATGAGCATTACACTACACCTAATAAAGCTGTATGTTTGAAATTTTGCCAAAAGCAATTAACCGGGTGATATAATGTATATATTACGGTCATACGGGTATCCCAGAGTTGACACAGTCTACTCTACTACACCCTTCTTCGTTTCATACTAAAAGTACTTGCATATATTTAGAATTTCTTTTTATATAGAAAATTAACTATATAATATTTTTTATGTTTGTCATAGTATCTTTTATTGGGCGTTTTACTTTTTGAACCTGTTAAATTAGTACATAGTACTCGTATACTAAAAATTTAAATTATTTGTAACTAGCAGATTTACCCGGCGTTGCCCGGAAGCTTGAAAATTGTAAAAAAGTAAGTTTCACCCAATTTTTTGAGATACTACTTTGCCTATAAATGCCACAAAAAAATATTTGTGGAGTTCCGTTAACCCATCGTAGCCCAACAGCTTTTTATAGGTTTATTCGTTGCTTTGCTATATATTAGAAATGATTTAACAGATTAACTTCAAATTTCGTATATGTGTTCTTCTTTGAAAATGAAGTTCAATTTACTAACAGACTTGAAAGTTGTTAACCCCTGCCGACGATTGTTCAAAAAAAAATTTGTAAGTAAATTACGTCCAATTTTTGAAAGTAGGTACAACTTCTTTGAATTAGGGAAATACTTAAAAAAAAGGT
This sequence comes from Dolichopus griseipennis, assembly GCA_963082915.1. Classification (NCBI taxonomy): domain Eukaryota; kingdom Metazoa; phylum Arthropoda; class Insecta; order Diptera; family Dolichopodidae; genus Dolichopus; species Dolichopus griseipennis. The sequence continues at coordinate 247,746,863 of OY720441.1, read as the reverse complement.
TTGTCGAGTTCTTTTAATCGATTGCGAAACAAAAACTTTAAAAAACAGTTTGCAAAACAATTTGAGCGATTATCTCTAATTTTTCTATGCTGCTTCTTGACAATTTGGTGCTCCTTGACGATATAGTTGGGGATGGTAGGTTTCCGGTGAACAATGTTAACTGAATTAAAATGAAAATAGGTCAAAAGGGGATTTTCTTGAATTGCCAACGCTTGAATAAAATATAGTCGATGGTTTAGAAAAGGTTTAAAAATTCGCTTTTCAACTTATATTTTGTTTAGTACTCACCTGAAAGTTGTAATACGCTCTTCCTCGTTTTTTTATGATTTTATGAGAGAAATGTAGGCTTATTTTTTGGAAAAACTGTTTTAAAATACTATGTATTTAAGCATTATATATAACAAATTGAATTTTTTGATTTTTAGATTTCATTTGAAGAAAACTGAAAATTTCATTGAATCTTTGTTCAAAACGCACAAACAGGTCAAAACCAAATTAACCCTGTGGGTTTTAATTAAAATGCTGGTACAAAATTTTCAATAAAATACTTTTAATCGTATAAGAAAATAAAATATACAGAAAACTTCTTATCATCGTCGTGGAAAATAGGTTAATCGAACTTAACTAAAACTTTTCGCCTCTCTTTTAGACTACAAAATCAACCTGTAAAATTGGACACAAATCGAAAACACAAAATTTTTTGAAAGTCCGCCAGGCCGAAATGGGTTAATTTATTCCAACCAAATTTATACAACTAAATGCGGTTGCTAAGAGGAACATTTGTGCAAAATTTCAAGTCAATCGGTCAAACAGTTTTGACTCGACATCAAAAACATTGAAAAAGCTTCTTTGCACTCTCGTGCCCAAACGGGTTAACCGAACTCAACAAAAATTTGTCCCAGACTTTATTTTCGACTGCGAAACCACCTTGTAAAATTGGCCACAAATCGGAAACACAAAATTTTTTGGAAGCCCGCCAGGCCGAAATGGGTTAAATTATTCCAACCAAATTTATGCAACTATTTGCGGTTGCTAAGAGGAACATTTGTGCAAAATTTTAAGTCAATCGGTCAAACTGTTTCGGCTCGACATCAAAAACATTGAAAAAGCTTCATTGTGCCCTCGTGCCCAAACGGGTTAACCGAACCCAACAAAAATTTGTGCCAGCCTCTCTTTTTGACTGCAAAACCACCCTGTAAAATTGGACACAAATCGGAAACACAAAATTTTTTGGAAGCCCGCCGGGCCGAAAGGGGTTAATTTATTCCAACCAGTTTTATACCATTAATTTCGTGTAATAAGAAGAACATTCGTGCAAAATTTCAAGTGAATCGGTCAAACCGTTTCGACTCGACATCAAAAAAACGAAAAAGCTTAAAACGGCTCTGGAGCCGCAACCTGCTGACTTATAAAAATGCGACATAGCCTATGTCACCCCCCGGACTCCCAAAATTATTCCTCTAAAATTTGGTGTCAATCGGACCACTGGTTTTCACGTGAATCCTGGACAAACAAACAAACAAACAAACAAACAAATTTTCTTCTTTATATATTAGATTATTAAAAATTGATGTACTAAATTATGTGATAAAAAGCTAATGTGGTTAAAAGCATTAATGTGTTTGGTTTGTTTTAAATATGAAACAAATTTATTTTACTAGCAGATTTACCCAGCGTTGCCGGATTTTTTTTTTTGTTTTTATAGCGTATAGGTCAAACTCGCTCAGTCAATTATCTTGAAAATTTGTATATAAAGATGATTTGCTATGGAGAGTGTTCTGGGCTTAAAGTTGGAAAAGTTTTCAAACTTTTTTGTAAAATATAAAAGGTGTGACCGAATTTTATATAAGTGTTGCTGTTACACTCTGCAGTTTACTGTATTAGTAGACTTGAAATTTGTTAAATAATATAGGTTTGATGATAAATCTAAAAAAATTTAGAAAATCCACAAAAATTTTTAAAATACTATCCAATAATAGAGAGGCACAGAAACGCTCAACTGGGTATTATATAATTTAAATGTAGAGATTATTATTCCCGTATGACTATAGGTCAAACAGTTATACTAAATCTGTCATTACGTTTTCGGCGCAGGGAAAACGGAAAATAGATATAGTATCATGGGATACTAATAGATAAGACATGGGTCGGATCAGAATCGAAAAATTGCAATCTAGTTAGTTAGCTCTACGGGTCAACATTTGGTGGTCTACTGCATTAGGTTCGAATAATTGCTATACAACTTCTTTATTAAGAGCATTATTCTATACCTAATTAAGAAAGGTGTCTGCAATTTCCCTAAAAATATTTTAGCTAGTACATTTGCAAAATTTGTTTGTGCAAAATTTAATTGGGGTAGTGCAGTGCGTTCGATTTGTTGCCATACAACTTCTTGTTTTATAGAAGCATTACTTTATTTCAATAGTAGTTAACTTGAATGGCCAATGGCTGAATAAAATATAGACGATTTAGGATATTATTAATCGGATTCTTTATTAGCATTATTTTTATTATTATCAATTTTATTAATGTGAATTAAAATTTTTTATGGAATGACAACATTACAAAATTTAAGAGTTTTAATTATATTGTTATAAAACTTTACAAAAAAAGTCATTAGGTATCGTGCCCAAACATGTTAAACGAACTCAACAAAAATTTGTGTCAGCCTCTCTTTTCGACTGCAAAACCATCCTGTAAAATTGGACACTAATGCGAAACGAAATATTTTTTTGAAAACCCGCCGTGCCCAACTTTATACAACTAATTACGGTTGCTAAGGGAAACATTTGGTAAAAATTTCGATTCAATCTGTCAAACCGTATCGACTCGACATTTAAAAAACAAAAGAGCTTAAAACGGCTCTGGAGCCGGAATCTGTTGATATAACTTATGTCATCTTACGGGCTCCCAGAATTATTCCTCAAAAATTTTGTGACAATCGGACCAGTGGTTTTCACGTGAACCCTCGACAAATAAACAAACAAACATAGAAGTAAACAAACAAATTATCTTCTTTATACTAGTACGACTATTAGTCAAAAGCGTATACTAAATTTGCTATTACGTTTGTGACGCAGAGGAGGAAGGGGGTAGATATAGTCTCAAGTGGATGGATTGGATCAGGATAGAAAAATAAATCGATTTTGCTATGTATTTATTAGTATTTGTACACTCCCTGTTTAGGATCTATAAGGGCTCGAAAATTAAAATTTTGCTATTTTTAAACATCTGTAACTTGAATACCTATCCAATTTTTACACCCATATGACTATATAGTCAAAGGGTATAATAAATTTGCCTTTGCGAAGCAGAGATGGAGGAGGGGGGGGGGGGGGGAGATATAGACCTAAGTGTATAGATCGGATCAGAATAGAAAAATAAGTTGATTTTGCTATGTATGTCCGTCCATCCGTCCGCACGATAACTCAAAAAATAAAGGAGCTAGGATCTTGAAATTTTCGCTAATTTGTTTTTATGCAATAGCCATCATCGCTCTTTAAATCCAACCATTTTTGTCCAAGGGTTCGAGTACTTGCCATACACCTTTTTTTATATGAGCATTACTGTGTAATTATTAGAGCTGGGTGTCTAAAATGTTGGCAAAAGTACTTTAGTTTTACGGCCAAAGTTTCTGCGAAATTTGGTTAGTTTAGGGCAGTGGGTTCGAGTAGCTGCCATACAACTTCTCATTTTATATGAGCATTACTCTATACCTATTGAAGCTGGGTGTCTGAAATTTTCCAAAAATAGTTTAGTGTAATGGCCAAAGTTACTGCAAAATTTGGTTAGTTTACTGCAGAGGGTTCGAGAAGCTGTCATACAACTTCTTCTTTTATGTGAGCGTTACACTACACCTAATAAAATTGTATTTTTGAAATTTTGTCGAAAGCAATTAACCGGATGATATAATGTATATGTTACGGTCATACGGGTATACTAGAGTTGACACAGTTTACTCTACTACATCTCTCGTTATATATTAAAGTAGTTTTTGATTGCAGTGGATGTTCTTTGCAAAAACACTTAATAACAAATGCAACAACCAAATATTATTTTTATGAGTGTATTAAAGATGTTTTAATTTTCAAAATGATATCCAACATATTTTTGTCAATTTGTATGTTTATACTCGTATGACTATAAGTTCAAAGGGTATACTAAGTTTGCAATTACGTTTGTGAGGCAGAGAAGGAGGCGGGGTACATATAGCCTCAAGGGTATAGATCGTATCAGAATCGAAAAATAAATCGATTTAGCTACGTATGTCCGTCCATCCGTCCGTCACCATGATAATTTTATAATCTTTATATATATAGGGCAAAAATTTATTTTTGTTTTTTATACCGTATAGGCTCCAAACTTGCTCGGTCAATTATCATGAAAAGTATAAAAAATATACTTAATAGTATATAAAATATATATAAAGGGTTTTGGATAAGAGGAGTGTTCTAGACTTAAAGTTGTAACAGTTTTCAAACTTCTTTGTAAAGTATAACTTATTTGTCTTAAAAGAAAAAATCTTAATCTTAAAAGAGTAAACTAGATACATTGTCTATCGGTCACACCTATTTTATTTTACAAAGAAATTTGAAACCTGCTACAACTTTAAGTCCTTTTTTCAAGTCAATCGGATAAACCGTTTCGGCTCAACATTTAAAATATTAAATTTTAATATTTTAAATAATAATAAATTACAATTATATAATAATAAAAATTACGTAATTAGTAATTTTTATTATATAATATTTATTATATAATAATAAAAATTACTTATAGCAATTGTAATTTATTATTTTTGATAATTTTGTAAACTGTTTTATCCAATAAGCGAAAATTATTTTAAAATAATAATATTTTTTAACTAAATTTGTGGAACAAAAATCCACTTAGAAATATCTGCTTATTGAGAAATATAATTTAAGGTTAAAATGTGAATTCTTACAAAATATAATAAAGAATCTAGTTTATTAGAACGATAAAGAAATAAAAATATTGTAATTTTCACTATAAAAAGTTAAATGGCTGGGTGGCACAGTGGTTGAGTGCCGACATTTCATGCAGAAAGGCCCGGGTTCGAATTCTGATGAAAGTGAAAAAACTTTTCTAGTTTTCGACTTGACTCAGCTACCATTCGCCATTGGGTTCAAATTAATGGGATAATTAATATTAAAAAAATACAATAATAAAACAATATAAACTAATGCAAAATATAAACAAATAATTTAATTGAATAATTTATCTCAGATATAGAATACCATATAACACAAATACAAAATATTGCAATATAAACAAAAAATAGAATTTTAAATATTGAAAATATATGACGTTTCTACAAGTTATATGTTTCAATTGTATACGGAATTCAATAAGACCAATTCTAATAACACGAATATAATGAACCCCCTGTACCAACATGAACCTATGGTATAGACAGGCTTATTTGCCTAACAGTTAAACAGTTAGCGCTTAAAAAAAGTAATAAAACAAAATTCTAAAAGATCAGATAAAATTGGGAATTAAACTTAGGAGGTTCTTCTAGAAAAAAAATATAAAAATAGCTTTAATTATAAATTACTAGCAGATTTACCCGGCGTTTCCCGGGAGCGTGCAAATTGCAAAAAAGCAAGTTTCGGCCATTTTTTCGAAGTACTGCTTTGGTTAAAAAGAAAGCCTCAAAAAGATATTTGTGAAGTTCTGTTAACCCGTTGCGGCCCAACAGCTTTTTAAAGGTTTTTTCGTTACTTTGCTATAAATTAGAAATGGTTTAACCGATTAACTTCAAATTTTGTATATGTGCTCCTCTTTGAGAATGGAGTTAACTCTATTAACGAACTTGGAATTTGTTAACCCTTGCCGCCCAACAATTTTTCCAAAAAAATTTTACGAAATATTGCTTGGTTTTTAACCAATTGCGGCACAGCAGCTTTTTACAGGTTTTTTACTTTACTCTTAAGCAGAAACGGTTTGACCATTTGAATGTAAATTTTGTATACGTACATGTATATATTTATCATTCCTGCGATTATTCAAAAAAAAATTTTTTGTATGTAAATTACGTCCAATTTTTGAAAGTAGGTAAAAATTCTTTGAATTAGGGGAATGTTTAAAAAATTGTTTTGTCGAGTTCTTTTAACTGTTTGTGAAACAAAATCTTTAAAAAACAGTTTGCAAAATAGTTTTAACGATTATCGCTAATTTTTCTATACGTTTTCCTTCTGCTTCTTGACAATTTGGTGCTCCTTGAATTTTTTTTGTTATTATTTAATAATTATGAAAAGTTTCAAGTGAAATTTGATAAATTTGTTGAAAAATTGCTATAATAATCCCTAAAAAAATTGTTTTAAAAAATTTCTTTATTACATTTTAAAATTTACATCTACACAATTCTTGTGCTAACTTTTTTTAATAAGATCAACTTAAATTAAAACTCCATTGAGAGGTGAAAAGGGTATACTAAGTTTGCCATTATGTCTAAGTAAGTAGTAGTTTACTTGAATTGCCAGAGTTTGAATAAAATATAGTTGATGTTTTAGAAAAGGTTTAAAAATCTGCTTTTCAACGTATATTTTGTTTTGTACTTACCTGAAAGTTCTCCTACGCTCTTTCTCGGTTTTATATGATTTTATGAGAAAAATGTAGGTTTCTTTTTTGTAAAAAACTGTTTTAAAATACTATGTGTTTAATCATAACATATACGAAATTGAATTTTTCGATTTTTAGATTTCATTTGAAGAAAGCTGCAATTTCACACTGAAATCTATTTTTAAAAAACAACAACTGCAAAGTAGATAAAAAACAAAGACTAACGAAAAAATGTAGAGAAGGAATATGTTACGTTATATAAATTTAAAGATATTATTATTCGGATTATTTATTAGCTTTATTTTTATTAATATTATCATTTAGCTTTTACTTTGACTATTTACTTTGACTAATTAAGTGAGCTTTTGGAATAAAGGTTAACTTGCGTTAATACCAAGCATTTGAAAATTTCATTGAATTTTTGTGCAAAACGCGTAAACAGGTCAAAACCAAATTAACCCTGTGGGTTTTTATAATTTAAATGCTGATACAAAATTTTCAATAAAATTTTTTTTAATCGTTTAAGCAAATACAATTTACAGAAAACTTCATGGCGTCTTCGTGGAAAACGGGTTAATCGAACTTATTTTAAATTTGTGTCAGCCTCTCTTTTTGACTGTCAACCAACCTGTAAAACTGGAAACAAATCGGAAACACAAAATTTTTTGGAAGCTCGCCAGGTCGAAATGAGTTAATTTATTCCAACCAAATTTATACAACTATTTCTATTTCATTTTCATTTCGACCTGGCGGGCTTCCAAAAAATTTTGTGTTTTCAATTTGTGTCCAATTTTACAGGGTGGTTTCGCAGTCGAAAAGAGAGTCTGGCACAAATTTTTGTTAAGTACGGTTAACCCGTTTGGGCACGAGGGCGCAATGAAGCTTTTTCAATGTTTCTGATGTCGAATCAACACGGTTTGACCGATTGACTTGAAACTGTGCACAAATGTTCTTCTTAGCAACCGGAATTTGTTGTATAAATTTGGTTGGAATGAATTATCCAATTATAATCATTCAATCATGTGTTAGTGGGGAACACAAGTGCGAATTTTTTCTTGCTTAAAAGTTTTTATTTTTTTTTTTTATAATAAATTTTTAAAATATACTTATAGTATATTACTTCATCGTATATTACTTCATTAATTTTTTAATATAAATTTTGAGAATGTCTAAATGTAATATTTGTTCCTATAAAGTGGAAAGATTGGATTTAAAAATTCACTGCGTAAATTGCAAAAAAATTTTACATGCAAAATGCGCCAAAATCAATAAAAATGATATTGAGTATTATGAAAAGAGTAAGCAGGGTTTTAAGTGCAGTACGTGTATTAGAAGATTCTCACTTGTATCTGAGAACATTAAAACTACATCTACATCAACTTTTTCAACATCAACATCTATACCGACTTCTTCTACATTAACATCAACATTAGTTTCATCTGCTTTAGTAGTTGCACCTGATGACTCTTCTTTTGCGTCTACTTCTACTTGTGGTGGTGTTACTCAGCATTCAAGTATTTCTTCACCAGTGCAAGCAAATGAAAAAGAGATCACTCTACTCACACTATTTAATAAGATTAAAATTCTACAAGCAATGGTGAGTAAGATGGAAGAATTAGAGCATAAAAATGCAACACTGTTAAAAAAAGTTGACTCTCTTGAAATGAGAATAAATCAGTTAGAGCAAAAAGAAAACCGTAACTGTGTTGATATAATTGGTATTCCAGATATTCTCATGAGAATGCAAAAGAGAAAGTTGTTAAACTTTTTAAAGAAGGTTTGAATGTAGATTTTTCTTTAAGTGACATCGATAACTACTACATCAAGAAACCAAAAACTTATTCAAAAATTCTTTCAGAGAAAAATCTATCTAACTCTCCCACGCTTTCTACTGAAAATAGAAATATTGTTTGTATAAAATTTAACTCGGCTGCTATGAAAGAGAAAATTATGAAGAACAACAGACTACATAAAAATCTTACTGCTGGCATATTTGGTAATACTAATACTAATAACATCTATATTAATAATACGCTCACTAAACATATGAGAGATTTATTTACCAAAGCGTTAGAAGTTAGAAAGGAAAAGAAATACAGGTATTTATGGACGCAAAATTCTGTAATATTTATAAAGAAAAAAGAAGGCGATAAGGCAATATAAATTAGTAATTATAATGATATTTTTAATCTTCAGTAACAGTTCTTTCTTTGTTTTTTGCATAAAAATTTTGACAAATGTCTCTTAATAATAATATTAATAACTATATTGATTTTGATAATTTGCCTTCTTTTAACTTAAATAATTTGTTTAGTAATGTAAGCCATAATAATTCAGTAAATAATTCTGTAAATAATTTTTTCGTTTCTCATCAAAACATTAGAAGTATGCGAAGTAACTTTGACTCTTATTTAGTTCATTTACAATCTTTAGAAATAATGCCAAGTATAATTTTTTTAAGTGAAATTTGGATCTTTGATCATGAAGTTAATAACTATAAAATTCCTAATTTCGAAATGTTTCATCGTTGTAATAATAATTACGCATCAGGTGGTGTTATTGTTTACGTTAGTAATGACATTAAATGTGTTTGTAAAGAAGTTAATTTTGTTAGCGCTGATATTATAAATGTAGTGTGTGAAATTGACAATATTTCTTATTGCTTTGTATGTGTTTATAGACTTCAAGAACATAAAATTAATGAATTTCTTATTGAATTCTCTAATTATTTAAATAATGTTAAGTACAAAAATTGTATTATTTTAGGTGATTTGAATATTGATATTCTTGGTAAATCAAAAAGTAGTGATGATTATCTTTTTCTTATGGCTTCAAACGGTTTTGAATCTCTTATTAATGAACCTACTAGATTTACTACCACTTCATTTTCATGTATTGATCATGTTTTTTGTAGAACTCAAAAAAATAATAATCATAAAATTAAAAGTTCTGTTTATGATATTCAAATTACGGACCATGTTATGATTATTATCAAATTTGAATTAAACACGTGTTTCCAAAATCTAAAACTTTTAGGTTTAATTATAATTATATTGATTATGATAAATTAATTTATTTATTAAATTTAGAGTTATGGGAAGATGTTTTTTCTGAAAATAATCCCTCTACAGCATTTGACAAATTTTTAAAAATCCTAAATAATTATATTATGGATTGTAATATTATTGTCACTAGAAGTCGTAAGAAATGTAAGCTTAAACCATGGATTACAAATTCGTTATTGAATAATATTAAAAGAAGGGATAAAATTAGAAAAATTACGCTAAAACATAATAACAATATTCGTCTACTCAACTATTATAAGAAAATTTGCAATGATGTAAAAGTAAATATCACCAACTGTAAGAATAGTTATTATATTAATAAGTTTGATTCTAATAGGGGTAATATTAATAAAGAATGGAATATAGTCAATAGTATATTAAACAAAGATTCTACTTATGATAATAATATAATTAATCTTAATATCAATAACGATATTACAAATAATTCTTTAGAAGTGGCTAATCATTTCAATCAATACTTTGTTAATATTTCCCAGCAACTTGATACGGATAATTATTTTAGTGTATACTCATCCGATAAAGTAATCGAGGAAAGTTTTGAATTGAGAAGTTTCTTTTTTGACCATATTTCAGCTTATGAAATTCATAAAATAATAACTGGCCTTAAAAGCTCAGATTCTACTACTTCAGAAGATATTTCTAATAATACTTTAAAGAAGATATCATATCAAATTATAGATATTTTGGCTCATATTTTTAATAATAGTGTAATTTCAGGCATATTTTCTGAAAAATTAAAAAATGCTGAAGTTATTCCTCTATTTAAAAAAGGTGATAGAACTGATGTCAACAATTATAGGCCTATTTCTCTTTTATCCTCTTTCTCAAAAAGTTTTGAAAAAGCAATAAAATGTAGAATTTTAGCTTTCCTTGACAAAACTAATTTCTTTAGCTCGAATCAATTTGGTTTCCTGAAAGGCAGATCCACAGAGAATGCTTTACTCAAATTCTGTGGGGAACTATATGAGTCAGTAAATAAAGGTCACACTACAACTGCGTTGTTCATTGACATTACTAAAGCCTTTGATCTTGTGGACCACAATATTCTTTTAAAAAAGTTGTTTAATGCTGGATTCAGAGGTTTAATTCATATTTAGCAGGAAGAAGGCAAAAAGTAAAGATTGGAGAGATTTTAAGTTCCGACCTTAGTTTAATATCTTATGGTGTTCCTCAAGGGTCGGTACTAGGGCCTATCTTGTTTTTAGTTTTTATAAATTCGCTCTTCTTACAACAATTTAAAGGATCAATAACTGCATTTGCTGATGATCAACTTGAACTATGATCTTGATCTTATCAGACACTAGTTTAATAAGCATAAATTAATAATTAGTCCTAAAACAAAATATATGAATTTTAGTATCCATGGTCCGGCTTATAATAACTTAGATATTTTCTATCATGCTCCTAAGTGTGCAAAGTTTTTAATTAATGCGTATAATTCTGATTCTTTAAGTTGTTACTATATGAACCACCATTGCGATACAAACTGCTTCCTGATTGAAAACGTTAATTCGTTTAAATATCTTGGTATTTTAATTGATTCAAGATTATGTTGGTCAGATCATACGTCCTACGTTAATAAGTATCTTAAGAATATTATCAGAAATCTTTATCACGCTAGTTTATATTGCTCTCAGAAAATTTCATGCACAGTGTACTACGCAATGTTTCATTCTAAACTTCAATATGGTATATCGTGTTGGGGTGGGGCATATTTTAACAAAATACATCCTCTATTAATAACACAGAAGCATACCATCAGAATTATTTGCAAGAAAAACCGTAATTATCCTTCTTTTGTGCTTTTCAATAAGTTAAAAATACTTCCCATAAGAAACTTATATTATTATAAAACCCTAAAAGTTTTTTTCTTGAAATCAGGCTATTCAGCTTTAAGGTATATTAATAATTACAATTTAAGAATTAATTCTAGAAATATTGTTAAAGTTCCGCGTTTCCGTAAATTCCATTTTTGTCATTTCTATTTTATAGTAGCTCCCAGAATATTTAACAAACTACCTGATTATATTAGACTTATTAGAATTTTACTAACTTTTTAAAACTTTTGAAATCTTGGCTTTTAGAAATTAACTTTGTAATTTCTGAAGACCTACTAAAGGTAATTAACTAAATGAGTAGAGTTCCTTCGCTTTTTATACCCGTGCATACATATATGACATCGGGTATATTAGATTTGCTCCTCCGTTTGTAACGCATCGATCTAGACGAGCTAGATATAGTGTCAAGGGTACGTATCGGCTCGGAATCGAAAAATGAGTCGATCTAGCTATGTGTGTCTGTCCGTCCGTCCGTCCGTCCGTCTGTGTGTCAGCACGATAACTCAAAAACTAAAAGAGCTACAGTTTTGAAATTTTACAAAATATTTTTCAATCAATTTCTAGGTTCCCTATTTTTTTTGGTTAAGATCGGACCAAAACTTCGGGTAGCTCTCGAACAACTAACTTTTTCAACTCCAACATTTTCATACAAAAATTTGAAATTTATCTGCACATCTTGTATAATATAACATGAAATTATATGAATTTTGTTTTTTTGTTTTTTGTTTTTGTTACAAAAAGTAGATAAGGATTTCGAGTTAGAGTTTCATATGATTTAAATGATGCGTAGTTTATTTAAGATAAGCAAAAAAAAAAAAAGAAGACAAAGATTTTTTTTAAGTAAATGGCTTATTGATATTGATAGATATTTATGAATATATATGATGAATCATCATGATGATTATTATATGAATATGATCATATGAAGTAGATTTTGCTTAAGTTTAATATATTGGTGAATTAAAAATTAATTATAAGAGATAGAATTGAAAAATTAGAGCCAGAGTTTTGAAAATCACACAAAACATTTTTTGGACATTTTTGAGGTATTTCCCTATTCTTTTTGTTTAAGAGCAGATCAAGGTTTTGGGGAGCTGCCACACAACTTCTTTGCACCAATATGAATTTCTTAGAAACTGATTATACTACGAGGATGAAAATTACACACTGTTAGTTATATAATGGATCGAGCACTTATATGAAGTTTCAAAATGTTGCTGCCCCATTTTCGGGGGGCTGCTATACAACTTCTTTGCACCAATATGAATTTCTTGGAAACTGATAATACTACGAGGATAAAAATTACACACTGTTAGTTATATAATGAATCGAGCACTTATATGAAGTTTCAAAATGTTACGGACCCGTTTTCGGGCAGCTGCCATACAAAGTAATCAATTCGATAACTGTGAATCTAATGAAGCTACGAGGTTAAAATCAAAACTGGGCAGACAAAGTAATAGGACAAGTTAGTTGGCAAAGTTGGACATCACTCGGACCAACTTGTAGGGTGGGCTATTTTTTTTTTTTATGGGATAATAAGTTAATCAAAAATTATGGGATACCTAATAAGTTAAATTTTTTTTAAACTATTTTACTTTCTTATATTTTTTTTGTAATATTTATAATATCATAGGGGAAATAAATAACGGTTAGTGGGTATGCACGGGTATCTAAAAGTTGACAAGGGCAACTATAATCTTCCTCGTTTTAAGATAAAATGAATTATTTTTTATTTTGTTTTCTACGTTCTTTATTTTCATTTTATTTTATTTTTTTTCCTTTCCCCACTAATGTTTAAATTGAAATAAAAATTTTTTGATAATTTGAAAAACATATTAAAGTAAGTAAATTTATATTTAGTTAATGATTTGTATGATGCGCCATTCGATACTTGTCTTTTCTTTTGCAAAAGAATGGTAGCTAATTATTTTTATTATTAAAAATTTTGTACTACAATGTAATTTTATTGTATATTGAAAATCAAAATAAAAATATTGAATTAAAAAAAAAAAAAAAAAAATAAAAATAAAATTAACCAATTCCGTCCTGGCGAGCTTCCAAAAAAAATTGTGTTTCCGATTTGTGTCCGATTTTACAGATTGATTTGGCAGTCCAAAAGAGAGCTAGCAAAAAGTTTTAGGATTAAGTTCGATTAACCTGTTTTCCACGACGAAGCCTTGAAGTTTTCTATAAATTTCATTTCCTTAAACGACTAAAAGAATTGACAATAACAAAATTATTGAAAATTTTGTATCAGCATTTAAATTATAAAAACCCACAGGGTTAATTTGGTTTTGACCTGTTTACCAATGATTCAATAAAATTTTCTAATTTTAGGTATTAATGCAAGTTAACCTTTATTCCAAAAGCTCACTTAATTAATAATACTAATTTTTTTGCTCTCAAATAATATCAAATAGTGCAAAAGCTAAATGAGATAATATTAATAATAAAATACAGCTAATAAAGAATCCGAATAATAATAACTTTAAATTTAAATAACGTAACATATTCCTTCTCTACATTTTTTCGTAGTCTTTGTTTTTTATCTACTTTGCAGTTGTTGTTTTTTAAAAAAAGATTTCAGTGTAAAATTGCGTATATTTCGTATATTTTAAGCTTAAATACATAGTATTTTAAAACAGTTTTTCCAAGAAAGAAGCTTACATTTCTCTCAAATCTCTTAAAATCTTTCTTAAAATCTCTTAATCTCTTAAAATATTTCTTAAAATCATAAACAAATGAGGAAGAGCGTAATAGAACTTTCAGGTAAGTACAAAACAAAATATAAGTTGAAAAGCAGATTTTTAAACCTTTTCTTAACCATCGACTATATGTTATTCAAACGTTGACAATTCGAGCAAACTGCTATTTACTTAGTATAATGACATAGTGGCAAATTTAGTATAACCTTTTGACCTCTCAATGGAGTTATAATTTAAGTTGATGTTATTGAAAAAAGTTAGCACAAGAATGGTGTACATGCTAATTTTAAAATGTAATAAAGCAATTTTTTTAAAACGAGTTTTTTAGGCATATTTCAACAAATTTATCAAATTTCACTTGAAACTTTTTATAATTATTAAAAATTAACAATAAAAATTCAAGCAGCACCAAATTGTCAAGAAGCAGAAGAAAAACGTATAGAAAAATTAGAGATAATCGTTTAAATGTTTTCCAAACTGTTTTTTAAAGGTTTTGTTTCGCAATCGTTTAAAAGAACTCGACAAAACATTTTTTTAAACATTCTCCTTATTCAAAGAAATATTACCTACTTACAAAAACTGGATTTAATTTACTTACAAAAAGTTTTTTATACCCGTATGACTATATAGTCAAAGGGTATAATAAATTTGCCATTACGTTTGTAACGCAGAGAAGGAGGGGGGTAGATATAGACTCAAGTGTATGGATCGGATCAGAATCGAAAAAAAAATCGATTTAGCTATGTATGTCCGTCCGTCCGCACGATAACTCAAAAACTGAAGGAGCTAGGATTTTGAAATTTTCGCAAATTCGGTTTTTTGCATTAGCCGTCATCGCTATTTAAATCCAGCCATTTTGGTCCATGGGTTCGGGCAGCTGCCAAAACAATTTCTTTTTTTATATGAGTATTTCTTTGCACCTATTACAGCTACGTGTCTGAAATTTTGGCAAAATTATTTTAGTTCTATCGCCAAAGTTTCTGCAAAATTTGGTTGGTCTGTTGCAGAGAGTTCGAATAGCTGCCATACAACTCCTTCTTTTATATGAGCATTACTCTATACCTATTGAAGTTTGGTGTCTGAAACTTAGCCAAAAATAGTTTAGTGTAATGGCCAAAGTTACTGCAAAATTTGGTTGGTCTACTGCAGAGGGTTCGAGTAACTGCCTTACAACTCCTTCTTTTATATGAGCATTATATTTCACCTAATAAAGCTGGTATGTTTGAAATTTTGCCAAAAGTAATTAATGTTTATAATAATAATGATACAATGTTTATATAACGGTCATACGGTTATCCCAGAGTTGACACAGTCTACTCTACTACACTTTTCCTCGTTTTTGAATAATCGTAGGAATGATAAGTATATACATGTACGCATACAAAATTTACATTCAAATGGTCAAACCATTTCTACTTAAGACTAAAATAATGAAATATCTTTAAAAAGCTGCTGTGCCACAATGGGTTAACGGAACGCAACAAACCTCTTTTTGAAACTTGTACTTCGAAAAAATGGCCGAAACTTGCTTTTTGCAATTTTCACGCTTCCGGGCAACGCCGCGTAAATTTACTAGTATTAGATAAAGTTAATAATTTTTATACCCGTATGACTATATAGTCAAAGGATATAATAAATTTGCCATTACGTTTGTGACGCAGAGAAGGAGGGGGGGTAGATATAGACTCAAGTGTATGGATCGTATCAGAATCGAAAAATAAATCGATTTAGCTATGTATGCCCGTCTGTCTGTCCGTCCCCACGATAACTCAAAAACTAAATGAGCTAGGATCTTGAAATTTTCGAAAATTCGTTTTTTTGCAATAGCCGTCATCGCTATTTAAGGTCCATGGGTTCGGGCAGCTGCCATACAATTTCTTTTTTTATATGAGTATTACTCTATACCTATTACAGCTGTGTGTCTGAAATTTTGGCAAAAGTAGTCTAGTTTTATGGGCAAAGTTTCTGCAAAATTTTGTTGGTCTACTGCAGAGGGCTCGAGTAGCTGCCATACAACTTTTTATTTGGTATGAGCATTACTCTATACCTATTAAAGCTGGTTGTCTGAAGTTTTGCTAAAAATACTTTAGTGTAATGCCCAAAGTTTCTGCATAATTTGGTTGGTCTACTGCAGAGGGTTCGAGTAGCTGCCATACAACTGCTTCTTTTATATGAGCATTACACTACTCCTAATAAAGCCGTATGTTTGAAATTTTGCCAAAAGTACTTAACCGGATGATATAATGTATATGTTGCGGTCATACGGGTATCCCAGAGTTGACACAGTCTACTCTTCTACACTCTTCCTCGTTTTTTTATAAAACTTAAATTACCTAATTTTTTGAAAATTGAAAATTGAAATTGAAATTTCATCATTTCATTATTTAAAATGATCGAGCAGCAGTTGTTCTTACTACCATAAGCTTGATATCAATATATTGTACTAAATGCAACCTAAAAATTAGAGGGGAAGCAGGTGTGAGGTGTGCTGGAGTATGTAACAAGATATGCTATAGTCAAAATAAATGCTAGGGATTAAACTAATCTTCAATTGGAGTATTAAATGTCAATCTCAATATCAAATTTATATATTATGAGTATGTTTTATACATCCACAATGTTGATATGGTGGTTCAAAACGCAGATTGCTCAGTCAAAAAAATAGTGATTATCTACAAGAATACAAAGCTGAATTTGAATGTGCGTTAAAGAAAAATGAACAAGAGGTTATCCAATTACTAAAGGCTATGGAAAGAAGATATTTAGAGAGGTTAGAGCAAATAAAAAAAGAAAAGGAAGTAAAATTGAGAAAATGTGTGAACTTACGGAAATTGTCGAATCGGAGAGTGCAAATATGAAAGCCAATCTTAATAATACGATATCTAAAAACAATCTATGGGTCAAAATATTTCATTCGATGATATTTTAAAACGTGCTAGTGTAAGCAATAAAAATTTACCAATAATAAAAACAGGTGTACAACTGGTTATTAAACCTAAACAAAAACACAAATGCCAATTGACTAAAATGGATTTAAGTAAACAAGTAGATCCAATAAATCCAAAGATAAAAAATGTGGTAGATAGGTAAATGGAATGCTGCTTATTAAAAGAAAAACAAAAGAAGAACTAGATAAAATCTAATATATAAAGAAGAAAATTTGTTTGTTTATTTGTTTGTTTGTTTATTTGTTTGTTTGTTTGTTTGTCCAGGATTCACGTGAAAACCACTGGTCCGATTGACACCAAATTTTAGAGGAATAATTTTGGGAGTCCGGGGGGTGACATAGGCTATGTCGCATTTTTATAAGTCAGCAGGTTGCGGCTCCAGAGCCGTTTTAAGCTTTTTCGTTTTTTTGATGTCGAGTCGAAACGGTTTGACCGATTCACTTGAAATTTTGCACGAATGTTCTTCTTATTAAACGGAATTAATGGTATAAAGTTGGTTGGAATAAATTAACCCCTTTCGGCCCGGCGGGCTTCCAAAAAATTTTGTGTTTCCGATTTGTGTCCAATTTTACAGGGTGGTTTTGCAGTCAAAAAGAGAGGCTGGCACAAATTTTTGTTGGGTTCGGTTAACCCGTTTGGGCACGAGGGCGCAATGAAGCTTTTTCAATGTTTTTGATGTCGAGCCGAAACAGTTTGACCGATTGACTTGAAATTTTGCACAAATCTTCCTCTTAGCAAACGGAATTAGTTGTATAAAGATGGTTCGAAAATATTAACCCATTTCGGTCCGGCGGACTTCCAAAAAATTATTTGTTTCCGATTTGTGTCCAATTTTACAGGGTGGTTTTGCAGTCGAAAAGAAAGGCTGGCAAAAATTTTTGTTGGGTTTGGTTAACCCGTTTGGGCACGATAGCCCTATGAAGCTTTTTCAATGTTTTTGATGTCGAGTCAAAACGGTTTGACTGATTGATTTGAAATTTTGTACAAATGTTCCTCTTAGCAACCGCAATTAGTTGTATAAATTTGGTTGGAATAATTTAACCCATTTCGACGTCGCGGGCTTCCAAAAAATTTTGTATTTCCGATTTGTGTCCAATTTTACAAGGTGGTTTCGCAGTCGACAATAGAGTCTGGCACAAATTTTTGTTGAGTTCGGTTAATCCGTTTGGGCACGAGGGCGCAAAAAAGCTTTTTCAATGTTTTTGATTTCGAGTCAAAACCGTTTGATAAATTGACTTGTAATTTTGCACAAATGTTCCTCTTAGCAACCGCAATTAGTTGTATAAATTTGGTTGGAATAATTTAACCCATTTCGGCCTGGCGGACTTTCAAAAAATTTTGTGTTTTCGATTTGTGTCCAATTTTACAGGTTGATTTTGCAGTCTAAAGAGAGGCTGCAAAAAGTTTTAGTTAATTCGATTAACCCGTTTTCCACGACGACGCCATGAAGTTTTCTATAAATTTTATTTTCTTATACGATTAAAAGTATTTTATTGAAAATTTTGTACCAACATTTTAATTAAAACCCACATGGTTAATTTGGTTTTGACCTGTTTGTGCGTTTTGAACAAAGATTCAATGAAATTTTCAGTTTTCTTCAAATGAAATCTAAAAATCAAAAAATTCAATATCTTATGTATAATGCTTAAAAACATAGTATTTTAAAACAGTTTTTCCAAAAAATAAGCCTACATTTCTCTCATCAAATCATAAAAAAACGAGGAAGAGCGTATTACAACTTTCAGGTGAGTACTAAACAAAATACAGGTTGAAAAGCAAATTTTTAAATCTTTTCTAAACCATCGACTATATTTTATTCAAACGTTGGCAATTCAAGAAAATCCTCTTTTGAGCAATAGTCATTTTAATTCAGTTAACATTATTCGCCGGGAACCTAACATCCTCAACTCTATCGTCAAGGAGCACCAAATTCTCAAGAAGCACCATGTATAGAAAAATTAGAGATAATCGTTCAAACTGTTTTTTAAAGTTTTTGTTTCGCAATCGGTTAAAAGAACTCGACAAAACATTTTTTTAAGCATTCCCCTAATTCAAAGAAGTTGTACCTTTTTTCAGAAATTGGACGTAATTTACTTACAAATTTTTTTTTGAACAATCGTCGGGTCGACAGGGGTTAACAATTTCCAAGTCTGTTAGTAAATTGAACTTCATTTTCAAAGAAGAACACATATACAAAATTTGAAGTTATTCGGTTAAAAAATTTCTAATATATATAACAAAGCAACGAAAAACCCTATAAAAAGCTATTGGGCCACGATGGGTTAACGGAACTCTACAAATATTTTTTGTGGCTTCATTTATAAGCAAAGTAGTATTTCAAAAAATTGGCTGAAGCTTGCGTTTTTACAATTTGCAAGCTTCCGGGCAACGCCGGGTAAATCTGCTAGTAATAAATAAACTTGAAAATAAGATGGAAAATTATGAAATTAAAGAGCCATCTGAAATAAAAACAAAAATTGAAGTTGTACATATGGGTGTTAAATATACTGAAGATGATCTAGTTAACAAACTTAGGGCACGGAACGCTAATAGTTCTATGAAAAAATTTGACAAATGCTAAATATAAAAGAAAATTTATAAAGAATTTTTCCGAAAAGTGATTGAAAATGAAAAGGTATCAATGGGATGGGAGCGTTGTAAAGTTTTCGATGCTTTAATAGTCCTACGATGCTACAAATGTAAGTGGCTTAATCACAAAGCTGTAAATTGCAACAACGAGGAAACGTGCAGAAATGATTGTGATAAAGATGAAGTTAACAAATGTATTAATTGTTTAAAGTTTAACGAAACACTTAAGCTCGGTTTAAATCTTGATCATAAGAATTTCAGTGTTTCGTGTCCAGTTTACCAGAGAAAGTTAAGCAATCTAAAACAAAAAATTGGATATTAGCAATCAATGATAGTTGAGAAAGAAAACAAAATATCAATTGCTTTGGATATTAGTAGTGAAAATACTAATACTAATGATAAAAAAATTAATTTCAATACTAATAGTAATAATAAAAATAATAGCTGTAGGGTACAATAATAATAATAATAATAATACTAACAATAATAATAACAATAATAATAGTAATACAAATACAAATAATTCTAACAATAACAATATTAATAATAATAATAACAATAATAATAATCAGGAAAATAAAGTGGGTATTGTAAAAAAAAGTTGAATCGAAAAAAGAGGAATCTATTAAGAAATCTTCCAACGATAAAAAAACAGTGTTATATTCAAATTATAAACTTTTAAAAGGAAGAAAAATACCAAAAATAAATCTTGAACAACTCAAGTTAATAATAATAGCGAAAATAATACATGTAACTCTAAAAAAGAATGTTTTATAGTAATAGATTCCGATAAGAAAGATTACCAGATCAAAATAATAATAATAGTCAGAATAATAATAATACTATCAATAAAAACAATATTGTTAATAATAATAATACTAATACAATCAATACGAAAATTATTAAAGATATAGCTAAAGATGGAAGCCCTCTTGAAGTGTGAACATCTAGTTATGGTAATTGGATTAAAGGTGTAACGATAAACGTAGGCAGTGGTGATTTTGTAAAATCAAATAGCAAAAGCTTTATTAATCCATTATCTCCACCGATTGTCAGATTAACAAGAAATGCTATTACATCTGGTGACAATATTGAACTGATGAATTCATGAACTGATGAATTAATAATTTTAGAAAAAGCTAAAACTATGCATAAAATAGAATATTGCGTCACTAAAAGTAAAACGTTTTTATAGAAGAGAAGAAATATTCACAACTACAACACAACAAATATGAATAAGTTATGTCATGAAAAAACTCGAACTGAATTAGCTAAAACAAGTAAAGAAACAGTCAGTCGGGCAACCGACTTAGAAATACCCTACACCTATTTGGTTCAAATTTAAGGACATATCCATAAGTCATTTTAACACGATAAAAGCTGTTGTTATTTGATCGTAATACATAGCTAACCAAATTAACTTTATAATACTAAAAACATTTTCTAATTACACTATCTATTAAAAAATATTACAAATGAAAAAATTCTAATTATTAAATTTTGTGATAAAAATATAATCAAAGCATAATATATTTAATAATCCAAATTTTTCAAAATAGCAATTATTTTAAATGGTTAGTTTATATACCTAATCAAAAAGCTTATAAAAGTAAAATATGCAACAAATGTATTTCTAAAATACAATTACAAATTTAGACGTTTTCATATAATTAATTTAAATATAAAAATAAGTTTTACATAAATGCAGCAAGTACCTTTGAACATAGCTGAACCACTACAATTAAGTCTAAATTTCGGGGACACATAGGAAATAAGAAATATATTCTTTGGCTTCGAAATTAAACTCGACCAGAACCAATTCCCATGGTACTTTCCTTACTACGGACCCGAAACTATGGTACGATTTCGCCCATATGCAGTCCCCGTCACACTTTCAATACTAGTTAACCCTTGTACACAATTGGAACGTTCTATCTTAATTTTAAGTTACTAGTTTTATTAATTTCGATGATAAGCTTTTACACATTGGGGGTCTAAGAGAAGTACTGAACCACCACTCCAATTGATCCAAAATTAGATGGACACGCAGGAAATAGTAAAGAACACCCATGTGCAAAATTTGCAGATTCTACATTTGTTTCAAGTTACTATCTTTATCAATTTCGAAAATATGTTTAAAGGTCCTCGGAACTAAGTGAATGGTCCCCACCCACTACTCCAATTGGGCTCAAATTTCAAGAAGACTAAGGGAATCGAATGCAACCCCCTGATACCAAATTTGGAGGTTCTATCTTCATTGGTTTCGGAATTATGCCAGTTTGGCCTAAATTCGATCAAAAAGTTCTAAGTTCCGAACCCATTGTCCACTCTTCACCGTACGCAATCGCCGCCGTAGTTTCATTACTAGTAACCTACAGCACAAATTTGATGAAGAAGGCGTCATTAGTTGTTGAGTTATCGTGATTTTTTATATAAGTTCGTTAGCCCTTTGACCGATTAAAAGGTCCAGAATCCGAACCCATGGGCCGATTTCGCCCATATGCAATCCCCGCCGTACTTTCAGTCCTAGTAACCTACAGTTAAAATTTCATCAAGATAGCTCCATTATTTTTTGAGTTATCGTGCCTACGGACGGACGGACGGACGGACGGACATGGCTATATCGACTAAGGCGGTCACGCTGATCACAAATATATATACTTTTCCATATCTAGCTCGCTTCCTTTAGGTGGTTACAAACACCATACCAAAGTTAATATACCCCTTTACCAATTCTATAGGTGTAGGGTATAAACAGTAATTTTTGTTCTTCCATAAGAATTTACAACTGTCTTCCTGAGAAATTAAAGAAATGTAATAATATAAGTAGCTTAACGATGCAATTGAAATCTTTATTAAAAAATAATCAGGTTTTATTAAAAAGATTGTTTGAGCTATAAGTAAAATTACAAAAGAGGCTATACTAATAATATTAATATACATAATTTTTGTATTTATTTTCAATATAAATGTAAATATATTTATTATAATTGCTAAGATATTTATAGCAATTTTAAGTTATTGTCTAAGTCTAGTATATTGTAAAATAATAAGTAAAATTTCATATCATATAATTATACATAATAAAATTAAAACTAAAAAAAAAAAATTAAAAAAAACATAGTATTATTTTGTGGAATTAATTAACTAATAGTACTAAACTAAAAATTATCTTAATTCAAAATTTTAATATTATAACTTAAATATTATTATTTTATTTCCTTTTTACATAAAAACATATAAATTTAATTAATTTTAAAAATTAAATTATTTTACGAATTCTAAATTAAATTTTACTCATTATAAATTTTATGACAATTCAAATCATAATTTATTGTAATTATTACTTAAAGTATTATAAGTAATATTATTAACAAGTAATGAAACAGTCAGTCGGTGCAACCGACTTAGAAATACCCTACACCTATTTGGTTCAAATTTAATGACAAATCCGTAAGTCATTTTAACGCCATAAAAGCTGTTTTTAATTTGATTGTAAGACATAGCTAACCAAATTAACTTTATAATACTAAAAACATTTTCTAATTACACTATCTCTTAAAAAATATTACAAATTCTTATTAATTTATTTATTTAAAAATATTAAAAAACAAAAAAACTTGTTATAAATGAAAATATATTTATTCCAATTCAATTACAAAATGAAAAAATTCTAGTTATTAAATTTTGTGATAAAAAGCTAATCAAAGCATAATATATTTAATAATCCAAATTTTTCAAAATTGCAATTATTTTAAATTGCTAGTTAATATACCTAACAGAAAAACTTATACGCAAAATATGCAATAAATGTATTTCTAAAATACAATTACAAATTTACACCTTTTCATATAATTCATTTAAAAATAAAAATAAATTTTACATAAATGCAGCTTACCTTTGAACCTTACCTAAGTACCTTTGAACATAGATGAACCACTACAATTAAGTCTACATTTCGGGGACACATAGGAAATAAGAAATATATTCTTTGGCTTCGAAATTATACTCGTTCGGCCTCAAATCGATCAAAAGCTTCTAGAATCCAAACTCATTGGCCAAACTCGAACAGAACCAATTCCAATGGTACTTTCATTACTAGTAACCTAGAGTTTAAATTTCATCAAAATAGCGGCATTATTTTTTGAGTTATGGTGTTTTTATACCCTACACCTATAGAATAGGTAAAAGGGTATATTAACTTTGGTATGGTGTTTGTAACCACCTAAAGGAAGAGAGCTGGATATGGAAAAGTATATATATTTGTGATCAGCGTGACCTCCTGAATCGATATAGCCATGTCCGTATGTCCGTCTGTCCGTCCGTCCGTCCGTCCGTCCGTCCGTCCGTCTGTCCGTCCGTCCGTAGGCACGATAACTCAAAAAATAATGGAGCTATCTTGTTGAAATTTTAACTGTAGGTTACTAGGACTGAAAGTACGGCGGGGATTGCATATGGGCGAAATCGGATCATTGGTTCGGATTCTGGACCTTTTAATCGATCCCAGGGCTAACGATCATGTATAAAAAATCACAATAACTCAACAACTAATGACGCTATCTTCTTCAAATTTGTGCTGTAAGTTACTAGTAATTAAACTACTTCGGGGATTGCGTAAGTTCGGGATTGGACCATGGGTTCGGAACCTAGAACTTTTTGATCGAATTTAGGCCAAATGAGCATAATTCCGAAACCAAAGAAGATAGAATAGGTAAAAGGGTTAGGTAGTGTCCTTGAAATTTCAGCCCAATTGGAGTAGTGGGTGTGAACCAGCCACTCAGTTCCAAGGACCTTAAAGCATATTTTCGAAATTAATAAAGATAGTAACTTAAAACAAATGTAGAAGCTTCAAATTTGGCACATAGGTATTCTTTACTATTTCCTGCGTGTCCCTCTAATTTTGTACCTTTCTTAGGCCCCGCAATGTGTAAAAGTTTATCATCGAAATTAATAAAATTAGTAACTTAAAATTAAGATAGAACGTTACAATTGTGTACAAGGGTTAACTAGTATTGAAAGTATGACGGGGACTGCATATGGGCGAAATCGTACCATAATTTCGGGTTCTGGAACCCTTAAAAAGTTCAAGGGATAACAAACATATATCTTAAAAAGTCCATAACTCAAAAAATAATGCCGCTATTTTGATGAATTTAAACTCTAGGTTACTAGTAATGAAAGTACCATTGGAATTGGTTCTGGTCGAATTTTGTCAATGAGTTCGGATTCTAGAAGCTTTTGATCGATTTGAGACCGAACGAGTATAATTTCGAAGCCAAAGAATATATTTCCTATTTCCTATGTGTCCCCGAAATTTAGACTTAATTGTAGTGGTTCAGCAATGTTCAAAAGTACTTGCTGTATTTATGTAAAATTTATTTTTATATTTAAATGAATTATATGAAAAGGTGTAAATTTGTAATTGTATTTTAGAAATACATTCATTGCATATTTTGCGTATAAGCTTTTCTATTAGGTATATTAACTAGCCATTTAAAATAATAGCAATTTTGAAAAATTTGGATTATTAAATATATTATGCTTTGATTAGCTTTTTATAACAAAATTTAATAACTAGAATTTTTTCATTTTGTAATTGAATTGGAATAAATATATTTTCATTTATAACAAGTTTTTTAATATTTGTAAATAAATAAATTAGTAAGAATTTGTAATATTTTTTAAGAGATAGTGTAATTAGAAAATGTTTTTAGTATTATAAAGTTAATTTGGTTAGCTATGTCTTACAATCAAATTAATAACAGCTTTTATGGCGTTAAAATGACTTATGAATATGTCATTAAATATGTCATTTAACCAAATAGGTGTAGGGTATTTCTAAGTCAGTTGCACCGACTGACTGTTTCTTTACTTGTTAAGATATATTTTTGTTAGCCCTTGAACTTTTCAAGGGTTCCAGAATCCGAAATTATGGTACGATTTCGCCCATATGCAGTCCCCGTCATACTTTCAATACTAGTTAACCCTTGTACACAATTGGAACGTTCTATCTTAATTTTAAGTCACTAGTTTTATTAATTTCGATGATAAACTTTTACACATTGGGAGGTCTATGAAAGGTACAAAATTAGAGGGACACGCAGGGAATAGTAAAGAACACCCATGTGCCAAATTTGAAGCTTCTTCATTTGTTTCAAGTTACTATCTTTATTAATTTCGAAAATATGCTTTAAGGTCCTTGGAACTGAGTGGCTGGTTCACACCCACTACTCCAATTGGGATCAAATTTCAAAGACATTAAGGAAATAGGAAGGGACAGCCTGATACAAAATTTGGAGGTTCTGTCTTCTTTTGTTTCGTAATTATGCTAGTTTGGCCTAAATTCGATAAAAAAATTCTATGTTCCGAACCCATTGTCCAATCCTCACCGTAAGCAATCGCCGCCGTTGTTTCATCACCAATAACCTACAGCACAAATTTCATGAAGATAGCGTCATTAGTTGTTGAGTTATCGTGATTATTTATATATGTTCGTTAGCCCTGAAACCGATTAAAAGGTCCAGAATCCGAACCCTTGGGTTGATTTCGCCCTTATGCAGTCCACGCTTAACTTTAAGCACTAGTTAACCATTGTACACAATTTGAACGTTCTATCTTAATTTTAAGTTACTATTTTTAATAATTTCGATTATAAGCTTTTAAAACTTAAGAGGTGTAAGAGGGATACTGAACCACCACTCCAATTGATCTCAAATTACGGGGACACGCAAGGCATAGTATAGAACACATTTGTGCCAAATTTTAAGCTTCTACATTTTTTTTAAGTTGTTATCTTTATTAATTTTAAAGATATGCTTTAAGGTCTTCGGAAATGTTTGGCTGGTCCCCGACCCACTACTCCAATGGGGTCCAAATTTCAGAGACATTAAGGAAATAGGAAGGGACACCCTGATTCAAAATTTGGAGGTTCTATCTTCTTTGGTTTCGGAATTATGCGCGTTTGGCCTAAATTCGATCAAAAAGTTATAGGTTCCGAACCCATGGTCCACTCCCGAACTTACGCAATCCCCGAAGTAGTTTCATTACTAGTAACCTACAGCACAAATTTGATGAAGAAAGCGTCATTAGTTGTTGAGTTATCGTGATTTTTTATATATGATCGTTAGCCCTTCGATCGATTAAAAGGTCCAGAATCCGAACCAATGGGCCGATTTCGCCCATTTGCAATCCCCGCCGTACTTTCAGTCCTTGTAACCTACAGTTAAAATTTCATCAAGATAGCTCCATTATTTTTTGAGTTATCGTGCCTATGGACGGACGGATGGACATGGCTATATCGACTCAGAAGGTCACGCTGATTACAAATATATATACTTTTCCATATCTAGCTCGCTTCCTTTAGGTGGTTACAATCACCATACCACAGTTAATTTACCCTTTTACCTATTCTATAGGTGTAGGTTATAAAAACAGTTACTATTGCTAAATATATTACATAAATAAAAAATTTTTTGAATCTAATTTTTAATTACCATATTATAAATTTTACGAATTATAAATTTTATGAAAATCTCAAGCGGTTTACCATATTCTCAAAAGTTTGCTTACTACATTAAATAAATTTTTTAAAAATTATTTTAACTATTAAATCATATTAATTTCATTATTCATTTACTTCACGAACTTTTCTCATTATAAATATTACGTTAACCCTATTTTAACTTACTTACAAATTACAATAAGAATTTCAAGAATAGAACTATCACATACAAAAACCTTTACTCAAAACTTTTATCAATTTGCATTTATTATAAAAATAAAATTTTGTGTCTAAGAGAACTTCTATTAATATCCTTAAAGAACTTTCAATACTTATAAAAAGGTAATAAAACTATGGCTCCTACTATACCCTTTGTCAGACAAGAGATAATCTCTTCCACCTCCGAAATGACTGGGCCAAATTTAAGTACTACCTTAGAAGACACAGAAGGGAATACAAGGGAAAACAGAAGAAATAGGTAAAGACAACAGGAGTTTCAGATCGAAACAAATTTCGAGTTTCAGATCGAAACCAACAGACATAAGATGACTTCCAAACTAATCAAAGATCCAATTTCTAAACTAGATTCAATAAAAGTAACCAATACAATAATTTTAATAGACCAAAATTTAATAGGATAACTGTACCAAATCATCAAAATAATTTTCAGGCCAACCATCAAAGCAATCACCAATTTAAGCCTGCATCATATCTGTCAAATATGGATAGAAAAAGTTACAATAATAATACTAATAATTTTCAAAATGGACGTAATCACTATAACAATAACAACAATCCTAACAATCTTTAAAATAATCCAGGTTACTATAATAATAGCAATATTATCGGTAATAATCAGAAGGGACGCAATTACTATACTAATAAATGAAATAATCCCCATACTTAATATTAAGTCACACGATCTCTACTCATTTAAGAAAAACAACAAATACAAGATTTATCAGACGAATTTAAAATACATCGAAAATCCAGGTCCATAGATGCTATTGGTACTGTATGGAAATGGATAGCAGGAAATCCAGACCATGAAGGTTATGTCATGATAAAAGATAAAATAGATAACTTACTGACTAACAATAATAAGCAAATTATAATTAATAAAACCTATAATTATAAAATTATTAACAAAACCAAAATGAGTAACCAAATTTTCGAAAACCTTACTTACTTACTTTCTAACTGTATCCTAGCAACCCTGCTGGGGCACAGGGTGTCAACAAATCGTCTCTCGGATCTCGACTTCAATCTTCTTTTGGTTTGCTTTTTTCCATGTGTGTGTTGGTACAAAATTTCCACTTGTTGCGGGAATTTTTAACGCTTCAACATCGAAGAGTACTCTTCTGACAGGTACTTATGTACAAACAGCGTACGGCCAATGACTAGTTGGCGGGAATTGCAAGAGCCTTTCGCCAATGTCGTTTCTTAACACAATGCCATGCCGACCCATGACTCATTCTAAACCAGAGCTTTCCGTTCCAACTTTTGCGTTTAGATCACCTTATACAATCTTTATGTCGGCTCTGGGAGCGTTATCATATGTTGTCCCAAGTAGAGAGTTCAGCTTTTCTTCATCTTCTGCTTCTTCGGAAGGAGCGTAGCATTGAATTATGGTTGTATTTTGGACTCAGGATTTGAATCTGGCAGCCATCAATTTCCAGGAGACAAGACTGCGTCGTGCTTTAGCATTTAGCATAATTCCTACTCAATCACGTCTTATTCTTGTTTCTGTTTCATAATCTCCCGAGTACAGCATGTGAGTTAGATTACTGTTTGAAATAATTTCACCCCAACCTCTCCATTTAGTTTCACTGACGCCGTATGTTAATATTGAAGCATAACATTCCACGCTCGGCTTTCTCGTATCTTCCAACACCATATAGTGTTCCCACGTTCCATGGTCCGATTAGCGTCCGCTTCTTGTAGCCAAAAGTTTTCACCATTCGCATTTTTGCGAAACATGAAATATATAAACATGAAATATTTTATACAGATAGTGTTTTATGAGATACAGTTGATTACCCCATAAACTCATGTCTGAAGGCACCTACACGTTTTTTTATTAAAACGTGTAGGTGCCTACATATAATTATTTTGGTAAATTAATTATAAAACGATTAAAACAAACAAATTCTATAATAACAATTGATTATGACTACATATTATTAAATACCGTAAAATTATATGGAATAAAAAAAAAAGATTGTAAAATAATGAATTACTTGTGTCGCCCTGTGCTCAAAAAAATGGTTTTGTGTAATTTATATTAACGTAATAAAAATTATGACAATAATGTTGTTTTTTATTATTTTTTCAATTATAAAAACGTTGTTAAGTATTTTTGAGTTTTATTCCTATAGCTTAAGCAGCTTTAAAGAGAGTATAATCTAGTGCAGTTATTACACAAAAAAACGGTTTAAATTCTAAATATACAATGTTTTGAAAATTTGGTTTTATTTATAAACATATACATAAATATACTTACTGAAGTCAAGTAGGCAAAATTCTGTCCTTCATATGGAAACTGTACTTTTTTTCTATACATTTTAGTACGATTTGAACTGTGTTATATTTATTCTGTATTCTATTTAAAAAGCTCTATGAATACATAATATATACAATAAAATTTAATAGATCATAACTCATAAGTTTAGTACTTAGTATCTTGTAATATTAAAGCTGTCAGAAGTACCAAATAATAGTCAGACAGAAGTCGAGATTTTTTTTAAATATCAGTTTTAAAATTTATAATTACATAGATATAAAAAAAATTACTACATAGAATAAAAGTTTCTCAATAAATTTAAGAATATATTTTAACTATTTATAAATTTGTCTTCCCCTAATTCCATTTTTAAATTTAATAGCTACATAGGTAAGTAGAAACTACATTTAAATAAAAAAAATCTGAAATTTTTACTACAAATTTATCCCTATCCAACGTTCTGAACAACATGCAAGTTTACTTTATCTTAAGGTTTTTATTGACCAAAATATATTTCTATGTATGGTCATGAGTCATGACTCATAAGTTTTTTAAAACAAACAAATGAATGTTATTGTTTGCGTTCCTTAAGGAGGAGTAAACTACTCTTTTCTACACCAACTAAAGCTACACCAACTTTTGTAAAAGAGAAGATAAGAGGAGTAGATAATTAAATTATTTCCGGGAGATAGCTTTAATTAAAATTTTTCATAATAGATGGATTTCCACTTGAATAGGGTATGTTAAATCATATTTTTTACTTGATAACCAATAATCAATTACCTCTTCCATTTAAAAAAAATATGCTTTATATAAATCAGCAATAAATCTTAATTTTTTCACTTTATTTTCAATATCTAAATATATTAAATATAATTACCTTTTTAAATGACAGATAGTTTTAAAATGTCAAATATTTTTATGACAATTAATCTGACAACTACATACTCCTGAAACAAAAATTAGCGTTCAATTTACAAACTACTCCAATCTACTTTTCATCTACGCTTTTTTCTAAAAGGAACGCATGTATTATATAAAATTGGTTCGTTATGGCAAAAGCAAACTAAAATTAGTCTTTTATTATAAACTTATTCAATTATTAGGGCTTAACCTAAATCAAAACATACGACGTACAAATTTGATACGGCAGTAAGTCAATACTCTCTTTCTACATATCCGTAAATCGATACGCACAAGTTACGTTTACTGCAGCTAATGTTACATGTAAAAAATAATGTACACATAACACCAGCATTTCCTGTTTACAAAACTGTGAGAACGGTTAGTTTCCCAACAAAATAATTATAATAAAATTTAATTCCTCAAATTTCAAGTTTAAATGTTTTTATCATTTTATACGAAAATGTTGTCTATAACAACCATTTCCCTAAAATATAATGAAGTACTGCAAAAATTAATTGAGGTATATTCCAATAATAGAAAAATAAAATTTATAGGGTGCAAGAATTAAAAACAGAAACCGAAGCTGTAAGGCAAATTTCTTTGTACCATGTAAGGGAAAGTTTCCACTCAGGAATTCAGGAAACTTACAAAAACATTAAATATAAAATATATTACCCTAAATTACTAGAACTTATTCAAATAGTAATAAATCAGTGTGAAGTATATCAAACAGTTAATTATGACAGAAAACTGATTAAACCTAAATTCGAAATCAGTTAAACTCCATCAAATATAAACGAAATAGTACATATATTAACCCTTACGTAATTATGAAACATGTGTTTTTGAAAATAGTAGACAAATTTTCAAAATTTGGTATTGCATACTATATGAATGACAGAAATCATATTACTATTTCAGAAAAATTAGAACAACATTTCATCCAAATAGGGAAACCACAAAAATACACATCAGACAATGAATTTAAAGCAATTCAAATTAGAGAACTATTAAACAATAAAGGAATATCTTTACATTTAACTAAACCCGATAGTCATACAGGAAATGAAGATATTGAAAGATTTCATAACTCCATCAATTATTAAATAAAAATAATTTCTGTATAAAAGTTCTCATACAACGCAATTAGAAATAAAAACTATAATAATAGGTATCACTCGATAATTAAATGTACTCCAAACGAAGTACAAACAGATTTTGAAAAAATTAAAGCAAACATAGAACCAGCTAAAATACTTTAAATTTATTAATTGAATAAAAATCGCGAAAACTATGAAAAATACAAATCCACAGGCTTCATAAAAAATTACAAGTCAGTGAGACATAAAAAACAACCGAAATTTAAGAAAACTTATTTTAATAATATACATAAAAGCATTGATTAAGAATTATATATAGATAAACATTTTCATGTTAAAAATTTGTATGAAATTTTATTCGCATATTTTTTCAAATTCTCTCAAAACTGTTGACATATTTTAAATGTATTGTAACTATTTCTATTTTATACCCTTTATTTTTTTTTATTCTCTCAATTAATTAAATTTGTAGATAATTTTTCACTTTACATAGTACATGTAACATGATTCAAGAATATGATACTAAAAAAAAGATAAAAATCGAATAAGAAAAAAAACGAGGAAAAGTGTGGTACAGTAGACTGTGTCAACTCTGGGATACCCGTATGACCGTAATATTAGCATTCTATCATCCAGTTACTTACTTTTGACAAAATTTCAAACATACAGATTTATTAGGTGTAGTATAATGCTCATATAAAAGAAGGAATTGTATGGCACTTACTCGAACCCTCTGCAGTAGACCAACCAAATTTTGCAGTAACTTTGGCCATTACACTAAACTACTTTTGGCAAAATTTCAGTTACCCAGCTTTAATAAGTACAGAGTAATGCTCATACAGCAAACTGGTTGAGCAAACTGGCTGTTACTACCACTGACATTTTTAACTCATTGCGTGTACCTGACGCAGTGAGAGACCTGCCTATATACGAGGGTAATCCTGGATTACTCTTTGATTCATTAACAATGTTGAATAGATATTGTCAATAATTTCCTGTACGGAAGGAACTCCCTATCATAAACTTTTACTAAGAACAATTAGGAATAAAATCGTTGGTCCTGCCAACGAAGTTTAAAATATGTACGGAACACCTCTGATTTGGAAGGACATAAGAGAAAATCTTATCCTTCATTATTCGGATAAGAGAACCGAAACATCTCTTATAAAGACCTACACAAACTGAGACAAAACAATTCAACAGTAGAAACATTTTATAGTGAGGTTATTGAAATTTTGGATAACATGAATAATCATGTTAACATCCATGAAACTACTCCAAATGTTATATGAGCCAAAAAAGTTCTATTTGAAGAGATGAGCCTTAATACCTTTTTATCAGGATTAAGAGAACCTCTTGCCGCAACTATAAGGGCTATGAGACTCGATAGCTTAGCCGAAGCATTTTCTTTCTGCATAAAAGAACAAAACATATTCTACTCAAAACCTTTTATCTCGCACAATAGAACAAATGATAATAGACCAAATAATTATGGTAGAAACTCACCTTCACAACAACAAAACAATAGAACCAGCAATTTTGGAAATCAACCAAAACAAACTCAGTCATACTTAAATCAAAATTACCCAATAAGACAACCATTTCAAAATAATCCTGCATCATACCAGGCTTTTAATAATGCAAATCGACTGAATTCGTCCAACTTTCAAAAAATTTTTAGTAGAACAGAACCTATGGACACTGCTGGAAGTATTAGAAATTTTACCATTCAACCGTATCAAATCCGAAATAACAATAATAATTTCAATAGACCATATGTTAATCCAAATAACAATTTTAACAGGCAAACAAACCAAACTCCTAATAATAATAGTAACTTCTTTAGACAAACTGGACCACCCAGATTCACCAGTAAAGAATTATTTCACATATCCGATAATAGAGATATGAATAATTATGAACCAAATTTAATTGACAATTTCCAAAATTAAGACCAATATTACGACTACCAAAATTCCGATCGAAATTATGACGAAAATATAAACGACATGACAAATCCAGAAATTGATGATGAAAATTTTCCATCGAAAGCCTCGACGAAGCATATATATACCTAGGCATATGGATACCTAGACGTTAAAAAACATGGTTCAGTCTTACTATATGTTAATATAAGTTCCCCATTCGGGCGCCCACTCAAATTTTTAATAGATACTGGTTCTTCCTTTTCTATCATAAACCCCGAATTTCTCCACCCAGAAGATTTTCAAAAAATTAATCCAATAACTATCACAACAATTTTAAATAAACATCAGATCGATAAACAAATTTAATTTCCTATTTTTTCTGAATTTAACCAAAAGGGTGAAATAATATTTCTAATTTTCAAATTTCATGGTTATTTCGATGGTCTCCTAGGCCTAGATGCTTTAACAACTTTGGAGGCCAAAGTAGACATTTCAAAAAAGTTATTAATTACAAAAAATTCTATTCTACCCTTAGCTTTTAAACTTAACTATATGTCCAATAAATATAATATAATTAATTCAAATTCTAAATCCACTTTCAAATTACCAGTTGATTCAAAAGATGGAAATATTTTTATAAAAAGTATTGAAATCAAACCTGGTCTTTATATCTCAGAAGGAATATATTCCGCCAATAATTGGTATAGTCAAATAGAAGTATTAAATTCAACTCTAAATTGTCAAGTAGTTTTCCTTGAACAACCTTGGAAAGTAAAACCTTATAATTCAAACGAATACATTGAAATAAACAATTTCAATATTTCAAATGTTAATCCAGATTCTGAAGATATAATTAAATTTCTAAGAACATCTCATCTTAATAAAGAAGAACAAACCTTTCTAATTAATCTTTGCATACAATATGACGATATTTTCTTTCGTGAAGGACAAAATCTAACTTTTACAAATCAAGTTAAACATAGAATACATACTAATGACGAAATACCAATTTTTACAAAATCTTATCGATACCCATACATACACAAGGACAAAGTAAAACGTCAAATTAACGACATGTTAAACCAAGGCATTATACGACCAAGCTATTCTCTCTGGAGTTCCCCAATTTGGATCGTGCCAAAGAAAAAAGACGCAAGCGGTAGACAAAAATGGCGCTTGGTTATTGACTACCGAAAACTTAATGAGAAAACAATTAGTGATCGGTATCCCCTGCCTAATATTGCCGAAATACTGGACAAACTTGGAAAAAGTATGTATTTTTCGACATTGGACTTAGCTAGTGGATTCCATCAAGTAGAGATGAATCCAAACGACGTCAAAAAAACAGATTTTACAGTCGAGGTGGTCACTTCGAGTATCGTAGAATGCCATTCGGGTTGAAAATCGCTCCGGCAACTTTTCAAAGAGTAATGGACAATGTTCTTCAAGATTTACAAGGTAAAATCTGTTTGGTATATCTTGATGATATAATTGTGTACTCTACTTCTCTACAAGAACATGAAGAGAATTTAAGAAAGATTTTCGAGAAATTAATTATCTATTAATTATCCGACAATTTAACCTAAAAGTTCAGTTAGATAAATCGGAATTTCTGCACAAGGAGGTAGCTTTTCTAGGACATATTGTCTCAACCCAATCCTGAAAATATTAGTGCAATTAAAAATTTTCCTATTCCTAGAGCACAAAAAGAAATTAAAGGCTTTTTGGGTTTACTTGGGTATTATCGCAAGTTCATCAAGGACTTTGCAAAATGAACAAAATCTCTTACTAATTGCCTAAAAAAGGATATTAAACGGATATTATGTAAGGAACTCTTACTAATTCAGAAATAAACTATTCCACAATTGAAAAGGAAAACCAAAATATTTTCGGCCGTACCTTTACGGTAGAAAACTTCAAATTGTCACTGACCATAAACCTCTTTTATGGTTAATTGGTCTAAAAGACCCAAACTCTAAACTTGTGAGGTGGCGTCTGAAATTAGAAGAATTTGATTACCAAATAGTTTTCAAAAAAGGTACTTTAAATTCAAATGCTGACGCTCTTAGCAGAGTAAAAATTACGGAACAAAATTATATCGATTTAAATGCAGCTGAAACTAATACAGAACCAGGACCTTCTTCTATTCAAGTAGAACCTTCTAAAACTAATGATTCAGACGATATAATACCAAATTCAGAAAGACGAATTCAACCTTAAAATTATTCTGGATAAAACTGATAAAAAACCATTTTCATCATTACAAACTATTTTTAGAAATAAACAACGTAGAACTTTTCGTCTTCCAATCTTTACAATTGAAAGTCTGAAAAAGATCTTTAAAGAATACTTAGCACCAAATAAACTTACTGCAATTCTCACTGACGACGAAACATTTAAATTAGTTCAAACAGTATATTCTAAATTCTTTCCCAATAGTAAAATTTTTAAACTCATTCGATGTGTAGAAATTTTAACTAACGTAATAAATGACGATGAGCAAGAAAATATTATAAAGGCTATGATACATGTAACAAACATAGAGGTATTAATGAAACATTAGGGCATCTAAAAAGAAAGTACTTTTTTCCTCTAATGAAAAATAAAATCATTCAAACAGTAAATAATTGTAATACTTGTAATAAACTTAAATATGATCGAAATCCGACAAAAATAATTTTTGAAAAACCAGAAACTCCTTTTAAACCACTCGACATTTTACATATATATATTTATACTAACAATAAACAATTAAATCTTACAATAATAGACAAATTCTCTAAATTTGCTGCTGCTTATGCAGTACAAACAAGACAGTAAAAACAAGACAGTATAGACCCAGAAAACAGTCTCAACATAATTAAATCTCTAAAACATTTCATTAGTACTCTTGCGACCAAGGAACTGAATTTTGTTCAAACATTTTCAAGGATTTCTGCAAACAATATAAAAT
Organism: Dolichopus griseipennis; assembly: GCA_963082915.1. NCBI lineage: Eukaryota > Metazoa > Arthropoda > Insecta > Diptera > Dolichopodidae > Dolichopus > Dolichopus griseipennis. Next base: position 247,710,218 of record OY720441.1, on the reverse strand, counting down.
TCAACTACATATCACTTCATTTCAACAGTCAAGCAGTAACTCTCCAGAGAAGTTACACTCAACCCTTACCGAAATTTATCGTATAATATACTATAAATATAAAGAAAATAAACTTCCTTTAGATCATGACGATATACTGACAGAAACTTTAATTACTTATAATAATTCTATTCATTCCTCAACTAAACTCACTCCCTATGAAGAATTTTTCGGAAGAACTTCCAAATTTCACGAAAACATAGACTTTAACAACGAACATGAATATCTGAAAAAATTAAATATATTTCAAGAAACTTTTTATCCTTCTATTAAACAAAACTTAGAAAATCTAGTAAATAAAAATATTGATAAGCTTAGCGCAAATAGAAATGAACCAATAGATTTAAATGAAAATGAAACTATATATAGAAAAGAATGCAAACGAAATAAACTTACTCCGAGATTTTCAAAACATAAAATAAAGAAAAATAATAAGGTTACAATTATAACCTACAAAAACCAAAAAATTCATAAATCTAAAATTAAAAAACGGAAATTTCAGATTAATTCAAATCCGAAATAACAATAATAATTTCAATAGACCATATGTTAATCCAAATAACAATTTTAACAGGCAAACAAACCAAACTCCTAATAATAATAGTAACTTCTTTAGACAAACTGGACCACCCAGATTCACCAGTAAAGAATTATTTCACATATCCGATAATAGAGATATGAATAATTATGAACCAAATTTAATTGACAATTTCCAAAATTAAGACCAATATTACGACTACCAAAATTCCGATCGAAATTATGACGAAAATATAAACGACATGACAAATCCAGAAATTGATGATGAAAATTTTCCATCGAAAGCCTCGACGAAGCAATTGGATACCTAGACGTTAACAAACATGGTTCAGTCTTACTATATGTTAATATAAGTTCCCCATTCGGGCGCCCACTCAAATTTTTAATAGATACTGGTTCTTCCTCTTCTATCATAAACCCCGAATTTCTCCACCCAGAAGATTTTCAAAAAATTAATCCAATAACTATCACAACAATTTTAAATAAACATCAGATCGATAAACAAATTTAATTTCCTATTTTTTCTGAATTTAACCAAAAGGGTGAAATAACATTTCTAATTTTCAAATTTCATGGTTATTTCGATTGTCTCCTAGGCCTAGATGCTTTAACAACTTTGGAGGCCAAAGTAGACATTTCAAAAAAGTTATTAATTACAAAAAATTCTATTCTACCCTTAGCTTTTAAACCTAACTATATGTCCAATAAATATAATATAATTAATTCAAATTCTAAATCCACTTTCAAATTACCAGTTGATTCAAAAGATGGAAATATTTTTATAAAAAGTATTGAAATCAAACCTGGTCTTTATATCTCAGAAGGAATATATTCCGCCAATAATTGGTATAGTCAAATAGAAGTATTAAATTCAACTCTAAATTGTCAAGTAGTTTTCCTTGAACAACCTTGGAAAGTAAAACCTTATAATTCAAACGAATACATTGAAATAAACAATTTCAATATTTCAAATGTTAATCCAGATTCTGAAGATATAATTAAATTTCTAAGAACATCTCATCTTAATAAAGAAGAACAAACCTTTCTAGTTAATCTTTGCATACAATATGACGATATTTTCTTTCGTGAAGGACAAAATCTAACTTTTACAAATCAAGTTAAACATAGAATACATACTAATGACGAAATACCAATTTTTACAAAATCTTATCGATACCCATACATACACAAGGACAAAGTAAAACGTCAAATTAACGACATGTTAAACCAAGGCATTATACGACCAAGCTATTCTCTCTGGAGTTCCCCAATTTGGATCGTGCCAAAGAAAAAAGACGCAAGCGGTAGACAAAAATGGCGCTTGGTTATTGACTACCGAAAACTTAATGAGAAAACAATTAGTGATCGGTATCCCCTGCCTAATATTGCCGAAATACTGGACAAACTTGGAAAAAGTATGTATTTTTCGACATTGGACTTAGCTAGTGGATTCCATCAAGTAGAGATGAATCCAAACGACGTCAAAAAAACAGATTTTACAGTCGAGGTGGTCACTTCGAGTATCGTAGAATGCCATTCGGGTTGAAAAACGCTCCGGCAACTTTTCAAAGAGTAATGGACAATGTTCTTCAAGATTTACAAGGTAAAATCTGATTGGTATATCTTGATGATATAATTGTGTACTCTACTTCTCTACAAGAACATGAAGAGAATTTAAGAAAGATTTTCGAGAAATTCCGACAATTTAACCTAAAAGTTCAGTTAGATAAATCGGAATTTCTGCACAAGGAGGTAGCTTTTCTAGGACATATTGTCTCAACCCAATCCTGAAAATATTAGTGCAATTAAAAATTTTCCTATTCCTAGAGCACAAAAAGAAATTAAAGGCTTTTTGGGTTTACTTGGGTATTATCGCAAGTTCATCAAGGACTTTGCAAAATGAACAAAATCTCTTACTAATTGACTAAAAAAGGATATTAAACGGATATTATGTAAGGAACTCTTACTAATTCAGAAATAAAATATTCCACAATTGAAAAGGAAATACAAAATATTTTCGGCCGTAGAAAACTTCAAATTGTCACTGACCATAAACCTCTTTTATGGTTAATTGGTCTAAAAGATCCAAACTCTAAACTTGTGAGGTGGCGTCTGAAATTAGAAGAATTTGATTACCAAATAGTTTACAAAAAAGGTACTTTAAATTCAAATGCTGACGCTCTTAGCAGAGTAAAAATTTCGGAACAAAATTATATCGATTTAAATGCTGCTGAAACTAATACAGAACCAGGACCTTCTTCTATTCAAGTAGAACCTTCTAAAACTAATGATTCAGACGATATAATACCAAATTCAGAAAGACGAATTCAACCTTAAAATTATTCTGGATAAAACTGATAAAAAACCATTTTCATCATTACAAACTATTTTTAGAAATAAACAACGTAGAACTTTTCGTCTTCCAATCTTTACAATTGAAAGTCTGACAAAGATCTTTAAAGAATACTTAGCACCAAATAAACTTACTGCAATTCTCACTGACGACGAAACATTTAAATTAGTTCAAACAGTATATTCTAAATTCTTTCCCAATAGTAAAACTTTTAAACTCATTCGATGTGTAGAAATTTTAACTGACGTAATAAATGACGATGAACAAGAAAATATTATAAAGGCTATCATACAAGTAACAAACATTGAGGTATTAATGAAACATTAGGCCATCTAAAAAGAAAGTACTTTTTTTCTCTAATGAAAAATAAAATCATTCAAACAGTAAATAATTGTAATACTTGTAATAAACTTAAATATGATCGAAATCCGACAAAAATAATTTTTGAAAAACCAGAAACTCCTTTTAAACCACTCGACATTTTACATATATATTTTTATACTAACAATAAACAATTAAATCTTACAATAATAGACAAATTCTCTAAATTTGCTGCTGCTTATGCAGTACAAACAAGACAGTATAAACAAGACAGTATAGACCCAGAAAACAGTCTCAACATAATTAAATCTCTAAAACATTTCATTAGTACTCTTGCGACCAAGGAACTGAATTTTGTTCAAACATTTTCAAGGATTTCTGCAAACAATATAAAATTCAACTACATATCACTTCATTTCAACAGTCAAGCAGTAACTCTCCAGAGAAGTTACACTCAACCCTTACCGAAATTTATCGTATAATATACTATAAATATAAAGAAAATAAACTTCCTTTAGATCATGACGATATACTGACAGAAACTTTAATTACTTATAATAATTCTATTCATTCCTCAACTAAACTCACTCCCTATGAAGAATTTTTCGGAAGAACTTCCAAATTTCACGAAAACATAGACTTTAACAACGAACATGAATATCTGAAAAAATTAAATATATTTCAAGAAACTTTTTATCCTTCTATTAAACAAAACTTAGAAAATCTAGTAAATAAAAATATTGATAAGCTTAGCGCAAATAGAAATGAACCAATAGATTTAAATGAAAATGAAACTATATATAGAAAAGAATGCAAACGAAATAAACTTACTCCGAGATTTTCAAAACATAAAATAAAGAAAAATAATAAGGTTACAATTATAACCTACAAAAACCAAAAAATTCATAAATCTAAAATTAAAAAACGGAAATTTCAGATTAATTCAAATCCGAAATAACAATAATAATTTCAATAGACCATATGTTAATCCAAATAACAATTTTAACAGGCAAACAAACCAAACTCCTAATAATAATAGTAACTTCTTTAGACAAACTGGACCACCCAGATTCACCAGTAAAGAATTATTTCACATATCCGATAATAGAGATATGAATAATTATGAACCAAATTTAATTGACAATTTCCAAAATTAAGACCAATATTACGACTACCAAAATTCCGATCGAAATTATGACGAAAATATAAACGACATGACAAATCCAGAAATTGATGATGAAAATTTTCCATCGAAAGCCTCGACGAAGCAATTGGATACCTAGACGTTAACAAACATGGTTCAGTCTTACTATATGTTAATATAAGTTCCCCATTCGGGCGCCCACTCAAATTTTTAATAGATACTGGTTCTTCCTCTTCTATCATAAACCCCGAATTTCTCCACCCAGAAGATTTTCAAAAAATTAATCCAATAACTATCACAACAATTTTAAATAAACATCAGATCGATAAACAAATTTAATTTCCTATTTTTTCTGAATTTAACCAAAAGGGTGAAATAACATTTCTAATTTTCAAATTTCATGGTTATTTCGATTGTCTCCTAGGCCTAGATGCTTTAACAACTTTGGAGGCCAAAGTAGACATTTCAAAAAAGTTATTAATTACAAAAAATTCTATTCTACCCTTAGCTTTTAAACCTAACTATATGTCCAATAAATATAATATAATTAATTCAAATTCTAAATCCACTTTCAAATTACCAGTTGATTCAAAAGATGGAAATATTTTTATAAAAAGTATTGAAATCAAACCTGGTCTTTATATCTCAGAAGGAATATATTCCGCCAATAATTGGTATAGTCAAATAGAAGTATTAAATTCAACTCTAAATTGTCAAGTAGTTTTCCTTGAACAACCTTGGAAAGTAAAACCTTATAATTCAAACGAATACATTGAAATAAACAATTTCAATATTTCAAATGTTAATCCAGATTCTGAAGATATAATTAAATTTCTAAGAACATCTCATCTTAATAAAGAAGAACAAACCTTTCTAGTTAATCTTTGCATACAATATGACGATATTTTCTTTCGTGAAGGACAAAATCTAACTTTTACAAATCAAGTTAAACATAGAATACATACTAATGACGAAATACCAATTTTTACAAAATCTTATCGATACCCATACATACACAAGGACAAAGTAAAACGTCAAATTAACGACATGTTAAACCAAGGCATTATACGACCAAGCTATTCTCTCTGGAGTTCCCCAATTTGGATCGTGCCAAAGAAAAAAGACGCAAGCGGTAGACAAAAATGGCGCTTGGTTATTGACTACCGAAAACTTAATGAGAAAACAATTAGTGATCGGTATCCCCTGCCTAATATTGCCGAAATACTGGACAAACTTGGAAAAAGTATGTATTTTTCGACATTGGACTTAGCTAGTGGATTCCATCAAGTAGAGATGAATCCAAACGACGTCAAAAAAACAGATTTTACAGTCGAGGTGGTCACTTCGAGTATCGTAGAATGCCATTCGGGTTGAAAAACGCTCCGGCAACTTTTCAAAGAGTAATGGACAATGTTCTTCAAGATTTACAAGGTAAAATCTGATTGGTATATCTTGATGATATAATTGTGTACTCTACTTCTCTACAAGAACATGAAGAGAATTTAAGAAAGATTTTCGAGAAATTCCGACAATTTAACCTAAAAGTTCAGTTAGATAAATCGGAATTTCTGCACAAGGAGGTAGCTTTTCTAGGACATATTGTCTCAACCCAATCCTGAAAATATTAGTGCAATTAAAAATTTTCCTATTCCTAGAGCACAAAAAGAAATTAAAGGCTTTTTGGGTTTACTTGGGTATTATCGCAAGTTCATCAAGGACTTTGCAAAATGAACAAAATCTCTTACTAATTGACTAAAAAAGGATATTAAACGGATATTATGTAAGGAACTCTTACTAATTCAGAAATAAAATATTCCACAATTGAAAAGGAAATACAAAATATTTTCGGCCGTAGAAAACTTCAAATTGTCACTGACCATAAACCTCTTTTATGGTTAATTGGTCTAAAAGATCCAAACTCTAAACTTGTGAGGTGGCGTCTGAAATTAGAAGAATTTGATTACCAAATAGTTTACAAAAAAGGTACTTTAAATTCAAATGCTGACGCTCTTAGCAGAGTAAAAATTTCGGAACAAAATTATATCGATTTAAATGCTGCTGAAACTAATACAGAACCAGGACCTTCTTCTATTCAAGTAGAACCTTCTAAAACTAATGATTCAGACGATATAATACCAAATTCAGAAAGACGAATTCAACCTTAAAATTATTCTGGATAAAACTGATAAAAAACCATTTTCATCATTACAAACTATTTTTAGAAATAAACAACGTAGAACTTTTCGTCTTCCAATCTTTACAATTGAAAGTCTGACAAAGATCTTTAAAGAATACTTAGCACCAAATAAACTTACTGCAATTCTCACTGACGACGAAACATTTAAATTAGTTCAAACAGTATATTCTAAATTCTTTCCCAATAGTAAAACTTTTAAACTCATTCGATGTGTAGAAATTTTAACTGACGTAATAAATGACGATGAACAAGAAAATATTATAAAGGCTATCATACAAGTAACAAACATTGAGGTATTAATGAAACATTAGGCCATCTAAAAAGAAAGTACTTTTTTTCTCTAATGAAAAATAAAATCATTCAAACAGTAAATAATTGTAATACTTGTAATAAACTTAAATATGATCGAAATCCGACAAAAATAATTTTTGAAAAACCAGAAACTCCTTTTAAACCACTCGACATTTTACATATATATTTTTATACTAACAATAAACAATTAAATCTTACAATAATAGACAAATTCTCTAAATTTGCTGCTGCTTATGCAGTACAAACAAGACAGTATAAACAAGACAGTATAGACCCAGAAAACAGTCTCAACATAATTAAATCTCTAAAACATTTCATTAGTACTCTTGCGACCAAGGAACTGAATTTTGTTCAAACATTTTCAAGGATTTCTGCAAACAATATAAAATTCAACTACATATCACTTCATTTCAACAGTCAAGCAGTAACTCTCCAGAGAAGTTACACTCAACCC